>CM022754.1:2673543-2706043 GCA_012411365.1 Ameiurus melas | reverse complement strand
TAATAAGTGTGAAATTCTCAACAAAAAATAATCTAGAAATGTGTTTAATTATAATTATTATAAAAACGGTTTTATAATAATTCTTGGAATGAGAATTATTAGGCGTTGCTATTTCTCATTTTATAAAAAAAAAAAAAGGGCCTAGAAACAGGTTTGGAAAAAATAACAAAAAACTATTTAAATATTTCTTTTTTGTTACGGACTTCAAATGAATCCCGAGTACCCACAAGAGTGCAAATGGTAAAATCTCTCTCTTTGTTTTAAATGCTTTGCTCGGGATGTGGCTTCGAGAGCAACACATTCAGCATTCAAACCATTAAGAGAGCAAGGCATGATGGGAGAGGCAACTAATTAACACCGTATTGAAACGAGGCCCGTTTTACACAAAGGAAAAGATAAATGAGTGTTTTTTTATTGAATTCTCACACTTTAATGTAAATATTTCTAAGCGCTGACTCGCACGTATTTAATATTTGGTTAAATACAGAAGGAATGCAAGCGAGAAGAGTGTTAGCATAATGAATTAAACAGAATAAAGAATTTATTTCATGATTCATTCAGGATTTCTGCGTCCTTTCATTATTCATTATAGCCGCATCATTCACAAGTGGCCTTGTAAAGCAAGAGAGAAACAGTGGGCGAGAGAGGAAGATAGTTAGAGAGGGGGTGGGGGTTGGGGGGGGGAACCATGAGACGACTGAAATGGCTGGAGGATAATAAGGAGATATGACTGTAAAAAAAAAAAAAAAAAAAACCCAGTTAATTAATTTGGGGGATGTTGCACCAACTACCTTTTTTATGTTCTGCAAAAAAATAAAAAATAAATAATGATTCGGGGGCGGGGTTACACACAAGCTTATGACATCACTACAGAAGCTTAAGAACTTTGGAGCGATCACGTCCGAGATGACAGGATGACACGTGGAAACTTTTAGCAGCAAAACTTCTAGCCGCTAGTTAGAATACTGCTAAAATACTGAGTATTGAGTTCTGGAGTGTATGGGATACTGAAGTTGAAGGAATATGGTTTACTAACGTACTGAATGCTGAAATGTATGGAATAATGATGTGTACGGTTTACTGATGTGTATAGGATACTGATGGATGAGGAATACTGAAGTGTAGAGTATATGAAAGTGTAAGAATACTGAAGTGTACTGAATGCTGAAGAGTACTGAATGCTGAAGTGTACTGAATGCTGAAGTGTAGAGTATATGAAAGTGTAAGAATACTGAAGTGTACTGAATGCTGAAGTGTACTGAATGCTGAAGTGTAGAGTATATGAAAGTGTAAGAATACTGAAGTGTAGAGTATATGAAAGTGTAAGAATACTGAAGTGTACTGAATGCTGAAGTGTACTGAATACTGAAGAGTACTGAATGCTGAAGTGTACTGAATGCTGAAGTGTAGAGTATATGAAAGTTTAAGAATACTGAAGTGTACTGAATGCTGAAGTGTACTGAATGCTGAAGAGTACTGAATGCTGAAGTGTACTGAATGCTGAAGTGTAGAGTATATGAAAGTGTAAGAATACTGAAGTGTAGAGTATATGAAAGTGTAAGAATACTGAAGTGTACTGAATGCTGAAGTGTACAGAATACTGAAGAGTACTGAATGCTGAAGTGTACTGAATGCTGAAGTGTAGAGTATATGAAAGTTTAAGAATACTGAAGTGTACTGAATGTTGAAGTGTACTGAATGCTGAAGTGTACTGAATGTTGAAGTGTACTGAATGCTGAAGTGTTCAGAATGCTAGTGTACTGAATGCTGAAGTGTACTGAATGCTGAAGTGTACTGAATGCTGAAGTGTACTGAATGTTGAAGTGTACTGAATGCTGAAGTGTTCAGAATACTGGTGTACTGAATGCTGAAGTGTACTAAATGCTGAAGTGTACTGAATGCTGAAGTGTACTGAATGCTGAAGTGTACTGAATGTTGAAGTGTACTGAATGCTGAAGTGTTCAGAATACTGGTGTACTGAATGCTGAAGTGTACTGAATGCTGAAGTGTACTGAATGTTGAAGTGTACTGAATGTTGAAGTGTACTGAATGCTGAAGTGTACTGAATGCTGAAGTGTTCAGAATACTGGTGTACTGAAAGCTGAAGTGTACTGAATGCTGAAGTGTACTAAATGCTGAAGTGTACTGAATGCTGAAGTGTACTGAATGCTGAAGTGTACTGAATGTTGAAGTGTACTGAATGCTGAAGTGTACTGAATGCTGAAGTGTACTGAATGCTGAAGTGTACTGAATGCTGAAGTGTTCAGAATACTGGTGTACTGAATGCTGAAGTGTACTGAATGCTGAAGTGTACTGAATGCTGAAGTGTACTGAATGCTGAAGTGTTCAGAATACTGGTGTACTGAATGCTGAAGTGTACTAAATGCTGAAGTGTACTGAATGCTGAAGTGTACTGAATGCTGAAGTGTACTGAATGTTGAAGTGTACTGAATGCTGAAGTGTACTGAATGTTGAAGTGTACTGAATGCTGAAGTGTACTGAATGCTGAAGTGTACCGAATGCTGAAGTGTACCGAATGTTGAAGTGTACCGAATGCTGAAGTGTACTGAATGCTGAAGTGTACTGAATGCTGAAGTGTTCAGAATACTGGTGTACTGAATGCTGAAGTGTACTAAATGCTGAAGTGTACTGAATGCTGAAGTGTACTGAATGCTGAAGAGTACTGAATGCTGAAGTGTACTGAATGCTGAAGTGTAGAGTATATGAAAGTTTAAGAATACTGAAGTGTACTGAATGCTGAAGTGTACTGAATGCTGAAGTGTACTGAATGCTGAAGTGTAGAGTATATGAAAGTGTAAGAATACTGAAGTGTAGAGTATATGAAAGTGTAAGAATACTGAAGTGTACTGAATGCTGAAGTGTACTGAATACTGAAGAGTACTGAATGCTGAAGTGTACTGAATGCTGAAGTGTAGAGTATATGAAAGTTTAAGAATACTGAAGTGTACTGAATGCTGAAGTGTACTGAATGCTGAAGAGTACTGAATGCTGAAGTGTACTGAATGCTGAAGTGTAGAGTATATGAAAGTGTAAGAATACTAAAGTGTAGAGTATATGAAAGTGTAAGAATACTGAAGTGTACTGAATGCTGAAGTGTACTGAATACTGAAGAGTACTGAATGCTGAAGTGTACTGAATGCTGAAGTGTAGAGTATATGAAAGTTTAAGAATACTGAAGTGTACTGAATGTTGAAGTGTACTGAATGCTGAAGTGTACTGAATGTTGAAGTGTACTGAATGCTGAAGTGTTCAGAATGCTAGTGTACTGAATGCTGAAGTGTACTGAATGCTGAAGTGTACTGAATGTTGAAGTGTACTGAATGCTGAAGTGTTCAGAATACTGGTGTACTGAATGCTGAAGTGTACTAAATGCTGAAGTGTACTGAATGCTGAAGTGTACTGAATGCTGAAGTGTACTGAATGTTGAAGTGTACTGAATGCTGAAGTGTTCAGAATACTGGTGTACTGAATGCTGAAGTGTACTGAATGCTGAAGTGTACTGAATGTTGAAGTGTACTGAATGTTGAAGTGTACTGAATGCTGAAGTGTACTGAATGCTGAAGTGTACTGAATGTTGAAGTGTACTGAATGCTGAAGTGTTCTGAATGTTGAAGTGTACTGAATGCTGAAGTGTACTGAATGCTGAAGTGTACTGAATGCTGAAGTGTTCAGAATACTGGTGTACTGAATGTTGAAGTGTACTGAATGCTGAAGTGTACTAAATGCTGAAGTGTACTGAATGTTGAAGTGTACTGAATGCTGAAGTGTACTGAATGTTGAAGTGTACTGAATGCTGAAGTGTACTGAATGTTGAAGTGTACTGAATGCTGAAGTGTACTGAATGCTGAAGTGTACTGAATGCTGAAGTGTACTGAATGTTGAAGTGTACTGAATGCTGAAGTGTACTGAATGCTGAAGTGTACTGAATGCTGAAGTGTACTGAATGCTGAAGTGTTCAGAATACTGGTGTACTGAAAGCTGAAGTGTACTGAATGCTGAAGTGTACTGAATGCTGAAGTGTACTGAATGCTGAAGTGTTCAGAATACTGGTGTACTGAAAGCTGAAGTGTACTGAATGCTGAAGTGTACTGAATGCTGAAGTGTACTGAATGCTGAAGTGTACTGAATGTTGAAGTGTACTGAATGTTGAAGTGTACTGAATGCTGAAGTGTACTGAATGTTGAAGTGTACTGAATGCTGAAGTGTACTGAATGCTGAAGTGTACTGAATGCTGAAGTGTACTGAATGCTGAAGTGTTCAGAATACTGGTGTACTGAATGCTGAAGTGTACTGAATGCTGAAGTGTACTGAATGCTGAAGTGTTCAGAATACTGGTGTACTGAATGCTGAAGTGTACTAAATGCTGAAGTGTACTGAATGCTGAAGTGTACTGAATGCTGAAGTGTACTGAATGCTGAAGTGTACTGAATGTTGAAGTGTACTGAATGCTGAAGTGTACTGAATGCTGAAGTGTACCGAATGCTGAAGTGTACCGAATGTTGAAGTGTACCGAATGCTGAAGTGTACCGAATGCTGAAGTGTACTGAATGCTGAAGTGTTCAGAATACTGGTGTACTGAATGCTGAAGTGTACTAAATGCTGAAGTGTACTGAATGCTGAAGTGTACTGAATGCTGAAGTGTACTGAATGTTGAAGTGTACTGAATGCTGAAGTGTACTGAATGCTGAAGTGTTCAGAATACTGGTGTACTGAATGCTGAAGTGTACTAAATGCTGAAGTGTACTGAATGCTGAAGTGTACTGAATGCTGAAGTGTACTGAATGCTGAAGTGTACTGAATGCTGAAGTGTACTGAATGTTGAAGTGTACTGAATGCTGAAGTGTACTGAATGCTGAAGTGTACCGAATGCTGAAGTGTACCGAATGTTGAAGTGTACCGAATGCTGAAGTGTACTGAATGCTGAAGTGTACTGAATGCTGAAGTGTTCAGAATACTGGTGTACTGAATGCTGAAGTGTACTAAATGCTGAAGTGTACTGAATGCTGAAGTGTACTGAATGCTGAAGTGTACTGAATGCTGAAGTGTACTGAATGTTGAAGTGTACTGAATGCTGAAGTGTACTGAATGCTGAAGTGTTCAGAATACTGGTGTACTGAATGCTGAAGTGTACTAAATGCTGAAGTGTACTGAATGCTGAAGTGTACAGAATACTGAACTGTAAAGAATACTGTACAATGATCCTGTAAGATTGCCAGTGCAAGTCCACCGTGCTTTATAGGACACATCTGTGATTCTGTTATAAAACTAAATAAAAAGTAAATTCACAAGTTTGTCTGCGAGACCAGTCTCTATCTCTACACGCTTAATTCTGTATTTATTTCCCCCTGCTGCACTGCGAGTCTCTGAGAAACGGCTTAACAAATGGTCTCCATGCTCTTCTCTTTTCTCCAGACTGTCAAATATTGAAAATGCAGGAGACAGCTGGAAGCGAGTCACTATTTAAATTCAAATGGAAGAGTCATTACTTTCTCTCGTTCCCACTCGGTTTGTGAGCTCGGAAAATGAAAGGATCGAATCTCACGGCCAGCCAAAACACTTTTGAATAACAAAGCAGATGGACATTTGGCATCACAATTCTCCATAGCAAAATTACTTCCCCCTCATTAGCGCTCCACTGGTGAGGGCTATTCACACACACACACACACACACACACACACACATTAATAGTGTAAATCTCTATTATACACTTCTGTGCTGCGCCTCCTGGATAGTGTGACGTAATCACTCTACTCAAGGATAAACACAGATCGCTCAATGTTGCTTAATTTTTTTGACAAAATAACACTAGGGGCAGCTCTGGGAATGAATCAAAGCTGATGAATTCGGGTTTGTATGTACAAGTGAAATCCTACCCTACCCTACCCAACCCTAGCATACCCTACCCAACCCAACCCTACCCTACTCTACCCAACCCTACCCAACCCAACCCTACCCTACCCAACCCTACCATACCCTACTCTACCCAACCCTAGCATACCCTACCCAATCCAACCCTACCCAACCCTACCCTACCTTACTCTACCCAACCCAACCATACCCAACCCTACCATACCCTACTCTACCCAACCCAACCCAAGCCTACTCTACCCAACCCTACCCAACCCTACCCTACCTTACTCTACCCAACCCTACCCAACCCAACCCAACCCAACCCTACCCTACCTTACTCTACCCAACCCAACCATACCCTACTTTACCCAACCCTACCATACCCTACTCTACCCAACCCAACCCAAGCCTACTCTACCCAACCCTACCCAACCCTACCCTACCCTACTCTACCCAACCCTACCCAACCCTACCCTACCCAACCCAACCCTACCTTACTCTACCCAACCCAACCATACCCTACTCTACCCAACCCTACCATACCCTACTCTACCCAACCCAACCCAAGCCTACTCTACCCAACCCTACCCTACCCTACCCTACCCAACCCTACCCTACCCAACCCAACCCTACCCTACCTTACTCTACCCAACCCAACCATACCCTACTCTACCCAACCCTACCATACCCTACTCTACCCAACCCTACTCTACCCAACTCAACCCATGCCTACTCTACCCAACCCTACCCAACCCTACCCAACCATAACATCAGTATTACAGCACCTTTATACGTAGCACCATAAAGCCGCCGTCATAATCAAATAAACCAGGCACAGGAGCACAATAACTGGCTGACCCAGGCTGATGTTTAAATCTAACTCCATCCATATATATATATATATATATATATATATATATATATATATATATATATATATATATATATACATACACACACACAGACAGTTGTGTGCAAAAGTTTGCATACCCCTTGCAGAGTCTGCTAAATCTTAATACTGTTAACAAAATAAGAGCGATCATAAAAATACCATGAATTTTATTTAGTTCTGTCCTGAATAAGCTATTTCACATAACATATGTTTATAGACTGTCCACAAGACATGATAATAGCTGAATTTATAAAAAAAATTACCTCGTTCAAAAGTTTACACACCCTTGATTCTTAATACCATGTGTCGTTACCCGGATGATCAACGACATGATGTTTTTATATTTTGTGATAGTCGATCATGAGTCGTTTGTTTGTCTTGAGCAGTTAAACTGCCTGCTGTTCTTTTCCAGCATCTTCTGCATATTTTAAACAAAATAATAACAATTTACACCGATCTATATTATATATACACACACACACACACACACACACTCACCAGCCTTCTCATTCTTGCAATTCTTGCAATTCTTGCATCATCTATTCATGTCACAGCAGCATAATTACATGTATTATTCTCATTACAAGAAATATGACATAAACTCGCTTAAATTAAACGTATTTCCACCCGCTAAGAAGTATGACTAGTATTGGCACCAAAAAAAACCTGCAAATATATTGCAGTCGAAATAAAATGTGTTATAATGCACATCTACTACATTACATTCGAGTGTGGGTGGTGTGTGTTTGGTCAAGCGGGGAATCCAAAGTGCGGTTCGTCCCCCGAAAACACCCCCTCCACCCCCACCATTGTCACACTGCTGCTTCATATTCACTTATACACACTCACACCCTTAACCATCTGCCACCGGGACGAGCCGTATGGGGCCGTAGCACACGGCACAGGACCAAACCAAACGGAGTTGGAGAGAGGGGACTGCGTGGGAATACTCTCAGACCCTGCTCAGTGGATTCTTGTATTCAGTGCCGTGAAGCCAATTTTTAAACCACATAAGTCACATATTTGATTAACGACCGGATAATTACGTGATTTACCTTACATCAACGCTTATGTGCCTGGATTCATTTAAAGTTGTATTTATATTTCAGAGATTGATTTTTAGGTTACACGATCGAATGAGATCAAAGAAAAGTGAGAGGGGGGAAAAAAAACAAGCTCCTGTTACTGTGTATAGGAACAACCTGCTCATTCGTGCAATTATTCGTGCAGGTCAAGAGCTTCGGTTAATGCTCACGACAAACACTGTCCAGAAACTGCTGATTTTCACAAACAGAACGGCACGAGAACATCCAGTGAGGAGCGGTTCTGTGGGCCGGAACCGCTCGGTACAAACGTGCTGAGCAGAAAAGCAGCTCAGAACATAACAAAACCCTGAGGCGGGTGGGATACAACAGAGGACCACAGTGGGATCCACTCCTGTCAGGAATCTGAGGCTACAGTGGACACAGGATCACCCAAACTGGAACACACACACACACACACACACACACACACACACGCACGCACACACGCACTTACAGACCCTCTCAGCATATCACACCCTCTTCTCCTCTTCTCCTACCCATTCTTTTTCTCTCTCTCACACACACACACACACACACACACACACTCCCTGGTCTGCTCCGTCAGCTGAAATGACAGCATTAATGAGCTTCTTCTCTGTTCCTCTCAGCCCGAGCCAACTGGCACACACCCGAGGGAATTCTTCACGCTGAATTGCGGTCATTAATCACAATCTAGGACAATGTGGTGCCATCGTATATGTGTGTGTGAGTGAGTGAGTGAGAGAGAGAGAGAGAGAGAGGGGACTACCAGAGACCACGGGCATCACCAGGAGACGGGCCAAAGTGTGAGAGAATGAGAGAAAGAGAGGAAGGAGGGAATGACAGCAGGTAGCCCAAATGACAAAACCCACCCCGAGCAGCTCTCTCACCAAGATCTCACCATAAACACCTTTCCATGTGTGTGTGTGTGTGTGTGTGTGTGTGTGTGTGTGTGTGTGTGTGATCACAATATTATCATGAACGCTTGATTATCAATAACTGCAGCTGTTAATGATTCTTCTACCATCACTAGTATTGACTTGAATTAAAAACAACATTTTTTAATTTTATTTATTTTTTACTGCATATTTATAAAAAAAAAACATTTTAATTCACAATTTTAATTCCATTACTTTCAGAATGATTATTTACTTTCACACAGGTTGTGATGTGTGTACCGTTGGTTCACATTCGTTTTTACCTTCAGTTTTTTCCCCCTAAGTGTTTGTTAGTTTCTTTACTTTTCCAAGAGACATGTTTATTAGTTTATAGATTTAAAAAAAAATATATATATATATATTTAGCTCTAGGTTTTAGCATGCAGTAACTAGTTTAAAGTTTGTTTATATCCCCATTTTTTTAAAAAAACAACATTTTCTTAACATTGTTATGTTTAATTGTAGTGGTGTTTATTCAATTTATTATATAAGAATACACACACACACACACACACACACACACACACACACACACACACACACACACGAATATTTATAAGAGATATTTGCAGTTAGTTATTAATGGGTAGGATGATAATGTCCATGGATCAAGAAAAATATAATTAAAGATGTCATTAACGGTCTTTAAGTAGAGGCTGAATGTGAGAAAATGTTGCTGCAGATTGTTTTAAATAAAGTTTTTTTGGGGAAAAAAAAAACTATAATGAAAACTAGGGCTGGTCGATATGACATAAATATCATATGATGCTTTTAGCGAGGACGTTTAGTATATCGCGATGTTTTCGATACGTCACGAGTTTGACGAGACTTTTCTTTAAAGACCACGAAGAATACATTTTTTTAAAAAATGGCATCCATTCAGTACCATTTCATTTGTAATGATTAGAAAACACATACATCACCATGCCAACGATATCTCAGAACAGCTCATTTATACCGATATAGATATTATATCGATACATCGTCCAGCACTAAATGAAAACTGATTAGCGTTTTATTTGTTTTATTTTATTTGCTCGTTTCCGACGGCATATTTCCCGTTTTTTATCTCGTTCCATTGATGTTTTTGCAACGTTACTGTAGACGATCGCGATACAGTGAAAGCTGAATCTCCGACGAGACGCTGTTAAAATCCTGTCCGACCTCGTCTTTTTTTTTTCTCCACGTGAAACCGTGACGGTGTCATACGGCGTAATATATTCCGGACTCGTATCAGGAAGCGTTCGCATGAAAAAAAATAAATGTAATCAAATGTACAAAAAAAAAAGAAAAAAATGTCTGCTTATCAACTGCACCGTTCTCCACCACACCTCTTTATACCTCCATCACTCTCTCCGCTCGTCTATCAGCTCAAGACAGCTGGGTTTGTGCTCTCTCTCTTTTTATTATTATTTTTCTTTGTCATCCCTTTTTCTTTTTCCTCATCGAGCCCCTGAGCTGCCAGCTGATGGAGGGCACCAGGGAAATCATCTCAAGGCTACACCCCCACACGTACCACTTAATCCGTGTGAATTCATGCTAATGCAAAATGTGCTGCCCTCACACACACACACACACACACACACAGACACACACACACACACGCACGCAGCATGGGGCCGGGCCTGCCCTTGCAAAACTACGCTCCTTTGGGAAAGCGAGACAAATCACACAGCCGCCTAGACTCAGGGAAAAAATATCATTCATGAGCCATAGTGTGCCCAGATAGTGTATACACACACACACACACACACACACACACACACACACAGGGAACAACGTATAGCTTCACATTGTAGCATTGGAAGCTGATCTGTTTGAGCAGAGGGTACAGATGAGAGAGCATGACCGACTGAAGCACTAAAGCGCCGCTGCATCGGTCTAGGCATGAAGTGAAGGGGAAATCCCACTGCACCACGATCACCAGGGGAAAATCTAGTGAACACAGAGCACGAATTCACTATAAATAACACAATAGCAGAAACCTCCGTCTGTCACCCAGAGAAGAGAGAGAGAGAGAGAGAGAGAGAGAGAGAGAGAGAGAGCGCTCCATCTCTCTCTCGGGACCTGTGATTTAATTTCTTTTGAACTACCCATCACGTGCCGTCCACACACACCTCCAGCACAAAATTTAACACCAGCTATAATGTCCGCAAAGCTCTTTAGAAACACGTTCACGCTATCCTTGTGAGGACCTTCCATTAACATAATTATTAACGTATCGAATTAATGCAATCTAACCCTAACCCTAAGTCCCCACGAGATCAAAATGTACGTCCCGAGGCTTTTATTATGAACGCGTTGGCATTAAGGTTCTCTATAAGCTCGTGCGCTCCAAAACAATGACAAGATTCACCTTTATTAGATACACGCGTTCAAAATCTACAGTCTCTCTCTACCACCGATACGGATCAACCGTGTCGATGACATCATCCTGCACTTCAGCTTCTGGTCAGATCTTCTGTCCAATCGAGCGCGCCGTAGAATCCGAAGTGTCCCGCCCACGACGTTATAAAAATCGCCTCGCCGAAGTCGGCGTCGTCGAGCAGCAAGCGCGGGGTCGTAAATATATCTTCGGCTGTTCGACGGCGAGTGTTTTATTTTATTATTAAGAAAGAGACGGTTGGAATCCATTCGCTTTTAAGAAGGAGCTATTTAAGTCCGGGCTGTGAGGCAAGATAAACGCTATTGGCTGTTTGAAAAGGGGGAGGAGCTACTCGATATGTCCCGCCCTGACTTCTTGTTTCAGTGGAAATTACGTCAACACGTCGAATAACAACACGTCGTATACACCGAGATTATAATCCACTAATCGATCCGACTCCGATAACGCGATGGCGTCGTTTCATGCGTTCTCGGAGCGCTGGGGTTTGATTACGACGTGTGATGTATGTCCGTGGTGACAAAATGGAGTTGATGACGATAAAAATGTAAGGTCTAAATATCGCACATAGTGAAACTGGTTACTGATTTTACACACGGTGAATACACACTGTGTTAGGGGTATGTGTGTGTGTGTGTGTGTGTGTGTGGGGGGTCTGGGGGGTCATAAAGTCTCGACAGCACAAAAGACTGGAATGTCCCCTTCATGTCTCAAGGTTCGAGCTCTATAGCAGTTGGGGGGGGGATTGGGGGGTAGGACGGAGAGGACGGGGGGGGTGTCTCAGACCATCTGAGACCACCAACACGTGACAGTCACGTATCACTCAACACGCAAATTCCTCTCTGTGCACTCGTTCACCTCTACGCTCTACATACATCCTTTCTTTTCTTTCTTTCTTTTTTTTTTTAAATAAACGCTTTTCATGATGCAGCATCTATTTATGGAGTGAGACTACACACACATCTGAGACAAATCTGAGGAAACCCCCCCGAAAAAACCCAAACCAAAACCGCTATTTACAAATCATTTGCACAAATATTGCCCTCATACTGTCACCTCTCATAAACACACACACACACACACACACACACACACGCACGTCCAGTTGAGCCAGCCGAGATGAAACGAGGCCGTTGTGCCCTTCCCAGAATCCCCAGAATCCTTTGCTCGCATTCCAAGTCTGTTTAATTGGTTCCTGTGGAATTCAGTACCGGCCCCCAGGCTGACAGGAGGTTTTAACCCTCTGTGCTCGTTCCAGGTGTATCATCCACCCAAAGCAAATAATAATAATAAATAAATAAAAAACTTTTAAACCCAAAAAAGTAAAAATAAATCAACAATTCTCCCTCGCTTCCTCACACCGTCTCCCCTCTGCGTTGTGTATGATTCATCCTTAATCTTACATCCACCGGAACGAAACATTTAACACGTAATCTAGAGGATTGTTGGAGCTAAGACTAGTAAAACAGACGATCGCGCCAGATTGAAATACTGCAGTGGACTTTATCACCCAAAACTGCACTGAGGTGAACGGCCACTCATATTTCGTATATACACGAAGGAGAAAACTCCGTAGAGTGAATGTCTAATACAAATCTCACGTCACTCCAGTAACAACAAGCTTCTGATTACTAATCGGATTCGTCTGATTGATTCACCAGGGCTGATCCGTACAGAATGGATTTATTTCGTCTTAAAATGGCTGTAATCAACAAGTGGAGATTTAATACTTGCCTTTCGGTGGTATGACCTTACACGATTACGATCAGATACAGCAGACTGCACGTGCATCATCGTTCCTAAAAACAAAACAAACGCTGTGCTCGATTTTAACGTCTAAACCAGAATTCATTCGAATACATTTATCCATGACAAAATGTACCAAAAACCTTACAAGTTGAAGATTTACTGAAAATAAAATCAGACTGCTAGCGCGGTTCTACCAGAGGAATGTGCTGCATCTCTGGCTGGGTTTAAATTGTGGGCCTTGGGGCACATTTCTGATATTTTGACAAAGGTTAGATTTTTTACTTTTTTTTTTTTTTTTTACTCCTACCCGACCTGACCCATGTCCGATTCCTGCGTTTACATCGTTCCGCCGCCAAAATGCCCTCAGGTAAAAACAACAACTTTTTTTATTTATTTTTTTTTGGCCACAAGTTACATCACTGTGGTTGTAGAAGGAATACGCAAATCTTTACCTGCTTGGCATTTTACCTTAAGGCCTTTAATTTGATTTATTTAGCCCTGGAGCCAGGACTGACCGTGCATCACATAATAATGACCATAACTTCAGAACGAACAGGAAAATCGGATCTGTTTGATCTGACATCTAGATCTGACCAGTTATCATCAAGTTAACAACATCAAGGCAAAAATAAATTAAAAAAATCAGTATCGGTTGACAGTGTAAAGGCAGCCTCTGTAAGTGTCGGCCATCTTGAATTGAGAATGGGAGAATGATTATAAAGCTTTGCTAGACTGGAGTTAATGGTCCTGGGCTGAACACAAGTGTAAACGTTGTGCATGAAAGGGTTAATGACACTGAAACCGGTGATATGGCTGGATGGAACGTCCTCCAGCTGAAAAGAGCTTGGTGAAACATCAAACCATAGAAACAGATCTCTGGTGACATCTAACCAATTGAAGCATTTTTCCTTGAAGCGTTATGTAGAACTGAGAGCGTGTTGATGTCACAGCTGGCATTTAGACTTTTAGGACTTCATTCGCTTGATTTCGGCTTCGTCAACACATAACAAAAGTCAAAGTCAATGCCGTGGCCCTCGGGGGACGTGGGAGAGAGGGACGGGGCATCAGACGGGGGGAACGAGTACAAAGGAGGGGTAGGAGTGCATGGAAAAGAAAAAAAAGAAGGGGGGGAGGGTTTGGGTGAAGGCAGGAGGCGCATTCTGCCCCAATGGAGAGGTCAACGTTCCCCCACGCATCATCCGTCCCTCCTCCTCACCATCCTGGGCTGACCTCTGACCCTGCTATCTGCTCATAAAGGCAGGGATGGAGAGTGGACAGGGGGAGGAGGAGAACAGAAATTGGGAAGAGAAGAGAAAGCGAGGATGACAAAAGAGAACTGGGGCCAAGCGAACGAGTGAATCGAACGAGTTTTCTCAGGGAAGAAAATGGAGGAGGTTGCTTAACCAAATCGACGTCGATTTTTGGCCTATTTTCCATGTAAATGAAAACGCGCCGTTTCAGATAGTTTTTTTATCGTTTATTTCAGCACAGACGGGTTGATGACGCGCACAAACCCGTTGCTGACGACTGATGTAGGGACTGAATAACAAAATATATGATTGGTCTAGAAGTCTTGCTTGTAAGACATGATATTTCATGGCACGGTCACCGCGTGTCACAGCGTCACCAACACACAATCTGCCGTCACTGCTGACTGCTAAGAAAATAGTCCACAATTCCACACCAAAGCCTCGGCAGTGTCATGCACAGCATGTCCTCTAGGGGTGGCTGAGCACAAATCAAGCTCAAGATCAAGTGCAACACCGTTTACCAGCCTCCTAGAAACAACTCACCCTGTACAATCGATTATCCCTGCCTATTTAAAGAATATTTGTTTGTTTGAGTGTTTGGAATTCAGTTTTCACGATTTTTCTTGCTGAAACCACTTCTTTAACTCAATAGTTTAAATTATAGTTGTTGTTACTTCACTTTTTCCCCCCCCATTCTTTTACCTGAAACTGTTCACTTAATCAGATTTATGTTTATCCACCATGTTGTGTAAGCCATCACTAGGCAAATCCCCCTAAATCATACTTTAGCAAGAGCTTCATCCTGGTCAGGGTCACGGTGGATCCAGAACCTAATCCGGGAATACTGGGCGTGAGGCGGGAATAAATACACCGTGGACAGGACACTATGCACTATTCACACTCACATTCACACCTAGGGTAAATTTATAGTTGCGAATCCACCAAACTGAATACATGGAAGAAAACTCACTGAGAGAATCTCCACACAGAGTGTAACCCATGTGACCGTCATCGTAACCCTAAAATCCATCCTTCTCCAACAAATTAAACCCTTGCACAGCCAACCTACAGCCATAACCCCAACCTGAGAAATGCAGGTTATAGCCACAGAATCAACCCTACACACCTACCTTGCATCCACGGACAGAACCCTCAGAAATCCAGCCAACATACACCAACCTAACCCTAAAATTCCATCATCTTAACCCTAAAAACTCCCCATCATCTACCATCCAAACCATTCACAACCTCCACCCAAACGTACAGCAGACATCCACCATGCAACCCTCAACCCTAAGCTTCATTTATTAACCAAACCCTTAAAAATCCACTCTACAACCAACAACCCATAAACTTCAACCATGCATTCAGACAGAACCCTCATAAATCTATCCTGAATCCATCGACCCGACCAGTGAAATCTACTCTAGAGTGAAATACTCAAGTCCACACGACATCCATCCATCAACAAAGTCGCTCAGCAAATACAACGTGCCACCCATGACACCCATGACAACACTCTTACGGTACCGGTCCTCGCTAGTATCAGCTAACCAACTAGCCTAGCTTGCTCTCTGGATTCGATTCATTATAATCAGTAATGAAGATGAAATAAAGACTGGTATAAGTGGTGACGAGGACGTGGTTTGTCCTTGCTGTAGTTCTGGGGGAAATGCAGAAAATCGTTCGCATTTGAGCCGCTTGTTGTGTTGCAACCTTTACACGTTCACCTCTCGATACTAAGAACATCCCTCCTGGACCCCAGACTCTTACAACCTGATCGTTACAGTTTACACACACCTTATGGTACACTCGTTACTCTCTACAGTATTTATCCTCCACCCTAAACGGACTTTACGAGCTGAAAAAAGTTAAAAAATAAATAAATAAATTTAAAAAAAAAACAACAACCGTCTAAAACAACATTCTACAAGCTTTCTTATTCAACACTACTGACTTCCTACTGCTCAAACTTCACCAGTTATCTGCCGTTTTATTTCTTTTCCTCTACTTTTAATGTGTACACCCATCTTCTAGCTGCTACAAAACACATCCAGAGCAAAGGGGTTGGACAGGAAGAGGCTGCTTTTTATTGGTGGACAGCCCGGGCCTCATAAAGTGGGTTTAACTGCGCTGGACGCCGTAAAGGAGCCGTTAAGTGTATTGGGGCGTGGTGACGGGGGTGGAGGGTACTTCAAGAACCAGACCCAAGACACTGCTGAGGAGTTACGCGGCTGCAGTGAGAGATCTTTCGGCAATAAAAAACATAACGTTGCAGGGGAATTTTGTGTTGACGTGAAATAGAGTAAGAATTGGATTATACTGTAATCATCATAGCGGAGTTTCATTTCCATGATATTACGCTGTGGCGTTTGACCTCGTTTATGAATCTGGATGGAGAAGAAATGTCGTGTTCATGATAATATACAGCTATTTCGGGGGGGGAAAAAAACAACAACAACAGACAAAATGTTTGTATCCTACGTTGGCGTTTGAGTTCGCGTAATTTTACGTTCAAGCAGACTCACTACACTAGCAGTTCGGACCTTCTCTATACGGTTTACCCGAGTTACAAATAATGTATTTATTTCAATTACACACCAACTTACAGAATAAACATTTTTGCATAAAAACTGTTTCATATTAACGACCTGAAAGAAAGTTAATTAAGACCGTTAGGATAAAAGTAATGGCGCCCTATGAAAGGAGGAAGGGTTAGTGTGTGTTTACGTTCGCTTGCTCGTCTTTTTTTCCTTCTTTTTATTTTTATTTTTTTCGTGCGTGGGCGTGGCTCGTTATAAATCAGCGCTGCTTTGAAGGTTCTTTGTAATTTACGACTGATTGGGCTTAAACGACGTGCGCACAGGAGTTTGAAGAAAGTCAGGCGAGAAAACAACAACTTGACTACATGACTGAAGACTCAATATCAAATATCTTGTACGTAAGAAGTTAAAGCATTTAATCGACTATCGTAGTTCAGTCACAGCTCTGAGTGTTACATTTATTCTTCATGTCCACCGTGTTATTTTAAATCCATCACGTGGAGCACTAACTCAAGGTACTAATAAATCCTCTTATTTGTTTGTTCGTTTGTTTATGCTTTACAACACCCGGTGTACAAGAGGTTTTGCCTCTATTTTAATCCACTAATGTCTTTGTTATGATTGTGTACAGATCTAGAACGCTGAAACACCGGGTGATTTCTTGAAATCGAATCAATGATCTTGTAGGACGCTGTTTACATGACTATACGAATCGTCTGCTGAAATCAAAAAATAATCGTGTTATTGGTGTGTAGGTAAACACACACTCTCAGTAAAGGTCAAAAAAAACCAGAGACATTTCACATTTTACTCGCACTCAGAAATAAAAAGCTGTGACTCTCAGTAAGGGAAAAGTTGTTCCGCTTCGGCGCGACCCCGTGACCTTGCCTTTGACCTCCATTACTGAGGAATTCCCCCCAGCGAGAATTAAATCCCTCACAGTCCCGCCGGGCATGATGGATCTGTGGCCCCTTTTCATTTTTTTCTTCGAGAAAGGCCGGGGTGGTCCGGAGACATCCGGACGGAGGCTGAATTCATTACCGACCACCTTCCCTAAAGAATCCTCACGTGGGCCACACGAGACCTCTTCACGGCCGCTCTGTACTCAACATTCCTCATCCGTGTGTGACACAAACATTACCGTAACATATTCCTACTGTACTGCTACTGTGTGTTACCGGAGGTGTCGCGGTCTTTTAATAAAAATGAATCGTCCCAGCGGATTCGGAGGACAAAGTTTGAAATGAGGCGTCTTGGATCGAGGGGAAAAAGTCGGACCGCTGCGAGTGACAGCCCCAATTCATCTGTTATTAAAATGTCAGAGAGAGAGAGAGAGAGAGACACGAATATGAAGAAGACACGGGAGTAAAAAAGGAGGACAAAGCCAAAGGGAAAATGTCAAAGATCAACAAAGAGCGACGTCCCCCCCCCCCCAAATGACTCTAATATAAAAGTCAATCTCTTAACGTGGCAGTCACAGAAATACTTCCCGAAATACGTCCCGATATCTACTACAGCTAGGTACGGAATAGAACCCTCAGTGCTGTGCTGTTATAGGAAAACAATCAACGACAGGACTGTACGATGAAGTGGACTTACTCTCACCACCGTGAAGATTATTATTTGCATGAAGTATTTTACTTCTCTTACATCAATGATTAGAATTTTCTTTTATTAAAAAATGACGTCACACGTTTCTTTCTTTTCTTCTTTTAAAAAAAAAAATCCATTTATAGTTACATGTATTGTTGTGGAGCATCCACACCGTTCCTGTTCTCGCTCACATTCTTTTTTTTCCTTCTGTCGTCGTTATAAAACGCACCTCGTCATGTTCCCGAGAAACCGCAAAACGTAAACTCGTCCGTCCGCGAACGTTAAATCAACGTCCTCCGCACAGAAAACGCCCCCGCGTCAATGAGGACTCGACATTTTTCTTCGTTAAATAACAACAAAATCCGTCTACGTCGGAGCCCTGCCGTACCCGTCCCTGTGGACGAGCTGTTACTATAGTAACTATTAGCATTTTTAGCATAAAAATGTTAAGTAAATGGTCTGCACTTATATAGCGCTTTTTATCCAAAGCGCTTTACACTGGTTCTCATTCACCCATTCACACACACACACTCACACACCAACGGTAGCAGAGATGCCATGCAAGGCGCTTGGATGGCAACTTCGGGATGTGGAGTCACGCGGGCCGAGAATCGAACCACCAACCCTACGATTAGTGGACGACCCGCTCTACCACCTGATCCACAGCCGCCCCGTCCGTAATAAACGCTACAGTAATAAAGCCCAAATAAAGTGGGGTCCTGTCTGTAAAATCCACCGATCACATTGTTTTTATGCATTCATTCCAAAACAACTCATATATATCTTACTACGTGTAAATATCTCATCTGTATAAGGTCTATTTCTAGCCATTTGTGCTGATTTCAAGCGTCTCTTTCTAGAAAGAAGCCAGTAGATTGATACGTTCGGGCTTGTTCCAGTACATTCTTACACTTGTTTTCTAATAATACCATAATAAGAAATAGAGATCATCCGGATTTATTCGATTTATTAAAAATGTAATAAATCTGTTTATTTGCAGAGTTTCAGATGAAAACCAAAAAAACAGCAGATTGGATATGATCAGACAGGTTTTGGTCTCTGGCCAGGACAAATCTGCTTCTATAATTTGATCCTGCTGTTCACCTCTGGCTTCATCTCCCTCACCTCCATTTCAGTCCGGTCCGATCCTTTCATCCTGCCCCTTGAGACAGTGCTTCGCAAATTTGGCGGCTGGGCTATTTTTCTTGACAGCGAAAGGATTTCTCACTTTGATACCATAAAGTAATAACAAGCCTGACCCCATTTCTATGTCTAACACGTCCCCTGGCTATACCGTGTGTATAAACGGCCGTGTCTCCAGTGCTAGATGATCACATGAACCTGAAAGAATCAACCGCCACTTATCCGGAGATCGAGAAGGGCGTAGACCACATGGTACGATTCGATTTTCTAGAGAGCGGCTCTGATAGTGGAGGAGCTGTCATGGCTACACATAATCAGATTTGTAAACACTGAAACTTTCGGTAAGGAGGCCATTTATTTAGGATTTATGGAAGGAGTCTCCAGTTTCAGTGCTTTTAAGGTCTAAGCTTGTGTTCTGTTGTTTTAAAGCGAATCGGCTAAAAGGTAGCAAACTGGCTCTTTGACCGGTTGCTTGGTGAAGAGATCGTGTGTAAAAAGCTAGGAGGTGTCGATTAGCACGGCTCGGTCTACTGTACCGTCCACATGCGGCACTGCGATGATGAAAAGCTTCCGGAGAACAAGCTAATGAGGAACCTTGAGCAACGAGAGAATGGGGGAGCGAGAAAAATAGAGAGAGAGAAAGAGAGAGAGAGAGCGAGCGAAGTACCGAGGGAAGTGCACCGAGCTAAAAGAAGACGGGAAAATCCATCAAAGAAATAACTTTTACAAAGATAAGTGTTTCCTGAGAGGGCCCGGCGATTGATAGAGACCACGGGGGGCGGACCTTCAAGCAGCGCCCAACAGATCACCGTCAAAAATGGAGGACAAGGAAAAGGCGGATTTATGGAGGAGAGCGGGCACAAAAGTGGGTGTGGAAGGAGGGGGGGGGGGGCGGTCGATGCAGGGGTCCGTCTTTATCTGGGGGAGACTGTGAAGAGCCCTCACTAATCACGACCTGCTTTAAAGCTTTTTTTTTCTCTCAGGGGTTGTGTAACGGCCCAAATGACTAGGAAGTACAAATTGAGCAAGAGCTCCTGAAGGAAAAAAAAAAAAAAAAAAGAAAAAAAGAAAAAGGAATAAAGACAGAAGTGAACAGAGACAGAGAAAGGAGCCGCTTTGATCTAGCGGGAGGCCGAGGAACAGATCTGTGTCGCTTCACTCCGAGCGGGAGAAAAGGCGTCCGGTGGGCTGTGTGTGCTCCTGAAAAGCTGAAAGAGACCGAGGGGGGAAAAGAGGAAGGGCTCTTAAATGCTAAACACAGCCGGCTGGTGGTGAACCATTAGAGGAAGATTGGAGGCCCATGTGGCTGGCAGCGTGCCTGGCACTCCGCAGAGGCACCGGTGTCAAAAATACATCATTTGGTTTCGTCTAGTCTAGATACAGTCTGGTCACAAACAGCAACTTTACTCAATGAAAACGACAGCCTTGCTGAATTCTGGATTGTGATTGGTCAGGAGGTGTTGATTCATTTTCTGACAGTAGCGCAGCTGCAGATTACAGGTTTATATGAATGCCCTCTTTCTAATGCTTTATTGTTTCTATAGCAACAACTCACAGATACACAGTCGAAGACTAATAATCCACCGATTTTAAAAAGGTGTTATTTAACCAAGACATGCAACGGTAAAGGTCGATACGGTAACGGTTGTTCCGTGAGAAGATGTTTTGTTTAACATTTTTGGAAGGAGTCTCCAGTGTCAGCGCTTTTGTGACAGGGTTTTTTTTTTTCCGGCTTCTCGTTAACATCACGAGCTGCACTTTAACTTCAAGAGAGATTTTTTTATTTTTTTTTTAAAGAATGTTTAAAGCTGCTATAACGTAAGTGACAATAGGAATAAACAAACTTGACACGAGGGGTGATCCACAGCATTAAATGGAACTACAAACAGACAACAGTGTCTTTTCTTATTATTCGAGAAGAATGTCCTTTATCAAATGTGATTTTGTCCAAATTGAAGAGTGGGGGTTCCCCTCCCCAGGTTGAGGAAGAACTGCCTCTCTGTTCGGCTCTCATCGCATCTTCTTTCCTCTCCAGTGGCAGTTCTTTACAGCGAAATGACCCTTTTCACGTGGTGTCATACTGCCTCATTGGCCTCCTATAATGAACTGCGACTACACACTTGTACAGACACACACACACACACACACACACACACAAAAAAATAGCCGGACAAAAGAAACAAAAGGAAGTGACAGGATGAAAAGGATCGCCGTCTCTGCCATCTTAAAAACGAAATATGGATTTTTGCTCCATGTTCTAACAATATCCAGAGTAGGAGGTACAAGAGCCTCACAAAGCCTAATGATCCGCAGCTCAAACCCCGACTTGTCCGGAGCACCTGGAGGCACTATTAAAGACTCATTGATTGCAGATGGAGATGATGGAGATGAAGGAGATGAAGACAGTGGAGACAATTTGCCCTTTCTTTACAAGAGACAAGATGACAGCTTCAATCAGGGGCGTTAGCTGGACTGTTAATCATACAGGGCTGAGCCAGGATTCTTCTCCATCTTCTCCAACGTTTCAGCCTAAATAGACGGTTTCCATGCACTATTGACTTGTGAGGGCTAACGAGGGCTTAAGAAATGTGAAAACCGGACAAAAGTTTTGGATATCTAACACAAGACTTGGCTAGTTTATCAGCTGTCTTCAAATGTCTGAAGGTGCTTAGAGGTTTCTGAAGATCATCGGGGTCATTTTGAGATGTAAAAATATTTGGCGATTCTTTGGAGCTTTAGGAGCTTATCGGGTAAACTCTGGAGTTGTTGGACATATGAGTATGTTGAGGAAGATTTGGAAAACTTGCGTGCTGTTTGGAGACGCGTGTAGAACTTTGAAGACATTTCCAGAGCTTACACTGCTCAGAGCTTTTCCAGCTCACTCGTTCTCCCCAAAACCGACGTCAGCTTCGGAACCACATGCAAAAACGTCGCCACTCCTCACATGTCTGTCAGACGCTTCATTAACACAAACTCCACTCTTTGTTCTCCAGCCTTCAGCCTGGAGTCTCGGGTCAAAAGGTCCCAAAATGGCCACCAAACTGGAAACCCAAACCCCGACCATAATTCACAGAGGACACGGCAGTGAAAGGCTTCACTGTGACCTTTCACCACGAACTTGAAAGGGGAGAATATCAGTTTTCCTACTCTACAGATTCCTCGGTCCATTCCCTCCGAAGAACGTCTATTTAAACGTACCATACTTCTTGAGCAAATGTTGACCTTTTTCTTATGCTTTTTCAAGTATTCCTTACCTAATAATTCAGTTCGATCTTCTTCTTTTCTTTTCGGAGACTGTAACGAATAAACAAAGCTGCTATAAAGCCAAGGCCACGATGAGATTTATACATATGCATTCAAATGGACTTGGACGCATTCGCATATATCTTCAGGCCATTTTTAAGTTCATTTTAGCTGTTTAGTCCTTCTTCTACCCCGATCTACCCCGAGGAGGCTGTCCAACAGGAGATAGTTAGAAGGGTATTAATCTGACACGCCACCAAGAGACCAAAGGTAAAGCTCAAATTGATGCGACCACCACCGTGCTTCACTGGAAGAATGGAGTTCTCAGATTGATGAGTAGTGTTGGGTTTCTGTTCAATGTCATGAGATTAGATTAGATTAGATTAGACAACCTTTTCCTTTTGGAGAGAATCTCACGGTGAAAACGTATACAATCGCAACTTTATTACGAGTATTCGTGGTTCATTTTGCAAGGAATATGGATCTTCAATACTTATACAAAGCTCTGTATGTTCATTTTTGAGGCGATGATGTTAACCGCGATATGGAAATAGTAACGTTATAGAAACAACATCTTTTTGGCCGAGATTAAGTAGGCTAAAATACAGAATAGGTTTTAAAATTAATATTCGCATGGAAATGCAAAGACCGTTACTGAGAAGTTATAATCATAATGTAACCGATGGAAAAACAGACGGAAATGCTGTATCCGAACCACTTCCTTATTATGGAGGAAGTCCTTTTTCGGGGATTAATTCTTCTTCCTCGGAACTCCATTTACCACCACGCTTAAGCAAGTCATCGACTACATGGTTGATATCGCGGAATGACTAATTGTGATCACGTGGAGGAATCGTGGACGATGATTCCGGCTCCATGGAGCGTCGATGTGTGACTGCACAGTTATCACAGGCACTTTCTATAAAATGAGGCTGATTTGATTTCTGTGCCACGTACAGCACCAATATCGTTCGGTCTAATCTCTCGTATGATCACGTCTCCGTCCACTGGTCCGTCTCCGTTCAGTGCTTTCGACTAGAAATGCTTTTTCAGCCGAAAAGCCACTACACAGAGGAGAGAAAAGTGTCCTATGAGAGGCGTATTATCCTGACTTCCTGTTGCTACTCGCTCCGGACAGGACAGACGGCTCCCAGCCGCCGCCATCCCACTGTGTCTGGAGCCGGAGTGTGCGTACCGTCTCAGCGGCATAGCGTCTACTCACACAGCGTTAAGCTTACACACACCTCTTTCTGTGTGTGTGTGTATCCGTGTGTGCTTTTCAACACAGCATGTTCTGACACCATATAGGCCACAGCGGGAGGTTTATGCTCGTATTGTCAGAATGAGACATGGTATAGCCTGAGTGTGTGTGTGTGTGTTTTTCAATAGGACACTGTAGCATCATACACCCAATTACTGCTCATACAGGCAGAGCAAGACATGCTGGGTTAACATATGTGTGTGTGTGTGTGTGTGTGTGTGTGTGTGTGTGGTCTTCATTGACAGAGGACACTGTAACCTCATACACTTCAAAGCCATGCAACATGCTGGATTAAAATATGTGTGTGTGTGTGTGTGTGTGTGTGTGTAAACACATCTCCCTACTTACTTGCAGCCTGCACTTTGGCCTTGCGGCTGACGACCAGCCCAAAGGAATTCTGGGCCAGGCACTCGTAGTCTCCCTCGTCCGAAGAGCCGTCGCTCCTGCTCCTCTGGAATCGGCCAATCAGCAGCGAGCCGTTAATGAACGTGGCGTAGTTCTCATCCTCCAGTAAGAGCGCGCCGTTCCTCCTCCACTGCGTGCTGATTGGTGGAATTCCTTCCACCTGACAGTGCAGCATCAACGGCTGGTTCTGAACCGCGATGATGTCACTGGGCTCCAGAGTGAAGGACAGCTCGGCTCCACGGGTCACGCCTGCACAGACCAGGTCCTGAGATTAATCCACTAAACCCCCTCGCTTTTACTTTACTGTTTTATAAATATCACCGAAACAAATCCGCTTAAAGATAATATTAATCCCAATTATATTACAGCTCATACATTTCCCTCATTAGGGGCTGATATATTCACATTTTAGTATTTAAATCACAAATATTCCTCGATTTTAAGAACAAAATTTCTAAAGGTAGTTTTTTTTTTTAATTACAATAACTTACAATAATAATAATAATACATTTTACAAACAAAAGATATTCTGCTTAGTTTCTTTTCTGAATATCAGAATTACTAGAATTTTAGTTGCAAAGGCTTTTCTATACATATTTTTAAAATCCTAAATATTAAGCAACAAATTATAATTTTTTTTAACTGTTTAGTTTAAAGGTGGAATTACTATTATTTAAAAAAAATACTGTAGTTTACTATAAATTAAAAATTTTCAGCCATTTGAAGAAGAAGAAAAAAAAAATATATATATATATGTATATATATATATATATATTACAAAAGCATAATTTTTAAATATACATTTTTTCCCCCATCATAATTATTTAGACATTTTAGGAGGAAAAAAAAAAAGCTTAATGGTTAAAATTATTAGTAAAGCTTAATTTAAAGGGACAAAAATCTCAACTATTCAAACATTTTAGGAACAAAATTATTATTATTGTGACAATAATAATAATAATAATAATAATAATAACAACAACAACAACAACAACAATAATAATAATAATAATAATAATAATAATAACAACAACAACAACAATAATAATAATAATAATAATAATAATAATAATAATATGAGATCATTTTAGGACTTAATTGAACTATTATTAACATTATATACATTATAAATATAAGATATATATATATTTCTTTTTTTAAGGATTTTGTAGATGTGGGGTGAATTCCATATTTTACAGGTGCAGTGATATTTTTCTCTCTTTTTTCGGAAGAAAAAAAAACGGAGCGCGTGATGTTTTGTGGCGTGGCCTCTCACACTGGAACAAACACTGACTGCTTTTTAATCGCAGCTCTTTATCGTGCTTTATTGTTTTGAGAACAAACATCTTCGACCATAACAATACGAGGGATGTTTTGGAGGAGTATCTCTGAGTCGATGAACTTCTTCCTCGCTGAGAGCTCGTTAGAAAAGAGAAGAGAAGAGAAGAGAATTTATCATCAATCCAATAAATAAACCGACCGTTAGAGATCCTCACTTCATATCAGCGTACGCCACCATATCACTGAGTACATCACATAAATACATCATACACTAGCGTGAATCTGCGATAAACTTGGGAACGGTGGAAGCCCACATGAAGCATATCGTCAAAATAACATGACGTTGGACTTTCAAAGTAGTATCGGATTTGAGAAGTTTTTGTCATTTTGGTCTTATTTGCTTGCGCAAACCTGGCAACCCGTGTCGAAGGACAAGCATGAGACAGATTTTAAGGAAAGGCGTCTCGTGTCCAATTTCCTGAGTGAACTTCAGCAACGAGGTGAGAAACGTCACGCTCACTTCCTCCTCCCTCACCGGGTTATCAGACCTTCGAGGGCGTGCGCTCCGAACCCTACAGCATAAACAGGGGAGGTCTGAGTGATGATGACGCTGGACGAACACTCGCGCTGACCCTTTGGCCTCGACGCCACTCTACACCCCACCCCCCAGATTCCTGCTCTCGCTAACACGCCAGCAGCAGCTTCTGAAACCCAATCCCTTTCTGTGTGTGTGCGTGTGTGTGTTAGCTTTATGCTATTTCTAGTTCTCATGATTCTCAGTTCTGGAATTTTCCCAGCCACTAAATTCGGCCTTGACATTAATACGCATCTTTCATCAAAACAAAGCCGCGGAGTCCTCGGACCACGGAGCACGGCGGTCTCGTCCGCTCAGAGCACGGATACAAACACAGCTCTCTTCTTCCTTTCAATAACGTTTCCCCGTCTTCGTGTACGTCCTTGAGCCTGAGAGAAAATATGGCACGTTCTCAAGAACCCTGACGTGCCTGAATGCAAGGACACGGACACACGCACGCACGCACGCACGCGGTCATCTTCTCACCGTCCCGCTTCGCCCTGTGCTGCCGTGTTTTGACTGCGCTTGCTTAGAAACTCGTCACGCCGGCCGATCGTGACCGTAAGAAAGCTGGCCGGCACTTCGCCCTCGCGTGACTGCGACAGTGCGATTACCGCTGCGATCACCGCTGCAGTGGAGCCTGCAGTAGTTCTAGGAACGGAAAGGAGACCACGATGACAGGATCTCAAGGACCTGATTGGTTTACGGATGGAAATTGCTTCTGAAAGATGAGACGGTGCTTGATCTTGTAAAGATTTTTAAAAGCAAAGATTAGAATTTTTAAAACAATTGTACATTTTTACTCGGCAGGCCGTTTGGCGAGATGAGAACAGGCGTAACGTGAGCGAACCTTCGTCCGCCGGTCAGCAACCACGCAGCAGCGTTTGGAACCATCTGAAGACGCTTTAAAGAGGACTTGCTTACGCCACTGTATGAAGATTTACTGTATCAGATCACGTAGAATCATACAATGAACAATCGATAACAACGTTTGTACTAAAATACATAGGGCGCATAAAATTTTGCACAGTATTTTCCTACAGTCATGTCCCCCTGCATCAAACAGGACACTGTGACATAATCTCTCTCACCCTCACTCTCTCTCTCGCTATCTCTCTCACTCTCTCTGTCTCTCTCTCTGTCTCACTCTCTCTCGCTGTCTCTCTCTCGCTGTCTCTCTCTCTCACTCACTGTCTCTCTCTCTCTCTCTCACTGTCTCTCTCACTCGCTCTCTCTGTCTCACTCTCTCACTGTCTCTCTCTCTCTCTCGCTGTCTCTCTCTCACTCTCTCTCTCTCTCTCTCTCGCTGTCTCTCTCTCTCGCTGTCTCTTCTCGCTGTCTCTCTCTCTCTCTCTCACTGTCTCTCTCACTCTCTCTCTCTGTCTCACTCTCTCACTGTCTCTCTCTCTCTTTCTCTCTCTCTCCCTTCCTCACTCTCCCATCTCACCTCTCTCTCTCCGCTGTTCTCTCACTCTCTCTCTCTCTCGCACTCTCTCTCTCTCTCGCTGTCTCTCTCATTTTCTTGCTGTCTCTCTCTCTCTCTCTCTCACTGTCTCTCTCTCACTCTCTCTCTGTCTCACTCTCTCACTGTCTCTCTCTCTCTTTTCTCTCTCTCCTCTCTCTCGATCTCACTCTCTCGATCTCACTCTCTCTCTCTCGCTGTCTCTCTCACTCTCTCGCTCTCTCTCGCTGTCTCTCTCACTCTCTCTCTCGTCTCTCCTCACTCTCTCTCACTCTCTCTCTCTCTCACTCTCTCTCTCTCGCTGTCTCTCTTCTCACTCTCTCTCTATCTCTCTCACTCTCTCTCTCTCGCTGTCTCTTCTCACTCTCTCTCTCTCATCTCTCTCTCTCACTCTTTTCTCTGCTGTCTCTCTCACTCTCTCTCTTGCTGTCTCTCACTCTCTTTGTCACTCTATCTCTTATTCACTCTCACTCTCTCTCACTCACTCTGATTCTCTCTCTCACTCTCTTGCATACTCTTTCTCTCTCTCTCTCTCACTCTCTCTCATTCACTCTCACTCTCTCTCTCTCTCTCTGTCTCTCTCTCTCTTTCGGTCTCTCAGCAGCAGCCTTGGTGCTTAGTGTCCTGGCAAACGTTAATCACTGTTCTAGCATTCTGCACACTTAAATTACTTTTACTGAACAGAACCGTGAGCGGATTTCTCTTTGTATCCTTTCCGAGTTCTGTTATAATTAGGTCAAAGCAGTGACACTAAAATGTAATTAAAATCAAACTTGTAATTAAAGCAATTCATTTTACTTTTACGTTTAAACAGTAGTACTATAGGAACATGTCAGTGCTGCCTGTCAGGCCTGTTGTGGTTCCTAAAATGTTTAAGAGTTCTCATCTTATTCCAGCCTTTATCCGAAGGATAAGGCCGTGCAAGGATTGAAACATTTTCATTAGATCCGATCCGATGGAAAAAAATCGGAATTTGATTTGGAATTTTTATTTTTTCTTCTTCTTCGGAACAGTAAAATGTTTACATGTAAAAAATAATTGATGGTAGTTTTTTTGTTGTTAAATATTTACACTATTACATCCATCCATACATGTTCTGTACCTCTTATCCTACACAGGGCCGCTGGGAGCCGGGAGCCTAGCCCAGGGAACGATCAGCCTACAACACATGTCTCTGAGTGGGGGAGGAAACCGGAGTACCCGGAGGAAACCCCCGAGGCAGGATTCGAACCCTCAACCCTGTAGTGCGAGGATTGTTTTTCCACAAAACATCAACAACCGGAATTGAAGGAGAATAAGATGCCAAAAAACACCCGAATTCCGAAGGAACAGGATTAACGCCAATAACAGGACATCATTTTACAAAAAATAACCTGGAAGATACGTAGATCATGATTTAGAACCTGGGGGCGGAGCTTCGTGAACACGGTGGAGTGGGCTCAAGGAGTAAAAAAGAAAAAATTCAACCGTTGATAGGGAACCACTCTGTTGTAGGGTTCTACAGGGAACATTTAAGAAGGCTAAGAACTCTTAATCATGAAGTTAACCCATTTTTTTTTTATTAATTTGCATTCTTGTTGATACCTAGAACCTGCTGCGCATTTTAAATTGAGATGAACTGTCTTGGTACATTGGTTCATCAAAGGTTCATCAGATAATTAAGGGTTCTTAGCCTTCTTACAGGTACCATGTAGAACCCTACAACAGAGTGCTAGGTTTCCAAGTGAGGAATCCTAAATCATACAATGAACCCTCATAGAACGATCTTTTAAAGGGAGTACCAAGTGCCAAGAGAAAGCTAGGATAACTTTAATTATATGCAAACCTATGAAGAACCCTTGAAGAACCCTTTTTGTTCTAAGAATGTATGGATTATCAGCTTACATTTATTGTACAAACTCACATGATCTTTTTTCTTCTTCTTCTTAACACCTAGAACCTAACACCTTAACACCTAGAACCTGTTGTGCATTTGAAATTGAGCTAAATTGCCTTGATACATGGGTTCTTCAAAGGGTTCTTTAATAGTTCATCAGACAATTAAGGGTTTTTAACCTTCTTAAAAGGTTCCAGGTAAAAGTATTATCCCTATCAGCTAGAGTTAGGGTTTCCAAGTAGAACCCTTTGAGGAAGCTAAGAACCCTTAAACATCCAATGAACCCTTAAAGAACCTTTGAAGAACCCAAGAATTAAGTAAGCGTTACCTAGAAAGCGAATCAAGAAGAAGATAACAATCAATAATTTTGAGTTTGGAATACATTCGCTCTCAGGGTTCTGGACGAGTGGATAATTACAGGTTCTTTCTGCTACATGGAACCTTTTTCTTTGGTAAATATGTTGCTCTAGCACGGAATCTTCTGTGGAATCTTGGAATCTTCTCTATGTAAAGAAACAAGCGAAGAACCGTTAAAGGTTGTAGTTGTTTTAAATCAAGAGTGCATAATGAAGCGGTGTAAGCTTGTGAATGCAGTTCCACATTATCTCATGGTGCGTGAGGGTGAGAGAGACATGAGCTGTCAATCAAACCGAACAAAAGGCGGAGGATGGAGGCGCGGTATTGATGTGTAATGTTTTCACATGACGTTTCCTGTGATGTCGCAGCAGGCTGAGAGGGTTCTCTGTGTGTCGTTTTCCTCCCCGACATTTACAACAATGCAGCACGCTCAATCAGAGCCTGTGGATAGATAATAACCGCAATCTGCTCTACACGCGGAAGGACAGGAGAGACAGTTTCACATAGGAAGCAGCCACATGTTAAAGAGTACTTAAGGACAGTGTGTGTGTGTGTGTGTGTTGAATATCGGTCTCGATTACGATGTTGACTGCCCATGATTACATGAACATGATGGACAGCGATATCGACGTGCAAGGGCGTAACCATGGTATGGACATAGGAGGTCCGAGCCCAGCCCCCCACGCCCCACCCCCCAACATCCAAAGTTCGATGGTGAAAATTCTCATATTTAGAACATAGTTTTAGGATTACAGTTACCGTTTGAATTCTCATCTCCATAACCTACCATGAAACCTACTACACCCTACCACACCAAGCGGAGACGAGCTATGATGTGTGCAGGCAAACCCCACACGCTAACATTTAAGCGCGCAATCACGACTTTTAAACAAACTCAGAACGGATGGCTACCGATGAAACTAAAGTCAACACTATACAATATATTGTCCCTAAAATCAATGAATAATCGTGTGTGTGTGTGTGTGTGTGTGTGCGATCAACCTACTGGATCACTGACAATGGTGAAGGAACCACGCCTTCTCTTACAGAACAATCACATGGACGTCAGATGTCGGTAATCACGTGTGGTTCACAGGTGGTGTCGTGCTTGTGGTTTAATTCTCACGTGATTTTCATGTCATTTTTTACTTGATTCTTTTATTTGAACGTGATTCGGTAAAGCCAATACAACAATTTGGAATGTCCCGAAAAAGAAAGAAACCGCTGGTGTACTGAGGAGCAGACACCGACCGAACAGGTCGGCCAAGGAAAACAACAACAGCTGATGACAGAAACATTGTGAGAGTTCTGAAGAAAAAACCCAGAAAAAAACAATCCGTGACATCACCAACAACCTCCACAGGGCAGGGTGAAGGTCTCACAATCCACCGTTCATAGAAGATTTCGAGAGCAGAAATATTGAGGCCGTACCACAAGATGTAAACCGCTCGTCAGCAGTAAGAACCAGAAAGTCAGATTGGAATTCACAAAGAAATACACAGCCACAAAAGTTCTGGAACCAAGATGAACCTCTACCAAAGTGATGGAAAGGCCAAAGTGTGGAGAAAGAAATGATCATGATCCAAAATATACAAGCTGATCTGTGAAACATGGTGGAGGTAGTGACATGGATTGGGCTTGCATGGCTGCTTCGGGAACATTCTCACTAATCTTTATTGATGATGGAACTCATGATAGTAGAAGCGGAATGAATTGAGAAGTCTACAGGAACATTCTGTCTGCAGATTTACAGAGAAATACATCCGAATGAATCAGGAGGAACTTCATCATGCAGCAAGACAACGATCCAAAACACATTTCCACCTCAACACAGGACTTCATCAGGGGGAAAAGTGGAAGTTTTTAGACTGGACAAGTCCATCACCAGACCTTCACCCAACTGAGGAGACTGAAGGGAGAACCCCGAACCCCCCCCGCCAGCCCCCCCGGAAACAAACAACTACTGAAAGAAGCTGCGGGAAAAACCTGGAGAAGCTTCACAGATGAATAAACCAACGGTTTGGTGTCCGCGAGTTGTAGGATTGATGCAGTTATTGCAAGCAAGGGATACACAACCAAATATGAAGTCTTATTTACTTTTATTTACTTCAAGATTGACCTATACTTTTGCTCGCCTAAAAATTGGATGTTCTGACGCAAAAGGTTCTCTGTTTTACGTTGTTTAACACGTCTAGATGTAAACACCGGGAAATAAAAGCTGAAATAAAAAAAACTAAACTCTCGTCTCATCTCCATCTTTTATTATCAAACCCAAATGTCTTCGGTGTACACCACAACCTAACGAATTAGCCTATTCCAATAGTTTCGGAGGGAACTGTATATGATTTCTCTGTACAGGTTGTTATAAGCCGCACGTACGGCTTTCCATCTGCAAATACGGCCGTTCAGACAGGGATGTAAATCTTCAGCAGTTAATAATATAGGAAAAACCATGTCCTTCAGCGTATATCCACACAGAGACAGAGAGAAGAGTCTCAATAAAGGCACTACCGGATAAACACAAACACTTTATAAAGCGAGGAAAGCTCATATCACATGCACGCTGTAATAAACACCACAGCCGTATTACAATAAACTGCAGACGCTTGCTTTA
>CM022754.1:2648543-2668543 GCA_012411365.1 Ameiurus melas | reverse complement strand
GGTCTAATTACTGTCTGATTACTGCATAATTCTCTCTGCAGCCTAATGGCTCTAACACACTACATAGCACACTGATTTCATTAAAGGTGGAAGAGTATAATACTAAAGGTAATTCAAAAGAATATAAGGATCTATATAAGCATATAAATTTAGCCTGGAAGAAGGCGGTTTGATGAATCCCGTTTTCTTTTACATCATGTGGACAGTCGGGTCGCTTACCTGGGGAAGAGATGGGACCAGGATGCACTAAGGGAATAGTTATGCTGTGGGCAATGTTCTGCTGGGAAACCTTGGGTCCTGGCATTCATGTGGATTTTACTTTGACATGTACCTAAACATGGTTGTAGACCATGAACGTGCCTTCATGGCAACGGTATTCCCAAATCGCAGTGGTCTCTTTCAGCAGGATAATGCTCCCTGACACACTGCAAAAACTGCACAGGAACCGTTTGAGGAACATGACAAAGAGTTCAAGGTGCAGATCTCAATCCATTCGAGCATCTGTGGGATGTGCTGGACAAACTAGTCCTATCCATAGAGGTCCCACATTGTAAATTACATGACTTAAAGGATCTGATGCTAACGTCTCGGTGCCAGATACCACAGCACACATTCAGCGGTCTTGTGGCCTACACAATATTAGGAGGTGGGTTTAATGTTATGGCTGGTTGGTGTGTGCATGATTTCTGATAGGGTTTTTATTTTCATTTATTTAAGATGAAACCTTCTTCAATTAAAGGTTGAAATATTTTATTGTACCCTGTCCAGGGTGTACCCCGCCTTGTGCCCGATGCCCCCTGGGATAGGCTCCAGGTTCCCCGTGACCCTGAAAAGGAGTAAGCGGTTGAAGATGGATGGATGGATGGAATATTTTACTGTGAGATAACAACTAAACACAAGCACTTTTTACATAACCCTTTTCTCCATCTTTATCAACAGTGCCAATACTTCTTGAGCTTGGAAGGTTTTCTCAAACTCATGTTTATCAAACCTCAGCCTGAAGCAGTTTCTGCAAAGTTTAGTTGCGCGATCATGAGATTAAAGCGTCGTTAAAAACCAGCAAAGAAGACAGACCTCATATTCCTTGCTTAAGTAAAACAGGCATTTATTAAAATAAAGAATAATTTTAAAAATTATTATTATTATTATTAATAATAATAATTATAATAAAATACTAATGCTAAATATAAATGGTTTTAATGATTATAATGGGAATTGTATTGGTTTTATTGGAAACTCTAATGGTCCCTGAGGGTCTCTACTGTTAATTTGTTGACATGTCTAGTGGATACCATTAAGGACCAATAATGGTAATGGTTTTAATGGTTAGCTGATGTAATGTAATGGTATTTGTAGTAGAAACCATTTGAATTTCTTTAATGGTTTCTATTGCATTTTTTTTTTTCTTCAATCGGGATGTGAAATGGAAAAAAATGGACACTGCCGAGGGTCACGATTTAGCTAGCTAACACGTATCTGTATGTTAAGGCAGAATGACACCGACAGAAATGTATATAAAATTCAAACATAGTGTTACAATTCTATCGGAGTTCATAGAAATTCATACAAATTGATTTCTGATTGATTTTCAAAACAGTTCTGGGCAGTGGACTAAGCTTTCTGAACACAACAGCTTAAGCTACGGTGATGCTGCGGGACAGGAAGTAACAGTATACGTGAAGACAGTGAGCACAAAACACATGCCTGTAGAAAGATAAACATTAGAAAGCAATAAAACGACACTGTGCTAGTAGAAAACACGCTGTAACTGAGGTATTGTGTCTGTCACGAACACATAAACACACCGGAGCACCAAATTTGTGGCACTTTTTGATTTTCCACAGACTTGGGCCTCATGTAACGAACATGAGCACAGCTAAAAGGTCCCATTTACCAACAAACATCACTGTGAAAAACTAAACAATTCCATGCAATTGCGAATTCGCCAATTCAAGTAGTTTACCTAATTTTTTTTTAATAAATCGTAGTAAAATCAAGCGTTTTTGTCTTCAACAATCTCTACAAAATCCTGTACGGGCCAATCTCGTCATATACAACTTCTTTTTAAATGTGTATACGGACATCATAAAGAAAAATAAAGCTTGGAACAATGTAGCATAGAAATCTGCGGACAAAGCTAGTGCAAACAAACAGTTTCGCACTGATTAGTGTATTATTTCATTTGTGTCGAACCAGTTAACTTTAGAAGCGATATATACATAGCTACGACCTACTTTAAAAACACTGCAACAGCAGAAAGCGTTCGCTACAACTTCAAGTGACTCGAGCGACTTGTCGCGTTCTGGTGTGAACGTAGAGTAAGATTTAACAACGATTTACCAAATGACTCTTTATTGATGGCAAAAAAAAACAAACCCCAAAACAGCTGCTTGTAAAGTTCTGTTGTGTAGAGATGCAACAATGTGACAAGAGAGAAGAAGAGGACTAAGAATGGATCCCTGTGGAACACCAAAAGGAATACGATAAGGGCAAATCAAAGTCCACTTGCCATATTATTATTATTATTATTATTATTATTATTTTAAACTCTGGACCTCATGACCTTTACTCGAGTGTTATATAAATCAAATACTCTTACTCGAGTAAATTTCAAGAGAAAGGATGTGTTTTTTAATTCTTACATTTTCAATTTGACCTTCACATTTTCTCTTGCGTAGCTGCTATGCCAGTCGTGCTTTGCTTTGTGAAAACTGACATCCAATCAAATTGACAGCTATAAGCTTAGTTATAAAAAAGTTTTTTTTTTTTTTTTTTTTTTAGCTAGTTTTGTTTTGTTGCTAATGCGACTTTAGCATAAGGGTTATTAAACATTAGCTACCCAGCTAGCCAAATTATTGGTTTTAGCAGATTATTTAATAAATATTCTCCACAATAAATAATCAAATAAATGTTCTATCTGGAGTGCTCTTTTTCGATCACTTATATACAAACACATATACAGCTTTTAATTTTGTAAAAACCTTTACTCAAATAGATTTCTGGCTCTGTAACTATACTTTCTTTTCACTTTTCCCACCCCTGTAATGAGAATCTACCAATCTAATGAGACCTAACGATTAGCCCATTACATTTATTTAAAGACATACATTAAGACTAGTACTAGCAGGCTGTTGTTTTTTTTTTTGGTAGGTCTAAACAGTTGAAGTCTAAGACCAGGCTTTAACTTTGCATACTAATTTGCATTACACACTACATTCATTAATGTAGCAAAATTATGCACATAGTTCATTAAGACACATATTAAACCTAGCGTTGGCTTCATTTAAACATTTAATCAAAAGACTTTTCGCTTCATCTGTGAGGAATACATATAGAATAATTACACACAGTTTACTGTATCCAGAGGAGGAAATAATAAAATAAAATAAAAATAAAAAACATTCAAATGATCCAAGGGCGAATTTTCTGATTATGAAAACTGCTTCATTTCTTATAAGACAAACCTGAGTGATGGAAAAATACAAACAGGAATTGATTAAACACCGTACTGAGCACCATTTCTAAGATGTAGCACCAAACTAATCCTTCTGAGAAGGTCTTTTCATGACTGGACTTTTACATGACATTTTTGTCTTTTATGTGAACTCTGAGGTGATCGATTTTGGCGTATAGCAAATCTACGTACGTTACATGTTGGGTGTCACCTTGTTTCACGCTTTACACGACATCTATAGAACAATACTTCACAGGAAAACACACAATTCGATTATTTTTTTCTTTAAACCCCACCCCCCCCACCCGAAAAAAAAATAACACGTGTAGGTGGAAATATACAGTTGAGTGCAAAAGTTTGCGCACCCTTACTTCGATATGAAGGAACCAAGACGTTTTTATTCGGTCGGTTATCACTGACAGGGAAATTTGATTATTTTCCCCATAACAGCATGTCCTGAAGTGTTTTATTCCTCTTCGATCACAGCAACATGCCAACGATTACAATTATTTATTTATTCAAGAATGACACGTTGTACTTTCAGCCAGTTATAGTATCGTTGTACGTTGTGGAACGGCCACGAATCAAACAAGTACTTTGGTTTCAGTTATATTACAGCAGCTCTAAACAGTCGCGCTCTCACCAGCCTCTTTCTCTCGCTCCCAAAGTTAGTAAGACAAAAGAAAAACCAACAACACAGCTTGTCATGTTTGAGAAACCACAAAGCGTAAATACACTCGTAAAAACATAAATGAAGTTTCTAGTCTCAGAAAACTCTGTTACAGTCACTCTGTGCTAACACTGGAGACTCCTTCCATAAATGTGAACACATGTCCTAACATAAATCTTCACCATCTCAAAGATTACATGCTTTTCTTTTCTTGATTATCAATACATTTTAAATCGGTTTTTAGCAGTCGTAGATTACGTCGAGCATCCGCCGTACATGTTCCTGTGAATGAGCTGGGGTAGAAAATTAATCAACACCTTCTGACCAATCACAGCTGAGAATTCCACAACTGAGAGTAATAAGACTTAATAAGACACTTAAAACTTCTTTGAAGGCCCTGACCGACAGTCCTCACTCTTTTAATTACTAACATTTCATATAGTCACTGAATGAATCATAGCGGTTACTCAGTAACGTGTTTCAAGACGAATAACTGCACAATAAGTTGGGAATTTAGTGGGTGAAACAAAATGCGAAACAAATGACACATATAAATAAATTAATTGGGATGCAAACTCTTGAGCATGTAAAAGATTTTCAACGCTAAAACAGCACTAAAAGAACATAAAACTTTAGGGGAAAATCTGCAAACAGAGGTGTCCTTTACCGGAAAGCTACGGAGACGCAAACTTTTGCACTCAACTGTAGCTAATAAGAGCTAGGACATCAAAACCTGGACCCTGTAAGAGTGGTTGGTGGGTAATCCTCTTGGCACCCCGACGTAATATTGAGCTTTTAATAATATTAAGTATAACATGTAATATTTAAAAAAAAAAAAAGAAAGAAAAGAAAAAGAAAGAAAGAGACAGCAGAACTGGTCCTAGATCAACATACTGTAGAAGGTCAAATTCCTCAGACTGATGTATGACAAGAGCATCAGCATTTCAGTAAAAATCATTCCTAATAAAATAATTAAAATGTAAGAAATATAAGTATTTTTCTTTTCCAAAAGAACAAATACAAGACACTTAAATAATCGTTTTCAAATGCATATTAAAAAAAATCATTTCTGCTCTTAGCAGCAATACAAAAGAAAGAGAGAGAGGTAGAGAGAGAGAGAGTGAGAGGGTAGAGAGAGAGTGAGAGAGGGAGTGAGAGAGAGTGAGAGAGAGGAGAGAGAGGGAGAGAGTGAGGAGAGTGAGAGAGAGAGAGAGGGAGAGTGGAGTGAGTGGGTGAGAGAGAGGGAGAGAGTGGAGGGAGAGAGAGAGAGAGAGAGAGAGAGGAGAGAGAGAGAGGGAGAGAGAGTGAGAGGGAGTGAGAGAGAGTGAGAGTGAGAGGGGGAGAGAGAGAGAGAGGGAGAGGAGTGAGTGAAGTGAGAGAGAGAGAGAGAGAGAGAGAGGGAGAGGGAGAGGAAAGAGAGAGATGTTTGGTTCTGAGGAAGAACAAGTGAAAGAACAAGACCAAATAAAAATCTAATTATGGCTGAAGAAACACAGGAACTGAGTTTAGTTGAACAGACATGTTTACTTTCTTCTTATATCTTTTCGGACTCCCTGTACAGTGTGTGTGTGTGTGTGTGTGTGTGTGTGTGTGTGTGTGTGTGTGTGTGTTCAGAGCTCCCTGAGAAAAGATGAGTGAAGCGAGGCATGGACGCATCTCCCATCGTTCAGAAAGTCCTCTGTACGCTAATCTCTTATGGATAAGAAAAAGGAAAAAGAGTTGTTATACTGAACAAAGTTGAACTTTAGATGGGACAGAAGGCGGTGTTAATGCTGTGCTAATGCGTCGGGGTTATCAACAGAAAGAGGCAGAGGCTTCTGCGAGTGCGAAAAGTTACGAATCACAATCTTTATAAACCCATGTACACAAAATTGGCCTCAGAATTATAAATTATTCCTGAAAATTAAATCACAAAAAAAAGAAAGAAAGAAAAATATAGGATCCATTTTAAATGAGGTAGTGGCTGGGAGTAGATGTATGAAGCACCCGCAAACATGCTTTAGGTCTCCCGTTAAACAAATCAAATGACTCTACATGTACAGTAGACATGTCCTTCATCTTTTCTCAGCAGTTCCTCGTCGTTATATGTACATAAAACTCCTGAGAAACTCCCGCTGAGGAACGTGTTTTATCCGACCGTCTATTTGCACCTGGATGAAAATAGCCACGTTAGCCACACAGAACCGCTAACTGCACTCATAAACACACAAACGCTCATCGGAGGTGAACAAATCCTTCATTTTTCTCTCAGTGTAGCACTTAGCACAAAAGATTGGTTTTATTTACACAACACTTAGCTATTTAGCTTACATAGCAAGCTAGCTAACATGAATTAAACTACTTCCTTGTGAAATTAAAACCCGTGGCGAAGATCGCTAGCCAGCTTAGATAAGAATATGCTAACTACTACATTGTGAAATTAAACGTAGTGTTTAGTCTAGTTTGCTAGCAACTACTGTAAACAGCTAACGATAGAAAGTCTTATACACTGTGAATTAAAATCGACAGCAAAGTTCACTAGCTAAGCGAACATCGAATAAACTACTTTGTTGTGCCATTTCAACTAGTAGCAAAGTAGTAGCACTAGCAAGCTAGCTAACATTAGGCTAAGCGTCCTAGTGTGAAAATAAATCCCAGTGGATGGGTATTAGTATAACTAACTGTTAGATTACATCTGCGAGAAAGCTAACTTTGATTAAGCTAACTAGTATATTGTGAACTTATAAGTAGTAAAGTTTGTAGCTCTAAAAAAACTAAAACAACAACAACAACAACAACAACAAGGGATGTTTTAATACTTCTTTGCTAAAAATGGATGAAGGTTTTTTAAATATTTTTTCAAACATGTCTAGCAAAAGGTAACCTGTTATATTGCTAACACCAACCGGGTGCAAAAACATGTTCCTGTTTTCACCCAGGTGCAAAGAGAAACTTCTGTAATTGTTTTTTGTGTGTGTGTGTGTGTGTGTGTGTGTGAGAGAGAGAGAGAGAGAGAGAGAGACAGGAATGAAAGAAACTGATAGGTAAGACTTAATCAAGCTGAAAGAAAGGTCGGTGAAGGTGTAGCTTCTGGTTTCTCCACCCAGGACCGTGTGTGTGTGTGTGTGTGTGTGTGTTAACCCTGAGAAATCTGTAGTGCGTGGCAGGGTTGTGGACTCTTGCTGTAAGTCTACGGCTGCTTTGTAAGTACTAATCTCTGATCGGTCTATTTAGTTCTCCCGACTATGGCCTAGTCCACACTAACGCAATTGTAAGTAATAAAATAAATAAACAAACGGACGTTTAAACGGAAAGCTTTGCAAAGTGACATTTTCAAGCCGTTTACCAAAAGTGTCCCGTCTACGGCGAGACTCGAAAACGACAGAAAACGGCACGCTGGTTCTCATTGTGTCTCGAAAAAGCTACGCTCAGGAGTTTTTGGCACAAATTTAATTCCATACATTTTCGTTTGTTATAACAACATGAACATACAAAAAAGAAAGAAAGAAAGAAAAAAAAAACCCCACGATACAGTTTCACAAAGTTCGGCCATCTCAGAATTGCGGTGATGACATGACGACTCTCCGTCATGGTTTTCGGATTTATCCGGTTTGGAGAGCGGATTCGAAAATGGTGCTAAAAAGGCGTTTTCCAAATCTATATTCTTGCTAGTGTGGACTAGACCCGGGTTCTGCTCTGATCTTCAGACACTGATATCTGGTTCCATCTTCAGAGTTAAGAAAATTTACAATATTCGTATATACTATTTATAGCACATGTGCATGTATCCATGTATGCTAAACGAATACATACAATACATGCACACAATAAAATTAAATAAAAAAGGGACAAAAAAAAAATAAAATAAAGCATACCCATGGTTTCTAGGGCTAAAAAAATATTCTGTATGTACTGTACACACTTATAAAACAATATGTTGCAATAGTGGAATATTGGCATCATGGTTCGTTTCCTTCCTTTTCTTTTAATGCTTAGGAGCACAGGTAGCTGTGCGCACCTGAGGTAGAGCGGACGAGGCTGGAGCTGGTGAAGGCTGGAGGGGAAGCCGACAGTCCTATCTGAGATAGAGTCTTCGCCGAAGGGCGGAGTCTGTGATCTCCGTTCTCTAGAGAGGGTTGGAGGTGCTCAGGGGATACCCTTTCTTCAGTAGTGCCTCCCAGAGTCAGCTGGGCCAGCCCGTTTTCCAGCGGCCCGTTGTGATTAGCCAGTGCATCATGAAAGTGGTTTGGGGTGCGGTGAGACGCGGGATGGATTTCAGTGTCAGGTTTGATTGAGGATAACGATGGCGGTGGAGCGTCCTCTCTGCATGGGAAGTGTGACACAGGAGACCCCAGAGAGAGATTAGTGTCACTTCGAAGCTCCTGCACCTCCTCTACTGGTTCAGACAGCTCCGAGTGTACGATCACGTCAGCCTCCACCTGGTTCGAGCCGAGAGAATGCGGATGCTCGTCGCGACTGTTCTGAAACACAGACACGCACGCGTATCGTCATCGTCATCATCATCACCGTTCCTTCTTACTTATGCAAACCTCAAGCCAATCGACATATGAATCTGGAATGATTCCAGACTGACACCCGCATTAACTGACTGACACACGCATTAACTGATACTCCCGAAAGCCCACGATCTCTTGTCTCGTCTCGATTTGAAAGATAGTTTCCTCGATTTCTATCAGAACCACATCACAGAGCAGCGTAACGCACTACGAGGAAAGCGCTATCCGCCCTCTTTCACATACATTTATATTTCACATACATAGTGAGGTGTTCACGGAAGAGGCGGCTCTTTAGCTGTTTTTTGAAGATAGTGACAGATTCTGTGGAATCCGGAGATTGAGGTTGGCAGTTCATTCCACCACTGAGGAACAGTTAGTGCGAAGGTTATGGAAAGAGCGACGACGAGCAGGAACCACTAAGCGTCGGTCGTTAACCGAGCGCAGGTTGAGTGAGGGAACGTAAACCTCAAGGAGAGTGTTGAGGTAGTGGGGTGCTGTTCCAGACAAGGTCTTGTCATGGCCTTGAATATGATTTGGGTGGCTACAGGAAGCCAGTGGAGGGAGATGAAGAGGGGTGTGACGTGGGTTGTTCTGGTTGAAAACAAGGCGTGCTGCTGCGTTCTGAATCATCTAAAGGGGTTTGATGGAGCTGCAGGGAAGCCGGAGAGTAGTGCTTTGCAGTAGTCCTGTTTTGATATGACAAGAGCCTGGATTAGTAGCTGTGTAGCTGTATAGTGAGATAGGGTCTGATTTCCTTGATGTTCTACAGAACCGACAGGACCGACGTCCAGGATTGTGTCGTGTTGCTGTGATTCCAACTTTCCTCCAACTGGCCTCATGATACTAGGATTATTTCCGCCTAATACTGTCTCTACTGCTGTTTCTTTGGGGTTTCTTTCTTTCTCACCAATTACAACATACGACACACCACAAACCGCGTAAGCAACGCAAACACTGTCCATCATTTATTACATGGTTTGTTCGCAAAGTTTATCCAGGTACAATTATAAAAGACGAATACGCACGGCTGTCTAGAACGAGACGAGTCCAGGACGTCTGTCCATCATTCTAATCGTCACGACATGAGGAGTGGATGCGCTTGAGTCTCACTTTGAGAAAAGATGACCTCATCACAGTTTTAATTCGCCCACTTTCCTGTTGCGCGTGTACGCAGTGTAATGTCGGGACTCGAGAGCGAGACGAAGACGTAAATGTCAACCGGAGAATAAATCAGGAGTAATAATAGGTGTAATGAAAAGCTAAATCAGGGTTTCATTTGATTTCTCTCCTTCCTGCTGTGCGCATCCTGGTCCTGTTTTGTCAGAGAGGTTGAGACAATGTGTGTGTGTGTGTGTGTGTGTTGGTGTGTGTGTGTGGCGTGTGTTTAATCGGTAGGATATGAGCTATAGCACTTCATTCAAACCCCATCCTCCTGTCATAGACTGCTTATTTATATATAACTGTCACTGTTCATTTGATGTTAATTACGTTCTCTCCTGCTCACAGGAAGCATGCTCTATCCTTCTTATGTCTCCTCTTTCACACACACACACACACACACACACACAGCGGCTGTGGGTTGTCCACTAATCGTAGGGTTGTCCACTAATCGTAGGGTTGGCGGTTCGATTCCCGGCCCAGGTGAGTCCATATGCCAAAGTGTCCTTGGGCAAGACACTGAACCCCAAGTTGCTCCCAATGGCAAGCTAGCGCCTTGCATGGCAACTCTGCTACCATTGGTGTGTGAGTGTGTGTGAATGGGTGAATGAGACACAGTGTAAAGCGCTTTGGATAAAAAGCGCTATATAAGTGCACATTTACCATTTACACACACACACCATCTTGCTATAAGATTACAAATACCATAGAATGTCCACGTATGTCCATATATTTTGTTACGCTGTATATACACTGTAAGTTTGCACACAATCTCTTTCACCTTGCTCTCCTTAGTGTCCCGAAGTCCGTTAATGAGACACGGCGAGTTTTCTGTAATCGTCTCTCTGTAGGTGCTGATCCGACTGGCCCACTCCCGGCTCACCGAACCGTTCCAGCTCGGCTAGGTGACGAAAAAGGGGTTAAAAAAATCAGTACTATGTAATAAAAGAGAGCTGAATTATATTCGAATAATGATTTGATTTCAGAATGCATTTACTAATGATATAAATGTGAACATCCATCCATCCGCCCATCTATTTTCTATACCGCTTATCCTACAGGGTCGTGGAGAACCTGGAGCCTATCCCAAGGAGCATGGGGCATGATGCTTTACCATCTCCAAAATAAAGAAATTAATTCACTTCCTGCAGTCGAATCACTTTCTCTCAGGAGTTCACTTGGATGCAGAGCAAGACCACCTCAGGGTTCCATTCAAACACACTAAACACCTCATATATGAGAGCACCTTTACAGCAGACACATTTATATTCAGCACCCTACATTCTGTAATCAGAGTCAGTTAACATTTATAATCTTCAAGATCTGTACTGATTTTATAACACCTTTTATAACATGTTTTAAACACGAGCACAAACTCACACGCAGACCTCACCTTCAGATCTGCTGGCGCATCATAAGCTCCGCCTACACTACTCATGAGGCTTTGCTGCTCATTAGGATCAGTTAGGGGCAGAACCGGGTCCTGGGCTCCGGGGGGCATTAGGGTCTCCAGTTCATGGCAGTCTGTGCAGTTAGGTATGACGGCGGGTACAGGATGGGCGCTTCTGCGGTACTGGGGGTTCAACAGACTGGGTTCCAAGCCTCTAGGGGTGTCGCTGCGAGATAGAAAGAGAGACGGTGTGTGAGAAACGGAGCTTCAATTTGAAAAAAAAAAGTCATCAGAGGGGCAACAAGAAGAGCAAAGCCCGTCTGCATTGTTTTCAAAATCCTGTTTTCCTCACGTCCGCATTTTCTCATAGATTTGTTTGACTTTTTGGATTTGGTCGAAGAGCAGGCGCGGAAACAGGAAACAGAAGCCAAGTGAAAGGCAAACAGATATCCAAAATTAGCACCGTAAACGCGTTCTATCGCACTCCCGAGAGCTGGACTGTCACGCTTAACAACGCTCCTTCCCGTTCTGCCGTGGAACGGGCGTAATCGACCCCCGACCAAGAGACTAATAAGTGCTCATGGTAACAGAGCTACGGAGGACCTGTTTGGGTAACAAGCCTTGCTGCCGAGCCGTTCTCATGGGCGTCTATGCCTATGCAAATGTGTCGTCTCATACATATTCAAAACTGTGGTGGTTTTACACAATTAAGTGTTTCTGCACCAAAGCGCATTAAAATATTCGTCGCAAATTCACACCTGCTGGAACGCCATGACTCGGTTAAAGATACTGCAACACCCAAAGCCTCGACTCCTGACACAGCGTCTCTGATCAGTCAGTGCAAATAATCTCAAATGATTTGGACAGTGTGTCATGTTTACGCTGCACCCTTGACCCATAACTACTTCCCCCCAGATCCGTCGCCCGGCACAACCGACGGATTTCTCCTGACCGGAACGTACACAGAGAGCGATTTATAGACGAACGAGTCGATAAGTACCGGCTTTTTCCGTTGCGGAAGCTGACACACATGCAGACGAGGATGCAGAGGAGACCAAGACACACACCGACGATGATCCCAGTGACAGCATGAATGCCCAACACTGCAGGAGAGAGAGAAAGGACAAGCCGGAGCGTTTACGGTTGCCACGGTCAACGTGTAGCGCATATGCTTTTAATATTGACAATCACGGAGAATGACTACCCGGTTGGAGTCTTATATCAAAGTCCAATTCTCGATTTGCTCATTCTTAGAAAATGAAGGAAATACCGAAATGTATTTGTTTATAACCTTCACACCATTTGTTACTTTTCTAAAAATGTTTTAACTGCATATATCTGATTCGAATGGTAACACGCACGCTTTAGACTGTCGATTGCTGAGCCGTAATGAAACGTACACCTGAGATTGATTGAAATAGTACGGCTGTTTGCTTCAAAACCAATTTAATACGAATAATAATTGTTATTGAACTCAGAGTTTTGGTGTGTAAGTGGTTTGAGTAATAACAAATGTCTCTAGTACACATTCACTCATGAAGCTTTCGAGTTCTACTTAATATATAACAACATATTAATATACATGCACGTCTCAGTGCAATGCCGCGCGTGTGTGTGTGTGTGTGTGTGTGTGCATGCTCATACAGTTGAAACTCACCATATATCTTCGGTTGTGTGTGTACATCCTTGACGGGAGAGAACGGCCCCACTCCGACCTCCGTGCATGCCCCCATCTTAAAGTAGTACCGTGTCCCGCTCATGAGACCCAGAACCTCTGTGCTAGTGACAGAACCTGTATATAAAAACAATGAAGAAAAAAAGAGAGAGAGAGAGAAAAAAAAACCTCAATTTTTTATGGTGTTAAAAATCTTCAGTCAGTGAAGCCAGTGTTGCCAGGTGTGCAGTTTTCACACATCATTTTGCATGCTAATCGAGGTGGTCTCACCTCACCTCGTACGTGGTAATGGCATTATTTCAGTATGATGTTGAAATTTATTTAGAAACATATCTGTCTTAATGCAAACCCCTTTTGGAAGTTATCGTGTGAAATAAGATGATGTTTTATTAAAATGTACTTGTAAAAAAAAAAAAAAAAAAAAAAAAAAAAAAAAAAAAAAAAAACTGAGTAATTTTGTAATGAGGTGTCTTAACCGTCCATGGCTCAGGTTGGTCCACAGGTCATCCGGCTGACTGAGGTTGCCGCTGTAGAGCATTCGATAGCTTACGATAATGCCGTTAGGCTCCAGAGGGGGGCGCCAGCTCACCAACACGGAGCATGAGTCTATGGCGATCAGCTGTAGGTCTGTAGGTGGAGATGAGGGTCCTGCAATAAACACAAATATGCACACACAAAGGCATAGGATATAAAGCAGTAAGTGTTTGAAGAGAAATTAGAACAAAATAAGCCCCGCCCACTCAACAGAAGTTGCAACTTACCTCATGGCAAAAACATGTGCAGACTTGAAAACACCCACAACAACGTGCAAGCCAATTTACTACCGGGGTCTACAAAGGAACATGTCTTCACACAAACAAAATAAGAGTTTTGTTTTGTATGAACTTGCAATTTGGGGTGTTTGTACATAAAAGGCAGAGGGCGGAGTCAATGCAAATCTATTACTTTACTACATGCAGACTAAAAGTCACTTAAGGACTGATGATTACGTATGAAGGGCAGGTATTACATTTTACTGTTTCTGCCATTTGAAGAAATGAGGAAAGTTACTCTGAATTATGACTCTGAATAGCAAAATAATCTGAAAACGTCTCAAAATTCTGCCCAGATTATACACAGAATAAAAAGGTTTGATGTTTTTCAACTGGATTTTGCACTTTTCTAAAGAGAATGCGCCCAGATTATGATAAATAATCTAACTACTGTACTACTGTACAGCTCACTTTGCATAGGTGTAGTAAATTGTTTTATTGTACTGATCTTAAATATTGGATTTTGAGGTCGAGCGATAGTGGATTTTCCTGATCCCGATAACTGAGTCGGGCCGTACCTACCTGCCGATATCCGATTAATCAACCAATAGTTTGTAAAAATTGATACTGAATGAAAACATAACACTCAAAGTAAAACATTGCTGAACTTTATTACAATAATAAACAGTACAGACTGTACCGTGAAAATGTTTGTAAAATGAGATAAATATATAAATATTTATATTAACGATATCAACGAATAAATATTGAAGTGAATAAATGATTCCAAACAACACTCAAAATAACAAATAAAAATAAAAATAGACATCCAAAATGAAAACAAACAAACAAAAAAAACACTTCAAATAACACAACAAAATTTGTCGCCTCTAGAGGCCGCTCTTGTGCTGTATAATGACAGCAGACTCTTCTCAGCCGCTCCAGTCAATGGACGCAACTGGGAAAATCTATTGGTGTGGATTTTGAAAAAATATCTTTTTCATGACCTTGTAGGGTTTGTTTAAAGTGTAACTGATTTATACGTTTATTCATTTCAGAACTTTATAGTTATATGAAAATATTTAGATCTTGAATATCCCCTGTGGATAAAATTCTGGCAAAATAAGTCATCTGTTTTACAAGTCTGCGTTAACGTATATATATATATATGCGATGTAAGACAGTTCTGCTATTCGTTTAGCAGCTACAGACAAACGGCCGCTTCATGATGACAAACCAGATTCTGTAAATTGATACAACCAAAGGTCAGGTATTAAATTTGCAGAAGCTCTTTTCAGCTATTTGACAGCTATTATAACACAAAATATTCCGAAAAATTCTGAATTAGCCTGTACTTAATATCTTAATACTTTCACGCCATGCTCGCAGATTTTCATTCAGTTGAACAGAAATACACTCCAACCTACACGCCTGTTTACCGTTCATATTATGTTTGGAACAGTTTTCATTGCATCACTGCACTTTTAATCCTCATTATGTACTTGACACACAATTATGGGTTGATTATGTTTCGGGTTTACTCTTCCGGGAGCCTCTTTAAGAGTTGAACTCAGCACAACAAGGGTTAGAACAATTAGCACATATACACACAAACACACACACACACACACACACACACACACACTTTGCAGTGTTTTTTTTTAACACATGGATTTGGCTGGTGTGACTGACAGGCTGAGAGTCTCATGGCCAATTAAATCCCATTATGTCCCAGTGGGTGTGTTTAGTACTCACTGTCAGCGAGCGTGGACTCTTCCACCGTGCTGCTGAAGGGCCCGCTGGTGCTGATGCCGTTGGACTGGATGGCCAGCTCATAACGGGTAAAGGGTTTAAGTGCACCTAACAGGATCTCCTGAGACGTGCTGGAAAAGCAGAAATCAGTGAGTGTACAGTCATTTATCTCCAGCCTGAAAAACACACAAACGCTAATTTGAAAATTCTCACTGAAAAAATTTTGAACAGAAAACATCTCGTTATTACGAGACAAGCGTCTCGTTAATAGAAAACGTCTCGTTATTATGAGAAAATACCAAGGTAACTGAACTAACCAGGTGCTTTTTTAAAAATGATGATATATTTTATCTTGTAATAACACAATATTTTCTCATTATAGTTCTTTTTTTTTTCTCAAAATAGCTAAATATTTTCTTGTAATGACGAGGTGCTGATGGGGGATTTATTTATTCATTGATGATTTATCGATTCTGATGGAGGATTGTATGGGGAATGAGGTAGGCATGTCAATCACACACCGTGGGTGGGACTTTTGGATGAAGATGTGTGACTCAGGAATACGTACTTCACTGTTCGTGTGACATAAAATAAAATACAGTAATTCTTACGTAGAATTGAGGTTTTTTTTGTAATAACTGAAGTTAAAGTGAAGTTTAACTCTAGTGATAGTAGTCCTTTTGTGTATATATATATATATATATATATATATATATATATATATATATATATATATATGCGTGTGTGTGTGTGTGTGAAATGTACTGAATATCCCACCTGGTGTAGTAAGAGACGAGTGAGGCGTTGCGGTTGCCAGTGGGGCTGCAGCGTATCGTGTAGTTAATGATGCGTACGTTACTGAACGGCGGTTTCTCCCACCGCAGCCAGATGGACGTGGAGCTGTTAGCCTGAGCTTTAACGATGCTGGGGGGCAGTGGGGGAGGGTGGTCCAGGGGCCGAACTGCAAACAAAACAATACTAACACAATAACTACATGTCTTTAATCCGAATCTTAATCATAATCCTAACCTGACCATTAACAGTAATATAGCGTGATGCCACTATCTGTGTCTGTAACTGTATTAGTATTTGAGCTGGATGTGGATATGGTCTAGGCGGGAAGGATGCGTTAAATATATGGTTCAAACCCAAAATCCACCTCCGAGTGACACTTCCGGCTTGCCATAGTAAACAAGTTTAATGTTTGATGCAGGAAACGAGCTCTGAATAAATGCATGCTGTTTATGTAGGGTTTAAAACAGCGTTATGTTATACCCTACGTAGTAAGCATTTATAGTCATTCAGATGTTTGTGATTCAGGATAAATGTGCTGAAGTAGCTAACATAATGTAACGTAATGTAACGTAACACAGTGTAACATAATGTAACGTAACAATATAAAAAAACAAAGCGTGACATAACGTAGTGTAACATAACATAATGCAACGAAATGTAACAAAATAGATGTAGCATAACATAACCAAATGTAGCGGAACTTAACGTAATGCAACATAACATAGCGTAATATCATGTAACATAACATAGTGTAACGTAACATAACATAGCGTAGCTTAACGTAATGTGACAACATAGCATAACAATGTAACAGCGGAACGTGGCATAACGTAACAGCAAGGCATCACATTGTGTAACATAACATTATGTTATATACGTTATGTTGTATTATGGTAACATAGCGTAATATAACAACGTAGCATAGCGTAACATAACAATGTAGCATAGCATAACATAGCGTAACAACATAGCGTAATGTAATGTAACATATCGCAACATAATGTGACAGCATAACAGAACAAAGTAATATAACATAACATAACAGAAATTAACGTAACTTAAAACAAAACAGCTATCTTATTGACAATTACAAGATCTTGCGAAACGTACGAAATGTAAAATGCATTCTTTAAGAAAGAGTCATTCATTTCCGTGCTTTATTTGACACAAGCAAATAGTACAGCCCTGTACCTGTGTGTGTATAAAACTATATCGCTAATTCAAATTCATTTAAAATAAAATATATGCAAACTAATACGCGCACACGCACACACACACACACACACACACACACACACCTCGATCAGTGAATTTCTCGGTCCGGCCCTTCCATATGGCAGGATAGCCTTCAGCCTGCTTATTACACGCCCACACTTTCACTTCATACAGGCGGTCAGGAGCTGAAAGACACACACACACACACACACACACACACACACACACATATATATATATACAATGTAATAAGTTCTGCAAAGACAAATGGCCTGTCACATGAAAGCAGGGTGAATTCCGTCTCACCGAGGCCCGTGATTTCGTAATGCTTTACTCGCTTGCGTAGTCTGATGTGCGAAGCGTCAGACGGAGGACTCTCCTGATTGGCCGCCTCATCGCCATCCGCTTCCCGATAGGCCAGCTTGTAGCTGGTGATCTGTGTGTGATTGGGCGGCGGCTGCCATGTGACGTGGAGGGAATGCATCTTAGCTGTCACTCTGAGCTCAGTGGGAGGAAAGAGCACTAGTAGACAGACAGAGTGCGAGCACATACATAATAATAATAATAATAACAATAATAATAATAATAATAATCCAGATCATAAACTTAAACCATGTATATTTAAATGTCTCCTACATTTTTCCCACCTTCTAAATTAAATGCTTTTTTTATTATTGCATTTGAATCAACAGTGCACAAACAGACCCGGACATGCAATGTTCTTCTACTGTAAACGTGGGAAAACCCTCCAAGTAAAAAATCCTTCCAAAACTATTGGCACCCTTCATGAAAACAACAGAAACAAACAACGCATGGAATGAGTGATATTTTGAGCGTAAACATATACGTTATAACATTGTAGTGCTTTATTTTAACTCAATATTTTCAATTTTTTGTTTCTTTTTAAAGTATTTTCTTTTTAAAGTAGTTTTAAAACTGGGTTAAAACGTTTTGTTTGCCTCCATGCTGATGGAAGACAAAAGGATTTGTCATATTTATACCCCAGGGAAACAGGAAATGGCGTGGCATTTCTGAAACTTTTTTTTTTTCACGATGATGTCAATTAGTTTGTGTTATTTTAAATATTATTAAGGAGGTGTAAATACGTTTACTAAATTTTTGAGAGAAAAAGCAACAGTGGGGGGATTGGTGGGGGGATTGATTTTTAGTTTTTGAGGTAAATCATGTGTCTATTTGTGTGTGTGTGTGTGTGTGTGTGTGTGTGTGTGTGTGTGTGTGTGTGCTCACCGTGAGATAGGTTGGATGTTTGGGGAAAGGTCCACTCTGAAGGCTCACCAAAACCTACACCTGCACGTGCAGCAATCTGTAACTGGTCTGTACGATTGGGCTTCGGATCTCTCAGGTCCACCTGAGTCTCGTTACCATCCACCTCTTCTGCTGCCACACACATCATAAACCCTCCTTATTATGACATATTATAAGATATGATTCATACAACTACGAATAAAAAAAAAAATGTATAGTGAGGCTAGTGTCACTGCGATTAACAGGGGAGATATGACACTATGCCCCTCCCACCCACAAATCACATCACATACAGTCGCCAAATATCTGGTTCCTCTGCGACTCACCGTCCTCCACCGTCTCCACAGTGATGGACTGAGACGGACGGCTGGCCCCCATGGGCGAATAAGCCACCATGTAGAAGGTGTAGGCCGTGTGAGGCTGCAGCTCCTTCAAGTGGAACTCCGTTGTGTCGTTGTTCACTGCAAACTGATACTCCATGTTATCGAACCCTGCTGGAAAACAGAGGAGTTTATATCAGCAACGTAACCTGTAAAATGTCTGTTGTTTTATGCCAAATCTTTCTGACAGCTTCCATTTTATATCTTCTGATGCTTTCTCACTGAAGGTCCAGTTCGCAGTTGAAGCTAATAGTAAATACAGTGTAATGGTATTCATGTAGACTTACTAATCTTAGTCATTTGAACCCCCTCTTAGCTCACAGAAGCCTGTGATTGACAGGGAAGAGACAGTATGCCCCTCCCATCCAAAGTGCACGACCTATTTTGCTGTGGCTCTGACATTGTCAGGATTCATGATAGAGCGAATACTAGCTAGTTACCCAGTTGCCTAGCAACAGTGTTCTTACGAGTGTAACTACTTAAACAGTGAGTACACTGTATATTTATCTCCCCATGGCAGAAGTTCATGAGTTCCAGTCAGACACATGGTGTGGTATTAAATCTCTGCACTATCGCCAAGCATGTTACTTCATGATGTTCGTTTATTTTATTTTGTACCCTTAAATTTGTATGAAAACGCTGCTAAACACAGCACCCTCACTGTGACAGTGTCCTACCTGTGGCGCGCTGGTAGTGGATGGAGAAGCCGATGACCTGCTCACGGTTGTGCTCTGGAGGATCCCAGGTGAGCAGGACGGAGGTGCTGGAGTGAGGCGTGGCCTTGAGGTGAAGCGGAGGACTGGGAAGCCCCGCCCTGACAATGACGGACAGTTTGGCGGTGGCGCAGGCGGTGCCCAGGACGTTAGAGGCGAGGCATTGGTAATATCCAGCGTCGTCCGGCCGCAGCTGATTGATGAGGAGAACACCGGGGCTCTGAGTCTTCACCCGCGCGGTCCAGTGCAGACGCTCGCCGTCCTTCAGCCAGAGCAGAGACGCA
>CM022754.1:2573543-2643543 GCA_012411365.1 Ameiurus melas | reverse complement strand
GGTCAAAAGATAAAAGATAAAAATGACTGACAAAACATAAAAACGACTGGAAAAGTTTTAAACGCAGCAACAACAAAAAAAACGCTCGATTTTGTTGTGCGGGTTTTAAAAAAAAATTTGTGCACATTCTTGCGAAGTTTTTTGTGTTTGGTTTTTTGGGGGCGTTTTTTTTTTTTTCCAGAAAATGACTTGAATTGCCGAAATCGCAAATGCACAAAATTGTTTGCTGGTAAATGAGACCTTTCATCTGCACTCACGTTTGACGACGTCACATGACACGTCCGGCCCGAACCTGCGGCGAATCTGTGGTAATTTTGAAAAGAAATGCAAGCTCGTCCGAATACTGCGGCGTTGTGTTTAATTTCTGCGAGCGTAAAATGGCTACATCCTGGAGGGACTGTTTTATGCAAAGTTGAAAGAAAAACATAACTTTATTATGATTATGATTTCTTAAGATCCTTATCCTGTCATACACAACCTCTCATTAGATGTGTATCGAGATATTATAATAAAGTTATATAATAAAGCTTCGAAGAAAGTAGCAGGGATTGTAAGATATAAATCAATATAAACTTCGAACTAATAAGCGCGCTATTTAATTTGCGTTTAACAAGTCAGCATGAGAAGCTACTGCTGTTTTTCATCGGGAACAGAGAAAAAGCTAGACAGACCACGCAGGTGTAGCAGGTGTTACACGCCCTCAAGGGTAGTCTGATCTACTGTTACACTGTTAGATTAAGATTTTTGCACTGTATTATATTTTTTTCATGGCTTTTAGGGCCACTAAAGGTTAAATATGGATTTACTCTGTCCCATTTTTGCTTTCTTGGCACAAGACCTGAAGCAGCAAAGTTTCTCTTTGTGGATCCTTATATCGGCTAAATATACGCTTTATATTTTATTAGCAAAACAAATGCTAGCAAAGTGTCTCCAGTCCAGTTCACCACACTGTTTTCATTCAAAAAGGGGTGGAGTCTTGAATTTTTCATGTTGTGTAACTTCTCGGTTTATGCAAGGCTTTAGTAAGATGCACTAGCATGTGTGTGTGTGTGTGTGTGTTTATGTGTGTGTGTGTGTGTGTGTGCGTGAGATCTTACCTCGTCGACTCCAGGACACGAAAGGTTTGGGTTGGCCGTGAGCCATGCACTCCAGCACCGCTGGCCGTCCCAAAACCACCGTCAAGTCTCGTGGAGGAGTTACAATCATCACCTCGCCCTCCTCTGAAGGACCTGATATACACACACACACACACACACACACACACACAGCATGGGTTAGCGTTCTCTTTTCACAGGTGTAAAAAGCTCACAAGACGGCAGTAGCGTGTGAGATCTTGACAAGCAGACAAAGCATTCAGCCAAAGGGAAAGTGACTCAGGGTCAAACAGGCATCCTGTCAACACACAGCTGTCTGAAACACTCTCCAAAGATGCGAGAGAGAAAGACAGCGCGAGCGAGCGAGCGAGAGAGAGAGAGAGCGAGAGTCTGAGAAAGAGTAAAACAAAGAAAACACAAGCGTATAAGTGGGTCAGTCTGCTCGCTTTGAGTCTAGAGTCTAGCTGAATCTTCGACGAGGGAAAAAAAAAATTCCTTTACTTCCAAATACCAGACACTCTCAAGGCACGGCTGTATGATTCCGAGAAACACTTCTGAAAATAACCACTTCTAAAATGAACAGCCTCTATTATGGTAAAGTACCTCAATTTTCAAATATGCATGGAGCTCCAGAGAAAACTTGGTGGATATACGACCGCGACGGTTTTTTATTTTTAGAGAAACCAAGACCGAGAGTGAGAAATGTGCGCACTGATGATCTGACAGTCCAGACTTTAACATGCAGTGAAAAAAAGCAGAAAGTGCTGGTGTAACAGGAGAACATAACTAAGAGCCTTTACAGTAAGGAAGAAAACACTCAGTGTCATGATGTTACAGGAAAATAATCAACAGCGGGGTGGTGTGATGAAGCAGAGTGAGTTACTCTCACTGAGCCAAAAGATTTCCTTTTACCTATCCCTCTATTATAACCCTGTTATAACCTATAACCCTGTTTAATTCCTCTTACGCCACAGCACTTTTCCCCAGAGCACAATTTTTATTTGTTATAAACGTTCTTTTTTTTTTACTTTTTTTTTTTAATCCGTTTAGTTTCGTTTCATGGTGCGGAACATTTGCAAAACAACATCTCTTACTTTATAGCAGCTCTCTCTCTCTCTCTCTCTCTCTCTCTCTCTCTCTCTCTATATATATATATATATATATATATATATATATATATATATATCCATCCATCCATCCATCCATCTTCTACCACTTACTCCTTTTCAGGGTCATGGGGGAACCTGGAGCCCATCCCGGGGAGCATTGGGCACAAGGTAGGGTACACTCTGTACAGTCCATCGCAGGGGCATATATATATATATATATATATATATATATATATATATATATATATATATATATATATATATATATATATATATATAACAGTGGTGTGAAAAGGTGTGTGCCCCCTTCCTCATTTCCTGTTCCTTTGCATGTTTGTCACACTTAAGTGTTTGGAACATCAAACCAATTTAAACAATAGTCAAGGACAACACAAGTAAACACAAAATGCAATTTGTAAATGAAGGTGTTTATTATTAAAGGTGAAAAAAATCCAAACCATCATGGCCCTGTGTGAAAAAGTGATTGCCCCCTAAACCTAATAACTGGTTGGGCCACCCTTAGCAGCAACAACTGCAAACGTTTTCGCATATAACGCGGAAATGAGGCTTTTACAGCGTCCTGGAGGAATTTTGGCCCACTCATCTTTGCAGAATTGTCCTAATTCAGTTACATTAGAGGGTTTTCGAGCATGAACGGCCTTTTTAAGGTCATACCACAACATCTCAATAGGATTCAGGTCAGGACTTTGGCGAGCCACCCAAAGTCTTCATTTTGTTTTTCTTCAGCCATTCGGTGGTGGACTTGCTGGTGTGTTTAGGATCATTGTCCTGCTGCAGAACCCAAGTTCGTTTCAGCTTGAGTATACCGAACAGATGGTCGGACATTCTCCATCAGGATCTCTTGGTAGACAGCAGAATTCATAGTTCCTTTTATCCGGCAAGTCTTCCAGGTCCTGAAGCAGCAAAACAGCCCCAGACCATCACACTACCACCACCATATTTTACTGTTGGTATAATGTTCTTTTTATGAAATGCAGTGTTCCTTCTATGCCAGATATACTTGGACACACACCTTCCAAAGAGTTCCACTTTTGTCTCATCGGTCCACAGAATGTTGTCCCAAAAGTCTTGGGGATCATCAAGATGTGTTGTGGAGAAATTGAGACGAGCTTTGATGTTCTTTTTGCTCAGCAGTGGTTTTCCCCTTGGAACTCTGCCATGCAGGCCATTTTTGCCCAGTCTTTTCCTGATGGTGGAGGCATGAATGCTGACCTTAACTGAGGCAAGTGAGGCCTGCAGTTCTTTGGACGTTGTTGTGGGGTCTTTTGTGACCTCTTGGATGAGTCGTCGCTGCGCTCTTGGGGTAATTTTGGGCGGCCGGCCACTCCTGGGAAGGTTCACCACTGTTCCATGTCTTCGCCATTTGTGGATAATGGCTCTCACTGTGGTTCGCTGGATTCCCAAAGCTTTGGAAATGGCTTTATAACCCTTTCCAGACTGATAGATCTCAATTACTTTCTTTCTCAATTGTTCCTGAATTTCTTTGGGTCTCGGCATGATGTGTAGCTTTTAAGGATCTTCTGGTGGACCTTACTGTGTCAAGCAGCTCCTATTTAAGTGATGCCTTGATTGTGAACAGGTGTGGCAATAATCAGGCCTGGGTGTGGCTAGAGAAATTGAACTCAGGTGTGGACAACCACAGTTATAGTATGTTTTAACAAGGGGGGCAATCACTTTTTCACACAGGGCCATGATGGTTTGGATTTTTTTTCACCTTTAATAATAAACACCTTCATTTACAAATTGCATTTTGTGTTTACTTGTGTTGTCCTTGACTATTGTTTAAATTGGTTTGATGTTCCGAAACACTTAAGTGTGACAAACATGCAAAGGAACAGGAAATGAGGAAGGGGGCAAACACTTTTTCACACCACTGTGTATATATATATATATATATATATATATATATATATATATATATATAAATATAAGTCATTCCCTCACTAGCCTTGTCTTTCTATCTCTTAAACTGACTAAGACAAAGATAAATAAATAAATAAGTACGTACATACAAACATACATAAAAACGCAGTTTACCGTGTTACTGAGACATAAACGTTCAATAAAACGTCACCGTATCGAACATGTTTTATAATCTGTTTATTATTAGTCCTAAATTACACGGACGTCAGCGGTGTGAACGAGCTGTTGCTATAGAAACAGTAACGAATTCGAACCAATGCATTAATATTAATGTAAACCTGTGATTTGCAGCTGCGCTACTGTGAGAGCTGCTGTAACTCAACACCGTCGGACCAATCAGGTTACAGGATCCAACAGCGCTGTGGTACGACGAGCTGTGGTATGTGTGTGTGGTGTGTGTGTGTGTGTGAAGCATGCGATAATCATTTTTATTTAAACAGTGCCTGAGCCACTACACAGCCAGAGCCATTTTATTACCGCACACAATGTGCTATGATTTTATTAGAATTCACAGACACACACACACACACATAAAGGCCCGGAATACAGAGATTAATTTGCGTTCACAATCTGATAAACTGTGTGCGCAGTTAGCGAGCGTGAGTATCACATTACACATGGAAATCAGGCGAGGAAACGATATTTAGATGTGATTTAGTGTGTGTTTAGAGTGTACGGTGTGACAACAGCCGAACCAACACACCTGTAGATATAGTAGCTGTATTCTCGTGCAGTATTGATGAATTGCTAACTATTTTCTTGTTTAAAAAAAATTGAAAAACCCTTTTTTATATTCTTGACGTTATAAGGAGAAAGGGTAGGGGGACGAGTGCCATTTAATTTGATTAAACTTTTTTCCTCCCATTTTAGCTTAGATAGTCGGCTAAAAGCTTAGTGTACTTTTGCACTAAAATCGACTGGTATATGTAGATATTCATGATTCCCCCCACCTTGATAAAAGCCAGAGTTCTGACTGAAGAAAAGCAGCTCTAAAGCATGATGCTGCCACCACCGTGCTTCACCGTGGGTGTGATTGTCTTTTTGCGGTTTGTTTTTTCTGCACCAAACAAACCTTTGGGAATTATGGAATTATTATACTTTTAGGAATTGGTCTCATTAGACCACAACACATTTTGCCACATGGTTTGGGGTGATTTAATAGAGCTTGGATGTTTTTACCAAAAAAGCCCAGACATGTGATGAATATGAGAGATTGTTTTCACATGCAGAGAGTAATCAGTACTCGTCAGATATTCCTGCTCGTCAGCAGCTCCTTTAATGTTGTCGTTGGTCTCTTGGCAGCCTCCCTGGTACGTTTTTATCTTGTCCTTTTGTACATTTTGGAGGGACGTCCGATTCTGATTGTTTCACATTGAGCTTGGAAAATGTTCTGACACGATTTATATCTTTGTTTAGTTTTGGGGTTTTTTTTACTTTACATATACCTGGCATTTTTACAAGGGGTGAGTAAACTTTTTCTCCACTGTATGCTTGCTCACTATGAAGTCAAACTACAGGTATATAAATAAAACCTCCCCGGAACACTGTGCATGAGGCAGGAATACACTCTAAATCAAACACCAGTCCATCTCTGGGCACCGTGCACACACACATATACACACTCATTCACATGTACAGGTAGTTTAGAGTCAACAATTGTTTTATTGGAGTGTTTATGGGAGGTGGGAGGAAACAGGAGGACATGGATGAAACCTACACAGACTCGGGGAGAACATGAAAATTTCACAGAGAGTAACCCGAGCTCGAAACCTGGAGCTGTGAAAACCGAAGAGCTGCAACAACTCATCGATCAAATCGATAACAAATCGATCATTAAAATAATCGACAGATTATCGATCAGTCGGGTCTGTGACGTCACTGTGGATAACCCCTGCGTCAGTGACGTCACTTCACGCTCAACCTCTTGCCACTTAACACTTAGTTTGTGCTTTTGTTTGGCTTTCTATGGACAATGTATAGCATAGCCCATACAGATACATGTAATACCTTTTTCATAGCCTTCGATTTGCACAGTGTCTGAAGGACGACGTCGGGTGGAACGTGATATTTTTTTTTTTTTTTTTTTAAATACAGGAAATGAAAACAGGTCTTTTAATCCAACTAATCGATTGATCAAAGTTATTATTAAATCTTATCGAAGGCTTATTAGAGGAGGTCTGAAATTGATGGGCGTGGGCGGCTGTGTCTCAGGTGGTAGAGCGGGTTGTCCAATAATCGTAGGGTTGGTGGTTCGATTCCAGGCCCATGTGACCCCACATGCCGAAGTGTCCTTGGGCAAGACACTGAACCCCGAGTTGCTCCCGATGGCAAGTTAGCGCCTTGCATGGCAGCTCTGCTCCCATTGGTGAGTGTGTGTGTGTGTGTGAATGAGACACAGTGTAAAGTGCTTTTCCATTCATGGAACCAGGAATCAATTTTTCAGTGAGCACCAGAGTAGAGGTACTCAAAATAAACCATAAACGGGAAAAGGGTGCCACAAAACTTCTTTTTAAAGCAACTTGGAATCCAATACACTGCATCTGCATTGTACTCGCTCTCTCTCTCACTCTCTCTCTCTCTCTCTCTCTCTCTCACACACACACACAAAACCCATTTATGACATGGCAAAGAAAAGTAAAGGCATGCAACGATTTTCTCTAAAGCTGACGGAAAAAGAGAGAGCATGAGACAAAATTTTTGATCTAGACTCAAGGACACACAGGTAATAAATACAGAATCCTTCACACCGGTATCTCTCCCTCTCTTTCAGTGCGCTCTGCTTTTCTACTTTCAAAAAAAGTTCACAAAGACTTCCAAAAAAGAGAAGAACATTTACATTATAACAAAAGCTACGAAAGTCACGTGTTTCTCTCCTTTTTAAAAGTTACAATGCACCTCGTCATGTTCGCAAAACAAACTGAAGACTTTCTCTTCTCAGGTCAGAGGGTTCGAAAGTTACAGCTTTACCTCTCGCTTTACCTCTACACAGAAGACTTAAATTTTTTATTCGTTTTCTCACTGTATCCGTTACTATAGAAACGATGATGTACTAGAACGAGCGCATTGATACAAACCTTTACTTTGTACCGGCGGTACATTATTGACTGGAGATCTGTGGCATAAACTAATGCATATGCACAATGGCTAATGCATTAAAGATCATCTCAGCATATAACAGGATCAGACTCCTGGTGCTTACTGTGTTTATATACTCATACCACATATATAATAATAATAATAATAATAATAATAATAATAATAATAATAATAATAATAATAATAATAATAATAATAGGCTATGAGAGGGGCAATGACGCAATCCTGCTCGTGTACAGACGCACTCGTTCACGTTGAGTGGTCTGAAAGCAGCAACTAGACCACTCGTATTCTTTTCCCTCTGCAAGCAGATCAGGTAGATGAGTGGAGCATATTAGAGTCAATCTAACAAGAAACTGCTTGAAAACAGGCTCTGTATGCATGAAGGACTCCGAAACAGGAGATGAGCTTGATAATAGTGGGGCTTTGTGCTAGTCATACTTAAGTGTGTGTGTGTGTGTGTGTGTGTGTGTGTGTGTGTTGGTATCTACCTGATGTAACGGTTAGTGAAGCATCTTGGCTGTAGAGCTTGTGAGCGGAGTTAGATGCTACGCAGCGGTAGAGACCTCCATCGTTTGCTGTGACGTCCAAAATCTGCAGGATGCCGTTTGGAAGTGTTACAAACCTATTACAGAGAAATGACAGAGAGGGAGAAAAACAGAGCATGTTTAAAATGTGTGTTTCTTAATATCAGGAGTAGTCTTGAATGATGTAGTATATAATACAGCCAAAATACAATATAAATTGTTCATTCATTCATCTTCAGTAAGCGTTTCATCCTGCTCAGGGCCGTAATGGATCTGTAGGCTATCCCACTCTGGATGGGACTCTAATCCATCGTTCTTCACACCTAGGGGCTCATTTAGTGTAGTCATGTAGCATGTAGGAGGAAACCAGAGAACCCGGAAGAACCTCAAGCAGACATAGGGAGATATTTGGAAGGTAGGAGGAAAGCAGAGAACCCGGAGGAACCTCAAACAGACATGGGGAGAACGTGCAAAACCCGAGGTCTGGATCAAACCAGACTCTGAATTTGTATGGTGATAACACTAATTGCTAAACCACTGTGCCGCCCAACGTGGTTAATAAGTCTTCATCAATACTGTTTAGGGGATCTCTCCAAAACTGGAAGCTGTTAAACTCTGAGCTCTCGGCAGCTGGATGTTCACGTGATGGTACAAGCTGCTGAATGTCACTGAGCTGGTTTAGGATTTTTTTTTTTACAAGGAAGGTGGAATATAGAGATGTTAACTGGAGGTTCTGAGTATCTCTGTGTGCTGCGTCCATGCATGTGTACTGCTGGTTCTTTCAACCAGTGAGCACCTCCACAGTTCTCCAACCAATTTGATGCAGTGTGCAGCGTATGGTCTGAGCACTGACAGACCCCCACCCCTTCAACCTCTGCAGCAATGCAGGCAGCACTCATACATCTATTTCCCAAAGACAACTTCTGGATATGATGCTGAGCACGTGCACTCAACTTCTTTGGTCGACCATGGCGAGGCCTGTTCTGAGTGGAACCTGTCCTGTTAAACCGCTGTATGGTCTTGGCCACCGTGCTGCAGCTCGGTGTCAGGGTCTTGGCAATCTTCTTATAGCCTAGGCCATCTGTATGTAGAGCACCAATTCTTTTTTTCAGATCCTCAGAGAGTTCTTTGCCATGAAGTGCCATGTTGAATTTCCAGTGACCAGTATGAGGGAGTGTGAGAGCGATGACACCAAATTTAACACACCTGCTCCCCATTCACCCCTGATACCTTGTAACACTAACAAGTCACATGACCCCGGGGAGGGAAAATGGCTAATTGGGCCCAATTTGGACATTTTCACTTAAGGGTGTACTCACTTTTGTCGCCAGCAGTTTAGACATTAATGTCTGTGTGTTGAGCTTTTTTGAGGGGACAGCAAATTGACACTGTTACACAAGCTGTACACTCACTACTTTACATTGTAGCAAAGTGTCATTTCTTCAGTGTCGTCACATGAAAAGATATAATCAAATATTTACAAATGAGGGGTATGAGGGGTGTACTCACTTTTGTGAGATACTGTATATTCTTCATTCCTTCCCTCACATGTTCAAAATGTATTTCTGTCTTCTAATATGTTGTAGGTGTGAGAACAGTTTGGCTCATTGTATGTAATAGCAAATAAACACACAGAACATCAACATGGAGGAATGTCCTGATCGGTTTATTTTTATTATTATTACTTTTTCTTAGTAATTTCTCAACACATCTGAGGAAAATGTTGATATTCCAGACAAATTTATTGTGTTTTCAGTGTCATTCTACCTTTACATTGTTTGTGTATTATTTTAAAAATTGCTGTGGGGCAGCTAGCGTAATTATTAGCATATTACCATATTACATTTACCATAACAGTGGCTGACGCTAAGAATATTTACAGTACCGTTTTAGCCATACGTAGTATTTTTTTAGTAATCTGCCAACACATCTGAGGAAAAAGTTGATATTACACACAGATTTATAATGTTTCTGTCTGTTTTTGCGAGGGTTGGACTGATTAAATAATGAATTCTTTGAATCAAGATAGCATACATTTTAACAAATAAATATATAAGGTGAAAATCAAAGCATATCTGCTAAAATCCTCTTAGATCCGCACATCCTCTTAGCTTATTGTAATCATTTCAAATCTTATATTTATCCTTCTCGCGGCGGCTAATGCCAAAAGTCATTAAATAGTCATTTTACTTATACAGTCTTTTTTTCCCGTAATAAACAACACGTCTGAGGGAAATGTTGACATTCCAGACAAATTTATTGTGTTTTCAGTGACATTCTGCCTTTACATTGTTTGTATAAAAGACGACTCTGTGTTAGCTAGCTAAACCATTTACTTTAGTCATTAGCTAGTTTATGTTTGGTGTCTTTCAGTTTCTCAGTCGCCTAGCAACAGTGCACACACAGTTTAATCCACTTGAACAAAAGGCTCAAAGCAACCCTTCAGCTGGTTCTTATAATTTCCCATATTACATTTATTCTAGTCGAGTCATTAAAGTGTCGTTTTAGTCATACTGTGTTTTTTTTTTTTGTCATTTGTCAACACATGTGAGGAAAATGTTGACGTTCCAGACAAATGTCTTTAATTTTCACTGTCATTCTAAATTTACTTTCCTTGTATAACAGACTGTTGTGTCTTAGCTAGCTAAATCGTTAACCTTGCTAATTTATCTTTGGTGTTTCTCGGTTTCTCAGTTGCCCAGCAACAGCTGTACTTTAAGCAGACATAATAATAAATAAAAATAAATTCAAAAAACATGCAATATTAGGCTGTGCTTGAACTTTTTCATACACTTATACTGTTGAGTATCTAATTACACCAGTGAAATGAGGCTGAATGAGGAAAACCGCAAACAAACTCCAGGTGGAAAAACGTGATTGAAACATGAAAATCTGAATGTAGGTCAGTATCGGTTGTGCGTCAGAGCTTTACAGACTCGAACAGACCCTTCTGCTCGTCAATAATCATCTCCCTCCTCCTATCTTCCCCCGCATGGCATCATGGCTGCTGTGGAGGAGAGCTCATATTGCAAAAGGCATTGGCTGATCCACCACAAACCCTCCAGAGACCTCCATTTTCACTCCCCCACTCCAAAACTGTATTATAGACTATTAATCCAGCAGACAGATTGCCGTCTGTTGGAAATACACAGCTTGAGAGGCTGCAGTATCTATGTGTGTGTGTGTGTGTGTGTGTGTGTGTGAGAGAGAGAGAGAGAGAGAGAGAGAGAGAGAGAATGGACTGAATGAATTATTAGTTCAGTGGTAGAGAATTCATCCAGCAGGGGTTGAGTCAGGACAACACAACATCAGAGCAAAGAGCTCAGCGGCACGGCGCTGACCCGCAAAAGCTGGAGCTGTGAATTTAAAGCGAGCCATGTGTTGATACCGCAGTGCAGGAGGAGTGTGTGAGTTGGGGGGAACTCATTTGTTCTTATTAGCAGCAAGGATAGAGAGGTGACAAGAGGAGACGGAAGAATTTTCCACTGTGCATTTATTCATTCGGAAAACACTCTTATTCTCCAAACACAAGCGTGCAAATTAAGCGTGCAAATTCCCCCACCAATTCGTATCAAAAATATGTACGTGGTGTGACTTGCAGCTGAAATGCTGTCAGACCTGCTGAAGAAAACCTGACCAGATTGGAGGATTCACTAACGCTGTGGTTCTGAGTTCCGATACGAGAAGGTCGCAGCCAAAATGGTTACACTCTACAGTTAAAGTCAGTTTGAATGTTTCTATGGGAACTACAAAACCACGTCCTCTCTTCCATTTATGAACGGCAAATGCTGTTAAATGAAGGCTAAACACAGGTACGGCAGGATCGTAACCCACTTAAGAATTTCATTCATAATCGTCGATCCTACTCAAGTTCAAGTTGAAGTTCAAGTGGCTTTTATTGTCCTTTCAACCACACACGCCTGGTACAGTACACGGTGAAACGAAACAACGTTGCTCCAGGACCACGGTGCTACATAAAACACACTAACCACATGAGACGACACAGAACTAAATAAGACTTTCACATTTTTCCATAAATACGTACAATGACACAGGGCAGTACAATACCACTACAACAGGACAGTAGGCACAGTAAGTATATAACAGGTGGTGCAAAAGATTGGCGCCAAAGAGTAACAATATCATTTAAAGATGGTATAAATGTAATCAGACCCTATCTCACTAGTCCAGGCTCTTGTTATCTCAGACCTGGACTACTGCAACACACTACTCTTGAGCCTCCCAGTCAGCTCCATCAAACCCCTTCAGATGATTCAGAATGCAGCAGAACACCTTCTTTTCAACCAAAAGGACCCACGTCACACCCCTCTTCATCTCCCAGCACTGGCTTCCTGTAGCCGCTCAAATCAAATTCAAGGCCATGGTACAAGAGCTTGTCTGGAACAGCACCCCACTACCTGAACACTCTCCTTGAAGTTTACGTTCCCTCACTCAACCTGCGCTCGGTTAACGACCGACGCTTAGTAGTGCCTACTCGGCGAGGCACGAGGTCCCTTCCAGAAAATGACTGTCCCTCAGTGGTGAAATGTACTTCTAAAGCCAATCCGCACAGCAGAATCCGTCACTATCTACAAAAAACGGCTAAAGACCCACCTCTTCCATGAGCACTTAACTAACCCTTAACTTGCCCCTCCCCCTCCCATTAAAAAAAAAAAAACAACCAACGACAAAAACAAAAACCTCTGCATTTACTCGACATCTGCGCACTTTGCTCCTCTAGAACATAATAAAAAAATCTTGTATGGTAGCGTATTGTTCTCCGCTTGATGTATCGCTTTGCTTGTATTTCCTCATTTGTAAGTCGCTTTGGATAGTAAAAGTGTCTGCTAAATGAATAAAAAGAAATGTACGATTGAACCTGCTCTATGAGCTGTGTTAATCATATCACTAGGAGACTATTTCAGAAACAATGGAAGAGGAATAATTCAGTATCAGGGTCATATTTTATTAGATATGAATAATGTGTGTGTGTGTGTGTGTGTGTGTGTGTTACCGTGCTTTTTTATTTAAACCACAAAACACTCTAGCTGCACAAAACAACAAAGAAGCTTTGAAATAAAGCAGTTTTTTTCCTTTCTGCCACATGGTTTGGCTCGACACAAAATAATTCACGAATAATTCTTACCGTATCTCACAAAGTATAAAACGGAGTAAGGAGACAAACATAAAGTGGAATCTTCTTTCAGCAATTTTCAGGGCAACTGAACATTTGAGAACGTAATAGACTCACCTACAGCACGCCGATGTCTGCAAAATTCACATTTGTTGCTTAATCATGATTCAGACGGACGAGTCTCACCTCGGTGTATTGACTGATTCGGCAGGTACAGGAAGTGGCATGTGGTTTTTCTCCCAGGCGATGCTGGGAGCAGGTACACCGTCTATGTTGCATTCGAAGCGCGCAGTACCCCCGGCCGGTACTACCTGAGGCTCGGGGTCCCGGAGGAAAGTAGACAGTCCTGAAGATGGAAGAAGAGATAGAAAGGAAATGAAGCGAGAAATGTAACCGAGGCAATAAACTCTGCAGGTCGCTTGTGGGAGGATGTGAAGATGGAGCCTTCGATCCGGTGAAACAAGGAGCATTTGAGTAACACAGGCTTCAGGTAATACAAAGTACTTTCAGGATAATTAGTTATGAATAAACGAGGGCTGCAACAATCAATCGATACCATCGATAATAATTTTATTCCGTGTTCGGAAAACGATTTCATTTGAAGTAAAAATGCATTCGGAAATAAATTTATACAGTACACGGGTAGTTAACTTTACTATTTTCTTTCCTCCCATACTTCCAAACAAACTTAATGAAGTTTTAAAATCAGATGCAAAACACACTGAGAAGTACATAAAAAGTACGGATATAAACACACACACACACACACACACACACATACAGGAAAAAAACATAAGGTTAGCTGTTCCAATGTTTAATGTTTATAATCATATTACAAACAACCGCGTGTATGTTAGATAGTGGATCGCAAACATCAGAAAAGTTCTAGTGAGATTTTTCCTTTTAATTAATAGAAATCTGTGTACGCAAGGTGACAAAAACGACAAAATCAGCTTCCAGGCACTGATTACAGCAGTGAATTACAGAAAACAGGCGACAGGGAGGGGTTTCCCCCGGAGCCGGTACGCTACTGTGATGCTATACGATCCATGGCAATGGCCTTGGTGTCGTGGAGACTGAAGCTGAGGATTTTTCAGGTCCTGCTCGATTTGCTTGGACCACGTCTTCTTTGGCACAGGACTTTGCACCTTCCAGTTCACTGGTCGTTGCCAGGAGAGAAGCTGAGATGGTATCTGAGTGGTGTTCATTTGGCAGACATGCCCAAACCTCCTCAGCCATCTCAACCGAATCGTCTCAGTGATCATCGGCTGGTTCTCGCATCTTGTCCGGATGGTCTCATTGCGAAGTCGATCGTGAAGGAAGACACCCGAGATCTGCCGCAGGTATCATATTTGGAAAATCTTGAGTCCATGTTTCTGATGCAAACAAGACAAACGGCAGTATCAGTGTCCGGATTTTGGTCTTATTGGAGATATTGGCACCACTTCTGCTGTGGACTTCGATGGCGGAAGGAACGTTCTTCTCCAGGACCAGTGACCCCAAATATTAGAATTATTGCACTTGTATGATTTGGACTTCGTCGAGGTGAACGGTGGCCTGTGAACCATCCGCTGTCAAGACCATGGTTTTGTCCGGGATGATCTTCATTCCATATGGCTTGGCATTTTGTGAGCGATGTCATAAAGGATATCGGTGGCCTCTGCATCCGTGATGGAGAATATAGCTCTGTCATCGGCAAACATCAAATCAGTCACAAAGTTGATGTCATTGAGTCGTATTCGACTCCTTGTCTGCCCTCAAATGCATTTCTCATAATGCCGTCGATCATTGTGTTGAACAGCAGAGGAGAGATGACGTGCACGACCAAAAAGTATGCATGTGATTCACGGGAGCATGGTGACACTGCTACTGGAATGGTTGGATGGTTTCGATGGCAAGATTCGGCACGGAACGACATTACCCATCAGCCCAGGCACGTCACGTGGCCATATCACATGTCCTAACCAGTATGCACCCTGATTTAGCACCCGTTATAAGTTTGTAAGCACCTCTTTGTCATGCTTTTGTTGTTCCATAGTCCAATCACAGCCTTCATGCTTTTCCTCGTGCCTCTGGTTCAGGTTTTTGATTCTCGCTTTCACTATTTTGTTGCTTGTTTGCACTGTTTATCAATAAATCTGTATTTGCTTCCACCGCTGCCGACTCCCCGTTTGTGACAGAAACGAGCCAAGTCTCTTTCAATGTAAACATTTCAAACTCCAAAAAGAAATGTATTTTTGATATGTTTTGTCCGATTTCCGATCCACAGTTTTTGTTTGCTTGGTTTTTGTACTAGCCCGATACCCAGTGTTGGCTCCGTCGTTACTTGATACAAATCTTAAACATTCAAATCTCAAAAATGCAGATTTTATATAAATTAGGCCACAGATGAAGCATAACGGGAAAAGTAGATGCTTTCAGAGTCAGAGTGGAAAAACAAATAAAAACATTGTAACGTACACAAATAGGCAGTTTTCTTCAGTGATGGTTAGTACAGTATATAACTGGACAGTGTTCCTAGATCTTCAGTTGCGTGGAGCAAGAACTACTTTTTACTGAATTGCTGCAGTGTTGGAAGGTCATGTAAAAGTCCATAAGAACAACTTCAGCATAACTTTCTGTCATGAGATTAGGGAGAAAGCATCTCTCCTGTAGCGTATTCTGATCTTTGCGCTTTGTCGCATTCGGGAAACAGGGTCCTGCTCCTGAGCAAAGTTTCTCAGTGAGCACACAAAAATCGAGGATGATACTCAGAGAGCGAGAGATAACGACTCGTTAAACATTAGCGCAGGATATTTCAGTGTTTCATCACTCGCTGCTTGAATAAACACACACACACACACACACACACACACCACTGTAAACTAGAGGCCCGCTGATGTAGACGTCACTGCCCAAATGGTTTGTGTGTGTGTGTGTGTTTTGCTGATGTTGCTTTTCTTTTCATGTTCACAATGTACAAGGTTTATACATTCATCTACACGAGAAGTCATTGCAGGGTTTTTACTTTTAGAATTTATACACGTCTCATTTTATGTCTGATTCTGTTTTGGTCAAGTCTGTCAGATATTTTATTTAAACCCGTGATCTTTTGAATACTTCTGAAAAAAAAAAACGGATTTGGGGGCGGAGCTTTGTATGAAGGCATGCATGAGAGAGTTGATTTTTGTCATCCCCCAAACCCCAAATCCCCCCTTTCTTCAGTTATTCTGTATTCCAGTGTTCCACAGAGAAACTGTTTGGAAATCAGGTTCTCACTGGGGAATCAGGATGACGGGGATTTGCGGCTCTGTAGTCTCTGATTGTTTTTATTTTTTGCGCTGCAAACAGAACAGTTTAAGTACAGTGCAGAAAGCGACTGGGCAAAGAGCACACCATTATGAAATATCTGAGATATCTGGTTTTCTGCCTGGATTACAGGTAATGGGCACATCACATTTACAAAAAAAAGTTTTTTGACCTTTTTATAAACACCACCGACATATCACCATTACATCACAACCGACTGACTGACTGACTGCCGGGGCGGCTGATTTAAACGGGATAGCCGAGGTTGAAATTTTTTGGCATCTTCTTGACTAATGTCGATCACTAGAAACACAAGCATAATACAAAAAAAAAATACATTAAAAAAATATATAGCGGCAGCATTTACCTCAGATGTGTTTTAAATAAACAAACAAAACAGACTACAATGAAGAAATCACACTGTAATTAGCATCATCCATTAAGTGAGCTTTCAAGGGTCTCGGAGGACTGAGAAACATCATTAACGTCTCATGACTTAGCAACTCGGATCAGCCTTTGGCTGGCTTTTCATTTCTTAAAAAAAACCACCACCAACATATCACCATTTACATATATGTATATATATATATACACATACACACATCCATCCATCCATCCATACCGCTTATCCTTTTATAGATAGATAGATAGATAGATAGATAGATAGATAGATAGATAGATAGATAGATAGATAGATAGATAGATAGATAGATAGATAGATAGATAGATAGATAGATAAGATAAAAATATTGTGATAAATGATGTGGGTATCACAATATCTTTTTTCTTAAAACATTTTTTAACAATGTTTAGTCATATATTCTTAACAATTTGACATCTGATTTGATGATTTTAAAACTGCGAAATGTATAACGTAAATTTAAATATTCCCTCTGCTTTCTAATCGAAATTCTTTAGACATTAAAAAAAAACTGTCCTTATGTAAATATAAATAAATGTAAATATATATATTTTTAAATATGCAACACTATTATTAGTAAACCTTTTTTTGTGATACATATGGTATATCATAGAAATGATGGTTTTTTTTGTGCTGAAGACTGTACAATATTTATACCACAGTGCTGTAGAATTCTCACTTCTGATTGGTCCAGAAGTTTAATTTGTGGTAACAGCAGCTCTGACTGCACTCGTTACCGTTTCTATAGTAACAGGGTAGTATAGTAATACCGTACCTTGTACAGTGGAAGCTGCATAGAAATAGATTCAAATATCACAACATGGCACTGCATATTTTACTCCTGACCTATATAATACAACTGATTACTGATACGTTACCATTTGACAGCCTGGCTAAGACTCTAGTCTACACTAGTTAAACTAATAGGAAAAGTGAGTACTTACTGGCTAGCTGCAGAGTCACGCTGCGGCTGGTGAGCGTCCCGAAGGAGCTCCCGCTCAGACAGCTGTAGGCTCCCTCCATTCCTGTTGAATCTTTCCCATCATGGACCGAAGGCAGGAGCAGCAGGGAGCTGTTGGGAAGCAGCCGGACGGCCTGGCTTTCGCTCAGCACCACGCCATCCTGGAGCCAGGTGATGTTGAGCGGGGTCTCGGCGCTCCCCAGGTGGCAGTCCAGCAGCAGAGGACGAGAAGGCTCCAGAACCACGTGAATGGGACCAGCACCACAGCTCAGCTCCACAGACATGGGATTTTCTGTAGAGGCAAGAACATTACATTTTTATAAGGACAATATTTTGTTTAGCCACAGGCACAACAGTAAATATGTTATCATTTTTATTTTTTTCAAAACGGTTGATGTAAGGAATAACACAATGGATCATGCTGTTATGCAAATTAAATTATAGTGTGGCTGATTTCTCTAATCTGATTGGTCATCGTTTCATCATTTGTTATCGTTTTTATAATAACTGCTCATTCACAGGGTCTTTTATCGTGGACACGTATCCATATAATCCGAGACTAATAATTACAGATTAAAAAAACGAAAAATTTTGAATAGGATTTTTTTTTTTGACACAAGATCAGACGAACTCCGCAATATTCGGAGGAGCCCGCACTTTTTCAAAATCACAGCGGATTCGGGCCGAGAGCATTCAGCCAACGCACTCTTCGATTCACGTGTGTCGAACATGAGTACAGCAAAAAAAAAAAAGGCTTGTTTACCAACAAACATCAATGCGAAAGACCGCGCGAACAACTTCGTGTGATTGCGATTTCGCCAATTCAAGTAGTTTTCCGCAAAAAAAAAAAGCACAAAAAAATCGCAAGTTGCATCGCAAATCTGAAAAAACAACAGCGAAATCAAGCGTATTTTTGGCCGCGTCGATCACAGAAAACCTCCACGAAATCCAGCACGGACTGGTTGTGTATGACTTGCACAGCTACACAAAATGGGACCTAATGGGACGTTAACGTTGACGTGTCCTAGGAAGAACGATGATGAAAACGCTAAGTATAAAACTGCTTGTACAAGAAATCGTATTTAAATTATCATCTTGAATCATTTCTTAATGCAATTATGCCAGAAAAACAGGACAGCACATTGAAGGCACCAATGCTAAAACGATCAGAGTCACATCGTGCTTGAATTCCAGAATTTGAATTTAAAAGTTCAGAACCTTCTTATGTCATAATGGTTGAGAACAGAGAAAATATTGATATGTTCACTAGACCCATTCATAGCCTTTATGAAGACATCAAAAGTTATCAAACATTATTGTTTACATTGTGTTAATTGAAGCAAGAAAAAATGCTTGTGCGGACTCTGATCTTTCTTTCGTGGGTATTCACAGTAATACAGTGATGAACTTGTACTAATTTATTCAACTGAGCATCATGAACATCACTTAAACTCAGAAAACTCACAGAATATACATTATACGTCAATCTCAACTTGAATATTATCCACAAATCTGTCATTTACCGGGAGTTCCATCAAAAAAAGTTTGACCGAGTGGTCCACGAAACATTTTTAGACACTGAATGTCGTTGTATTTCGCACGTGACACTGGAAGTGTTCTTTGGTTTATCAGTCTGCTGAGGAAACTCATCCATGTTGTTTGATCTAGTACTGAAGTTTGCTGAGAGCAACTACTAATGAGATATGTTGAAGAAATTTGACAGTAAGTTAACAATGAAATTCACTCAAAGCCTATTGGCTGATTTCGGTCATGTGACTGGACTGTGATCATTTTCTCACAGTTAGCACAGTTAGCAGTAATCCAATTCGATTTTAATTGAATAGCGTGTTTAACAATGGACATTTCACACAACAGCTTTACAGGAATATATCAATTCAGTATATGAATGTTAAATTGATAAATTTCTAAGTGTTACTGAGGAAAAACTCCCTGAGACGATATGAGGAAGAAACCTTTAGAGGAACCCGACTCAAAAGGGAACCCGTTTTCATTTGGGTAACAACTGTTGAGGCCAACTGTTCACTGATGGAGACAAAACTGTTCATGGCAATTGCAGTCCTAAAGCTATCATAGCAATTACCATCCTCAGTAATCTCAATTTTCTTTAATCTGTCCATGTGGGGTCATCCTCAGCAGCAGCGAGTGACTTCCAAGTGATGAGAACTCCAAGCAGAAGTAGGGCATCAGAATGGATCGGGCAGGTCCAGAGAGCAGAAGGGGTCAGGATCACTGGTAATTTATTAGTAGATCAAAGTTCCCTGCCTGAAGTATAAGGACTAATCATATCACTGATTGTACTGTGGAGCCAGACCATGTAGTACCTTAAAAACAAACAGTAAAAATTTAAAATCGATTCTATACTTGAACGGAAGCCAATGTAGAGACACCATGACTGGTGAAACACTGTCTTTTAATCTTCTAAAAGTAAGAAGTCTAGCAGAGGCATTTTGGACAATGTGAAGTAAATTCACAAATTTCAGTCTATGCAGGATTTAGCGGAGGTTTTTTTGTAGTTCCACTTTGCTACGGCTTTTATTCAAAATTTGCAATGCAACTTGCTGAGTTTAATACGACCGACTCCTTTATACTTAGCGTTTTTAGCATTGTTCTTCTTCTGACACGTCAACGTCAACGTCCCATTAGGTCCCATTTTGTGTAGTTGTGCATAAAGTCATAAACAACCGGTCCGTGCTGGACTTCATGGAGGTTTTTTGTGATCGTCGTGGCCAGAAAACGCTTGATATCGTTGCGATAGAGTTTTTTTTGAGAGTTTTGAGAGTTTTCTTGAAGAGTTTTTTTGCGGAAACGCTAGTTTAATTGGCGAAATCGCACCAAATCGTTTCGTGCTGTTTGTCGCGGTGATGTTTGTTAATAAACGAGACCTTTAAGCTGTACTCGTGTTCGACGCACGTGAATCGAAGATGGCTTCAGCCGAACGCGAGTCGTCACGGCGTCACACGACACGTCTCGACCCGAATCCGCGGAAAATCTGCAGTGATTTTGAAAAAGCGCAAGCTCCTCCGAATATTGTCTGATTTTGCGTTACTTTCTGCCATCGCAAAATCACGAAATCCTGGAGGGACTGCAAATTGGTCAAATTTGTGAGAATCGTAGTGTGATCACGAATTCTTAGGTCATCGAGAATCTAGCTCCTAATAAGTACACAGACACGTATATATACAGTAGATGTAGTTTTAGAAAAAAAAATTTAACCTTCTTGAAAAACAACTAATTAGTTAACCATCCATCCATCCATCCATCTTCAACCGCTTATTCCTTCTTCAGGGTCGCGGGGAACCTGGAGCCTATCCCAGGGAGCATCGGGCACAAGGCGGGGTACACCCTGGACAGGGTGCCAGTCCATCACAGGGCATAATTAGTTAACCAGCCATTAATATTATTTGTATCCCACTACGTAAGGATTATTCAAGGCAGGTTCGTGAGTTGATGCGCTGCTTTACATGTTTACAATTGCAAAATCATTTGCAATCAATAACCAGACCACTGCTAGAAAGGATTTCGAAACATTTCTCCCTGCATATGGGAATTTTAGTTATTCACATTTCCGATTTCCCAAATCCGAATTCATCAGAGACACTGAATCAGTATAATTCCTAAAAATCTAATCTCTTTGTTCCTATTTTTTAATTTATTTTTATTTAAACAATCTGCCAGGTGGAACTTTATTTGATTCCTAAGTGAGTTTCATGGCTGAAAATGTTTGTAGTTATGGCTGATCTTCTGAACGTTTGACTCGTTATATCATAATTCATTCAAGTGATTAGCAAAAGTAACATAAAGCTACGATGATTCATTCATATGCCAAGATGCATAGCCATCAGAGGATTACAGTATGCGCGCACACACACACACACACGCACACACAACCAGTATTCCACTTAGACCCACTGTACTAAAGCTCACAATTAATTAGGCTAATGGAAATTGGATTTATTTCCTAGATTAAAACGAGAGCCGACCCGCTCCGACCGTGTGTTCGGACGTTTGTTTTGCGCTCTGTCTTTTCCACCACGCCTGTATATTCTCATCTTCATCTTCAGCTACACAGGAACCGCATTCATTAATTCATCAATATACACTGTAATGCACAGGCTGCACTTCAAAATTTACATCGAACCTTTGAAACATTGCGCTTTCATCGCACGAACAAATTTTATGGACGCAAGAACGAATCGTCTCGACAGAGAAGGCGCACTGCTTTTGGCTCGTGTCCACAGACGGTAAATGTCGGATATTAAAAATCATTTTCGGACTGTCAATCTCACAATCAAAACAAAGTCACAATTTCCTCGAATCAATTAACTTCAATTAAAGGTAATGCGTTTCACACGATCTCAATGTGACGTTATGCAAATGAACCACAAAGACAGTTTTATAACCGAGGATTTACTAAGGGTGCCGATAATTTTGCTGAAGCCGTGGTCCACAAAGAGCTTAAAAAGCATGTATGGTATCTCACTTGTCAAAAGGAATCAATTAGAAGAGGGGTATAAAAGAATTTCCAAAACATTAGATGTACCAGTGAACACCGTGAAGGCCATCATCAACAAGTGGAGAAAATGGAGCAGTACAGTGACATCACCTAGACATCCCTCCAAAATTTAAGGACAAGATAAAAACTTACCAGGGAGGCTGTCAAGAGACCAACGGCAACATTAAAGACAGATGTTTGAGGGGTGAGTGTGTGTGTGTGTGTGTGTGTGTGTGTGTGTGTGTGTGTGTGTATCCAGCATGTGTACGAGAAAGTAAATAACACCTGCTCCATGATGTTGTCTCTGTGAAAGGCACATAAGAGGATGTAGAATGGCTACATTAAAACGACTGGCCTTTAATCATCCGCTAATTACACCAAGAAGGAAGAGAGAGAGGCGACATAATGACCTGATGTGAACTCAACAGCTTCATATGCACACACACACACACACACACACACACACACACACACACACACACATACACTCACTCTCTCTCCCTCTGTCTCTGTCTCATCTTTACCCACCTGTGTCCCATTTATCCCATTAACAATTCCATTACATCTCGTTAAACCGTTAAAAGCACTGGCAGTCATTTTCCCTGCATTGTCCATAAACCTTCTAGAACTTTCTGACATCCGTGAAACACCTTTTCTCTAACACGCTTTTAAACAGCTTTCAATAAGCTCTCAAATGCACACATATATCTCATTCAGTAGGCTTACATGGACAGCGATAATCCGATTAAGACGATACTCTGATTAAGAAGCTAGCATGTAAACAGAGATTACTGATGACCTGAATCTGACTAAAGTCATACTCGAAGTAAACACACATCGAATTAAGACGTGTGGAGTATTCCGGTTTTAGTCAGATTATCAAAATGCGTTACAGACATGTACACACCTTAATCACACTATTAACATCGTGTGGGAGTTTTCACTGTATTGTGCGACAGGACACGTACACACACGGCAGCGCTCGACCGTTTGACGGCAAGCAAGAGAGCGCGGCTGCGTCCCAAACCGCGTACTACTGTACAGTAGGAAGTGAAATACATGTATCTCGGCTACTATATAGTACGTAAGTACGCGGTTTGGGACGCGGTCCACGGCTTCAAACAGTTGTTTATTTGCATGTACAGCACGACAAATAATTAACCACACTTGAAACACACAAAACTATAACATCTATAACATCTAAAACAGGAACATGAAAGGAGTATTCTAAAAGCGACTCGTGTAAACACCTTAATCAGAATACTGTCTTATTCAGAATAAGGTCAATAATCAGATTATTGCTGTCCACGTCCAGAAGTTGGTAACTGTAATGAGGATTTATGACATTTCCTCTCCCCATCACCTGAGTATTATTTTACCCGCCACTATTTCTCCCTAATTTGGTCTTGACAATTGGCCTTTTCAAACTGCTGCTCACGCTGCGTCACATGGTGACATAACACACCCGGAGGAAAGTGCTATCAACCCTCTTCCACATACGTGACTCGCTTGAGTACTAGCATGAGATCTACCATACTATATAAACAGTTCATTGCGAAGTCTTGCCAGCAACTGTACAAAGCTGGATGATTTATGTAATCATTTGTGTTGTGTTTTGACTCTCTGCTTGCCTTAACATTCCGTATACTGGGCGTGAGTTTTATCTTTATTAAAATTCTTGCTTATGAGTCTCCATTGTTACTCCGTTGTTCAGACTGAAGACAATAGAATGGCATCTGTGTTAACTTATCATCACTAACCACTAATCACATCACCACCATCATGTCATAATGAACCAGCAAGCATAACCATCACACCACAACCACCAACCTCACTAACTAACGATCGCACAACCAACACGCCCCGAATAACCACGAACCCCATTTTAACTAACCACCAATCACATTACAGCATCATGTCCTTACTAACCACCACCACTATCAACAGTGTCGTTACCACATCATACCGTAGTTCCATTTGTTCCCCGTTTTCCATTTGTTTCTTCTATTTCATTTTTTAAATGTATCCTTTCTTTCTTTTTCCCTTCTTTTTCTCTGTTTCCTCCTTTCTTTTGAATTGCCTTTCTTTATTTGTCATCTTGTATGTATTATTTCTATTTACTTACTATTTCTCTCTTTCTTTTTCTTTTTTATCACTCCATCTCTTTCAGTTCCTCACACACACACACACACACACACACACACACACACACACACACACACACACACACTGTATTTCCGTGAAGAAATATTAATCACGTGTATAAACAGTAATAATGTTCACCTTGTGCACATGAACGATTCTGGCAGCTTGACAGCGTGTATATTTTGTGCTCACGTGTCAATTGGCTCAATACGAAGCTTCCTTGATCATGTTCCTATGATACCAATGGCCACACACACACACACACACACACACACAGTTCCCTTCCCATTCCCAGGAGTTGAGGCACCTCCTCCTACATCACATGACCAAGTGGACAGCAATGTGGAATGGAAGGAATGTGATCATATGAGTGTTTATTCAACAAGAGAGAGACCCCAGAGCAACACACACACACACACACACACACACACACACACATTAATTAATATGGTTCTGTGTGCCCAAATTGAATTATATTTTTTCAGGTCAATGTTAGAGTAGACATAATTAAATAATTTCACAATTAAATGAAATAATTAAAACAGGTCACAGTGTAAGGCAACATTGTTTTTTAGTTTAATCTCCACCAGAATATCAGGTTTTTTATTTTAGGTTTATTAATTCCAACAAATATTGATCAAAATGCTCTTGTTTTTTTTTTAAGTAACCTTTTTCCCAGCAGGAAAGCAGAATAACCATTAACTCTACTAAACTTTTTTTAGTAGTGTATTCTTCAACAAGACAAAAAAAAAATAGTAAATCAACAGAAAAATTATTTGAAAAGAAAAAGTTTAGGGTTACAAATTTCTAAAGATATAAAGGTAAAGTGATATTTTAAATATTTTAATTATAACATATATATTTTATTATTTATAAAATATATAAAATATTATAACAAACCTATAAAACCTGACTAAAACACTAAATGTTATATTAAGTATATAACATTAAAACATTATAGATATAAAATAAATTTGTCTCCTTTATTTTGTCGTAAGATTGCGCACACTTTAGCGCTCGACTTTAACATATGATCTTTCTATATAAATCATGTTTTTACTTTCTCACATTTAAACGTTTTTACTTTCTCACATTTAAACATAAATAGAAAATTACTTCAGATCAGATTTAAGCATTGCTTATAAAAAAATAATCTGGCATCCTCTTTCCTATTCTACTCACAAATAAAGAAATACCTTCAACTTATAAGTTTCTCCTTAACAATTCTGTGATTTCAAAATATTCAACCATGAATTTTTGATACTCAACGAGGTCAAAGCTCGAATATACTTGTAGTTGTACATGTACATGTTGGTGTACAACTTCTCACTAATTGTGTAAACACGACAAAATGTGTAGGTAAGTAAAGTGAAATCGCTGCAACGAAGCTATAATCTGTCAATGTATTAATGAACGACGAATCACGCTTTTTTATCTATTTATGGTTACATTTGATGCCATGGAACATCAATTAGACAAGGTAGTTCCTGTTCTCTCTTACGTTATAGCAGCTACAAACATGTACAGTTACAAATGTAGCTTGTTATGTTACTGAGAATCTGAAAAGTGTAAACATGTCTGTCCTGAAAAAATTACTGTTACAAATTGTGGACACTGGAGACTCCTTCCAAAAACAAAATTAACTAGATTACTCAGTTTAGAAAATTTCAACGTCAACAATTACAAATTTTGTTCGTTAAACAAGATGTTTTATTACTAGCCTTAGATGTTGCGCGTCTGGAATACAAGTCCCAGTTGTTATTATAGAAACAATAAAATATTAGATCAAGCACATTAATATAAACCTGTCAGAGCTGTTGTTATAGAAAATAAGTCCACATATGATTGGAGAATTCTACAGCGATGAATTATAATTCAATTTGACTCATTCTGACATAAAAGTCTAGCATCAAACTATGCATATTGTCCGTCATAACAAGCCAGCCGGCACCTGACTGCCTTAAACATAACACACTACATGAAATAGCATAAAATTGATTGAATTCAGATGCAGAGTGCATGCTTATGACAGACTAGATTTTAGATTCCTGACATTAACCAATTCAGACAGAGGTAATTTTCCCAAAAGACACGGCTGATTGAATTAGCATGCACACAACATTTACAAACCAGCTCACTGCTCATTAAAGATGCAATTAGATTTATAAATAATCCATTAACAGCATTTTGAGAACATGCTGAGTAAAGAAGAACCTCAAACATAGGCTAAAAGAAAAGGGTAAGTATATGTGCTCTCATTCCTCAAAAGAGTTCCTTTGAATGGATAATAGTTGCAGTTCGAACCATTTCTGTTTGAAGAACCATCTGAAATATGCAGCTCTTTGATGGTCCAAGTGGACCTTTAAATGTTCTTCAAAATAAAAAAGTCATTCATGTTGGCTATCGGCAATCAATGGAACTCATGGCAACTGGAATGATGATGAACCCCATGGTAAGTAGCAACATTCTTAGAGAAAAAATATGTTCCTTGAAGGTTCTTTGGAGTTTGAGTTTAAAGGCTATAAGCTTTCTAAAGTGGTTCTCTCTGGAAACCTGACTGTTGTAAAGTTCTACATAGAAACTTCAAGTTTTTCCCCTAAGAGACAAATCAAAGATCTAAAGACCCATATAACAGTCCAGTTAAACGTTCTTTGTAAAATGTCATCACATTATTGATGTTCTACGTGGGAAACTTTCTAAAGAGGTTATATTTGGAAGCGTTTCTGAAATGGTTCTTCTTAGAACCGTCTATTGTAATCTTGAAGGATTCCCCAGAGCATAAAGCAAAGAACACTTTAGGGTGCTAGACGGAACCTTACCCCGCCTTGTGCCCGATGATTCCTGGGATAGGCTCCAGGTTCCCCGTGACCCTGAAGAAGGAGTAAGCTGTAGAAGATGGATGGATGGGACCTTGTAGCAGCTATGTTGAATATTGACATCAATATCATTATAATTTTTTACAGATCAAAAGCGACCACAATCCTGCCTACTTGTTTTCTATTGGCTCACAAAATCAAGGCTAAGAAATTCACAGGTCAAATTCCATCCTAGATTAAATCTGCACAAAGCACAAGTGACAAATGCATGTGTCACGTCCTGCGTCCTTTCCCCTTCAGTGAATCCGCTTGTTTGCCTGTTGAATTTTTAAAAAAATTCTTAATTTTCATGTATCTACCACATTGCCATAGCAACGAATCAAAAATTGTAATGTTCGCACCTATATTATATTATTATATATACCATCCATCTTCTCTTCTTACTCCATTTTTAGGATCGCGGGGAACCTGAAGCCAATCCCAGGGAGCATCAGGCACAAGGCAGGGTACATGCCAGTCCATCGCAGGGCACAATCACACATCCGTTCATACATTACGGACACGCCAATCATGCAATTCTTTGGACTAGGGGAGGAAACCCCCCCAGCAGAGGGAGAACATGCAAACTCCACACAACGGTGGGAACCGAACCCCCAACCCTGGAGGTGTGAGGCGAACGTGCTAACCACTAAGTCGCAAAATTTTAAAAATAGATATCATAATATTCACTGTATTTTGTGGCTATGGTGCACTATTGTGAGATAATTTATCACGATATCGATATTATATCATCATATCCTCCAGCCCTAGCCTGGATACCCAAAACCCACAGGTTTATGTGGACTTGGCTGTATTTAAAAAGGGTAATTGATGTTCATTGTTCATTAAAATTCTCATTAAGGTTTGTTTAGCTACACCTGACCTCATCTATCTGTGCTAAAGTTTTTGGTCAGTCAGATTAGATGGTTAGAACAGCTGGACTTTGCCTTGGCTAACTAACTGTTAGCATGCTTTTTCTTTATCTTCCTGTTTCTCAATCACTAGAGGAAGGTAAACATAATGTTGTCTTTTCAGGACCAGGGAAACGAAAGAGAGCGATCTTCCCTACGTTCCAACCAGATTTAACCCCAATCTTAATTTAACGAGCTGCATTGTGTACTACGCTATATAGTGTGCTGTGTTTGGCTTCACATCTGACACAGATTCTGTTTACTTCCAGATCTCAACGACACAGCGGCGATCAGCTTCATGACCTTTTTTTCCCTAATCTGAAATATAACGAACTGAAATCTAAGACAGGCAGAGAACTATATCAATAAGAACAATGTGTGCATCCAGTGATGACCTCAGATAAGATACCTGCAGTTCAATAGCGAATACTGTGTCATTTATACTGATGCTACTGCTAGCAATAATAAACGTACTGCTGCAATGGTAATGGTAGTTCTTGCAAATCAGAAGCACATAGGTTCTAATGTGAAGAAATAAGACTCATACAGACTAAACATTAACAATAACCATTTACGTTCAGTTAGAAGTTCAATAATTTTAAAAAAGAAGCTTTTAATACAACAGCGTGGATGAATTCTCAATCAGAAGGTGCCTATTAATGTTCTGTAACAGCACAGCTCTGAGAGCAGTTCTGGTTTTAACATAAATGGTTTTATATTAGTGAGATCATTCTAATATGTTATCATTTCTATAGTAACAGCTCATTCACAGGGACTTGTAGCTCCACATAATCCATGTAGCTCCACATAATCCATCAATGTAAAGCTAATGCACATGGCTTAGTGGTTAGCACATTTGCCTCGCACCTCAGAGGTTGGGGGCTCAAATCCTGTGCTTTGTGGTTTTCCTCCAGGTACTCCAGTTTCTTCACCAAGTCCAAAGACATGCCTTGTAGCAGATTAGCATTTCCAAATTGTCTGTAGTGTGTGAATGGGTGTCTGGTTGTGCCCTGGTATGGGTTGGCATCGCGTCCAGGGTGTCCCCCGCCTTATGCTCCGAGCTCCCTGGGATAGGCTCCAGGCTCCCCGTGACCCTGTGTAGGATAAGCGGTATGGAAAATGGCTGGATGGAAGTATATTATCTTTGATGTGGTATCATTGAAGTTTTTTGATAGGAGATCTAACATTTATGGAAGGAGTCTCCAGTGTCAGCGGTTTTAAAATTTTGTCATTTTCCCGATATGGGAAAGTCTTCATGACACGTTCAGTTTTCTCGATAACATGACAAGCTGCATTTTGGACTTTTGAAGTTCAACAAAGAAAATAAAAAAGAGAGGTTGGTGAGGGAATTCGTGTTCATAGCAGCTTTAACGCCAGGAACTAACATGTCTCGCAGAGTTCTACAACATTTAATGTAACTATAAACTGTTAAAAATTGCAAGTCCCAACTCCGGCACGGGTTATTGTTGTATAAAAGTGTTATTTGTGACATGTATAACTTATTTGAGTGTCAGATATGCATTTACTTTGTGAAGTAGTTTACACTTAACACTACCATGTTACGAATTTAAGCATTAAGTACTAAGGTATCCTGGTATTTTTTCATTTTAGGTGCTATATTTGCTATATAAATTGCAAAAGTATGCATATAATATTTAAATACTCAATTTCTACCTCTTAATTTGTGAACAACTATTGCAATGAGGCACCAGGTCCTGCTCTACACGCTTGGTAGTTTTTACCCAAGTTACATTTCACTTTAAAATCCAACATGCAAACTTTGTGCTACGATGAAAAAAATTGGATCAAAAAAAAAATTCTCAGCTGAAAACAATACCAATGTTATATTTTGTGTCATTTGGGAAAATTTTCTTTAAAAAAGTTAAATATGGGTTGATTTTTGTTCAGTGTACCAGTAAAAACTGCATATAATAAGCAATAACAGCTTTAACCAAAAATGTTAATGCAGGGCGTTCAAAAACGTTTAACTGACTGAGTAGTTGTGGCATTAGTAGTGAGTAATTTGTTGTTGGATTGTCAGAAATCTTGGTAGCGTTTGTTTACAGTACAGCATTACTCTAAAATGTAGCTACAGATTACTTCCTACTCATTAAATTAATTACATCAAGTTCTTCCTACTCATTGAATTAAATTAAGTTGATGATAAAAGAATTAAAATTATCAGCACTTTTACTACCGCCGTTAAACTTCTTCCGTCACCTCACTGCCAGACAATGTGTTCTGACTTTTTAACACGTTGTGGCGCCAATAAAATTTAAATGTGCAGATAATAGATAGATTTGGCCACAGTCATACTGTTATCTCTGTTGTGGATGACTACTCACAGAATCATTTTCCTATTCAAACCAGGTTAACAAGCCTAGTCAATACCTTGCCTTCTAGCTTATGACATATCATGATATGATAGCAATATTATTATCGACCTTTCATTGTTACTCATTGTACCAAGTAACTGATGGAACATTCAATTCTATCTCTATACCAATCGTTATATCCACTCTCCATGTCCACGTTAAACCGGGTATTTGTTTTACATGTTAAATTAAATTCTCCCTGAACATATAGTTTTTCCTTCCATAGCTCTGCTGGTTTCTTCACACTTTGTTATCAAAACAACAATACCGATTTGCATATTGCGAATATTTTTTTCTACTGTAAAAAAAATTATAATAATAATTTTCTACAGTATTTTTAAACATTTTTTTCTGTTGTACCTGCAACAAGTTGGTGATTTTTTTTTTTTTTTTAGCTTTTATGTTTTTCTCTGTGTGTACAAATTCTGGCACTAGATCCAGCTTAGCTAAGGTGTACTGCGAGTAAGCTTCAGCAGCTTCAGCAGTCAGAGATAACCTTACACAATAAGCTGGAGATTTCTTCCACATTGTATGGAGGGCATTTTCTCAATAACTGCCATCACCTCCTCAAGTTAGACAGAACAGCCTACTTTTCCACTTGACAGAAGACAACAAGAGCAAGATCACTTTCTTATTTAACAAAGTCTCTTGTCTTTTGTTACCTTTATCATTCTGTTCTGCCCTGTTTTGAGTTTCACCGTGGGTCATTTTGATTACAAATTGTATGAGGTTGTTGGTATAAAGATTTTACTATAAGGAAAGCATACATGTAAAAGTATTCATAGTTGATAAAAGTTGATAAAGTAAATGTTCAAAGTTTTAAGCTCTTTATTTCGATGTAATGGGGTGTCATATGATTTGCATTCTACTGATGGTTTTCTTTTCTTTTCTTGTCCTTTATGAATATTTGAATATTTAACATTCAGCAGAAATAATAATAATAATAATAATAATAATTGATAGTTACTAGAGTCAATGCTAAATACTTAAGCTATTAATTGTAGTACTTGTAGTAAACAAGGCTTAATGTTAGATTAATTATGGGCCAACGATGACTTCACTATTAATATGCAACTCGTAATGTAAAGCGTTATGAGGAAAACAGAAACAGGACAATATTTCTAAAGTTACTCAGAAGTACTTTGCCAGCAGTGCTTTGTGCTTGACGGGTAAAAGGTGAGAGGAGAACAGAGGACAGATTTTAACCCAACTCTTTGTCATGCAAATGAGATTCCTAATCTGTATTTCTCCGACAATACCTTCTTTTCTTCCCTAATCTGCATAATTCAGCCAATAAGAGTCCTTCTTTCTGCCAGGTGACAGTTAAATGACTGCCTGGATTCAAGTCTATAGATGCACAGGCCATGTGCAAAGCGTTTCAACTGGCTTGAGGAGTAAGAAGAAACCGAGCACAAAAGCACAACACCGAAAGCATGCCTGGGTTGGATCCGATGCCAAATTCGATTACATTTCAACAATTCGATACGCCGAGCTGCAGATCTTTAGCTCTTTAGTAAAGCAACTAGAACGATTGCCACATTTTACTTTGCCCCTTTGACACTCCAAACTTCAACTCCAAGCTGCAAACACGAAAAAGAGGTCAGAGGAAAAAAGCGTGATAGGCAAATCTGTGTCAGGACGCAGGATCAGAGCCTCATGCCTTCTAAAATATCATTCTGGAACATGTTGACATGAAAAAAATAATAAAAATAAGGCATGTATAATACTTTCCCATCCTTCAGCAACTAATGAAACACAGGTAGACTTTACAGCCGCACTGAGGACCCCTACATTGTAAAGTGCCTCTTAATGCTACATTTATTAACCAATATCATGCGTGCATTGTTGCACAAATACATCATGTACTGCTTCAATTGTCCTTCAAGCCTGGACCACGTTTCTGTAATTGATTCAACACTAAAGATCCCACTGCAACAAATGACTCTCAGCAGTTTCACCCAGACTCCCTTTACAGCTGTGACTCAAGCATAAAAATGCACCAGTAAGCACCAGCCAGCATTGAAGCCTGAAATAAGTTAGCCTTTTAATAATAATAATTAAAAAAAAAAAAACATTCATTATGCTTTATTATTGTCTACCTTGCACGGCCAGTCCACAGCAGAACATCGAAAGCAGAGAGAAGAGCCAGGTATTCAGCGCCATGGACATCCTCCTTTTGATTTATTTGTTTATTTATTTATTTATTTATTTATTTTCTCCCCCAAGCCGGGAGGAAATTGCAAAAAAAAAAAAAAATTAAATCAAAAAAATAAAATAAAAAAAAAAGAAAGAAAGAAAGAAACGAAAAAAGAGCAACGCTACATGCGTTCAAATCGACACGGTCCTCGTAAAGTCCTCGCTCGCGCAGAGTCCCGGTAAACACAGGAGGTCTCCGGTAGGCAGCATAGAAACAGGGTCCCCGCTTTTCAGTCGGGGGAGAGCCGTCGTGTTTCTGCGCGCCTCATCGCCATGTTGTAAGCGACTGTTAAACGCGTGCGAGCTGCTACTACACACACACACACACACACACACACACACGCACACACACACACGCAGTCAAGTCCCCTGTTCCTTTCACTGTACACACAAACACACGCTCGTTTGTATTTGTGAGGACCTTCCAGCTAACAGCGTGAAGCCTAGTCACTCCAGCAAGACATTATTATTATTATTATTATTATTATTATTATTATTATTATTATTATTATTATTATTATCTTCAGTCAGTGCAATTGCTAATGTCATGATACAAAACTTGACCAGTCTCGCTAGAAAGAGCGTTTCCACGTTTCCATCCAAGTTGTGAATCGAACTTTACGCGAACATTTGGAATATCGCGTAAACCGTTTGAGAAGGAAGCACCGTTTCCATCCCAAGCGTGTTCAAGCGAACAAAATCGTCATTTGCACCGACGAGCGCAGAATTACCGGTACAAATGGATGTTGTTGCATACGGGGAAGCCGGTGTGGCTCTTTTTTCCAGCAGAATACTGTAAATGACTCGCGCTTCAGAGAGCAAAGAGGAGCGAAGACGCCATCATAAACCTCATGTTATCTTGGGATCGGAGGCGGAGGCCTGATATTTGCGAAGGGAATCATGGGAGACAGTTCTGGGAGGTGATTATAGCATTTACATTTACATTTATTCATTTAGCAGACGCTTTTATCCAAAGCGACTTACAAATAAGCAAAGCGATATATCAAGCAGGGAACAATACAAGTAAATCGTTTCGATGACAGATTTTGGCTCAGGCATCTCGGAATGAGAACATTTGCAACGAGACCGGTCCGCTGGTTAGCCCGGTGTTAGTCCTGGTTAGTCCGGTGTTAGCGGGTTTTTATGCGATGTCCCAAAACTGGGATACAAATACGTGGGTTGAAACATAGCCACTGTCCACTGACGAGGATTGTCAACATAGATAGATAGATAGATGTACTTTATTGATCTCTAAGGGAGATTTTGGGACATGCCGGAACAAGCTAGTTGAGCTAGCTAACACATAAGCAAACGGTTCCCTGTCCCCATTAACCACACTGAACAAACAAGTGGGGTAAAAAAAAATGTAAAAATTACATTCAATGATATTAAATATTTAGAGGCACAACAGCTGAGTTCTTCAGTTTGTCATGAGTTACCATTAGGGAATGATATTGAATTAGTAACGCTAGTGTGCTTCTTGACTTTTTTGTAGGATGCTAATCAACAAACAAACATGGCTTCAGTTAATGTGTTTTATGTCTGGAGGGGATCTACAAAAACATGTAGCTACATTATTCCATTATATTATGGATGTGGTTTAGTATGTTGCCCCATCGTCTTTTAGACAGTCATGCCCAATTAGGTCATTGGGGCTAACGTGACCACCCCAGTGTAAAAGGTTTTGCTATATACCCCTGAATGTTTTGCCTCTTTTATTTTTTTTCTACATGGAGACGATTCAAATGTCCCCATAAGGTCAAAACTGTCTGATGTTCACATCATTGCAGGAACATTTGAAGATTCATTTGATCTCTCAATACTGGACATTAATGTCGTATCCCAGAGAGCATACTACAGGTGTACTCACATACAAGGTACTAATTACAGGTTTGTTAGAACACACAATTAGTATTTTAATCCTCCACAGAGTAACTGAGGACAAAAGGTTTGGGTGGGAAGCATGACACCTGCTCACTTGGTTACTACTGTGCCCAAAGATATTTATGTTTTTATAGCTGATGCATCATGTCATTTACTTTGTAAACCATACGAGTTTATTTTAGCATCCACTCTATTAGTAGTTACACAGAACCTAGGTACTATCCAAATGATTCAAGCCCCATTGCAAAACAGGTTTATTGCCAAAATGTCCAGACTTTCAGCTGTTACGCGATGAACAGATCGAACAAAAGCGATTGAAATGGTTCAACACAACGAAGGCTTCAAGTGGTTTCCCCAGATTCAACTGAAAATGCAACTTATAATGATTTCTCCAGTCTCAAAACGATTCAACCCCCTGAATAGAATCCCTCACAACAGCACAAATAGGCAAAACAGGTGTCTCTAGCACACCTGATGCAACTAACCAAGGGCTTCATTATATGATAAATTTGTTATAGGATTAATTTAAAAAGTCAAATTGTGGTGTATTATGATGGCCACTGGGGCTGAAGGGGTTAATATGCAAAGCTACAAATTACTGTATCATTGCCTCTGTTATATTAGTGTGCAAGTCTTTGTTATCTGAGCCCAGCAACACACACACACACACACACACACACACACACACAGGTAAGTTAATTTCATAAGAAGCCCTATTTAGTTTGACCTTCAGAGGGGCTGAAAGAGAAAGTGACCCCCCTCCATCCGGCCCACCAGCCGCCATTCTCTGTCTTTATCAAAGGATGTGTTTCTCCAGGCAGAGAGGTGGGGAGCTGTTGAGGCCCAGAGATGGGATCTCTCTCTCTCTCTCTCTCTCTCTCTCTCTCTCTCTCTCACACACACACACACACATAGACAGCCCTCTGACTGATTGCTTCATATACATGCATGGCCAGACAGTGCTGTGCACTTAGGGGGCCCATTTCAGGGGGTCTTAGACACACACTGACCCTGACCTACGTGTTGGCCATCTTCCACACACAAACCCTGAGAAAAAAAAAAAAAGCTGTAAGGGTCAAACAGAGCCTGAGGAGACAGAGATCAAAGCATAGAGCTCATAAATTATATAACTGGCAGGCTTTGTTCACACAGCAGGGTAAAGCGGAATTTTCTCAAATCTTCTTCTTTTTTTTTTTGTTTAGACCGAGTGTCTCTATTGTAAAGTAATTGTCAGACTTTGCTTTGTTATAGGTGCTAATAGTTGTAGTATGGTTGTAAGGAGGGGGTAATAATTCACTGGTTAGCCAACTAGCAACATGGAGATTTCAGCATAGTTGATGGCTAACATCCGGTCAGTGTTCTGAACACGTTTGGTTCAGATAATAGTGACAAAAGGTCAAGGTTTTAAACACAGAACGAGCACAAACATTATTAAAGGACATGTACGTGAAGGGAGTATTTGGTTTCAATCGCTAGCTTTAATGATCTTCTTCTGACTTCATGACCATTTGATAAAGTTTTATGTTCATCCCTGACTCTATCTGTTAAATATCCTGAATGAATGCCGTATTTCTCATTTCTTTGTGTTTCAGTATCTCATCAGGAGAGATGGAGTCAGTGTACAAGATATCCTTTCAGGGATTGAGGGAAGACAGGCTGTTTTCTTTGCTGATAATAATAGGAGCAGAGTGAACGTTTTTAACGTGTACTTTTGAAGACGTAAAAAAAAAAAAAAAAAAACAAGTTGGAAAAAGGTCAAATGTAGAGGTCAGTTTAAGATGGACCAGAACAAACCAAAAGTAGACCAATGACTCCAATTGAAAAAACCCAGGAAGGGAGAGCCATATACATCTATAGTCAGTTTTCTGCTTTTTTAATGAGCTTGTTTCAAATCTCTGGCATAAAGAAGAATCCACTAAAAGAAAAGAAATTCACCATGAAAGGAAAATACAATTTAAGAAGTCACTTTGTCCAGAAATCTGACTTTAATTAGATTTGTGGCCTGGATCTGATTGTAAAATGTCAGAATTTGCCTGTTTGTTTCTTTGCAGCTCTAAAACTAATATGGCATACGGTCTCGTTTAAGCTGGCTATGGGAATGTACTACATTAGTCTCTTACAAAGCACTAATTGAGACAGAGACTGAGTCTATGGGTGGGAAATTCCATTGTGATTTGGGATTTGTTATAAAAGGAACGGTATCTTGAAATTGAAATAACCAAACACACCGAAAACAACCCCTTAGCAGCATTTTTCTCTTTTACTAATATGATTCAATACACTTTAAATGACCAAAACTTGAAAGCGTGAGTCAGACAGAAATGAACACAGACCTTGCAGGATGTTTTTCAGAAGTAGTGTGAGGATGCGACCAGTTACCGGTGACTCTTAGATTCAGTCACAATTGCAAGTAAAGCCTTTGCGATCAGTGGAATTTACTCTCATCAGCAATTCAGTTTTTGCGCTACAGAATACATTTCTCAAGAATATATTTTTGCGTTGAGGTAGACCACGGCACATGAATTTACATCGTCGGCCAGTAGCCAAAATGGACAAATTGCGATCTAACCCTAAGCCTAACTTCATCTTTGTCATTTATAACGCAACTTGAGTAGCATTTGCAATCATGATTGCATGATGAGCAACATCATTACGATCCAGCAGGGGAAAAGAACATTGTTATCCATCCATTTTTATCCTGCACAGGGTCGCAGGGAGACTGGAGCCTATCCCCCTGGATGGAGTGCCAACTCATTGCAGGGCACAATCACACACTCTGGATAATTTGGAAATGCCAATCAGCGTACAACGCATGTCTTCGGACTGGCGGAGGGAACCGGAGTACCTGGAGGAAACCCCTGAAGCACGGGGAGAACATGCAAACGGCCAACGTCAGAGCTGTGAGGAAACATGCTAACCACTAAGCCACCATGCCCCGCCCCCCAACACTGTTTATATTACTTGTTAAATTTGACATTAAAGTTCTGCTTCCCTGTAATTAAATCTAGAAGTTCGATTTATCTAGATTAATTAGGTGATCACAACTAACCTATCTGAGTCAGAATAGGCTGCTGGCTGCATGGGGTAGTTGGTGGTGTTGCTAACTCACACATCCAGGGTTCTTTGTTTGATCCTGAGCTTGGGTCACTGTCTGTGTGGACGGACTTTTGCATATTTTCCCCATATTCGCTTGGGTTTCCTCATTTCTTTGAACTCTTCAGATTCCTCTCACCACCCAAAAACATGCAGGTAGGTGAATTGGCTATGCTAAATTGGTTCTAGATGTGAATATGTGTGTGCACGGTGCCCTGTGAGGGACTGGTGAATTCTCCTGCCTTGTTTTCCGGGGTCTAAGCTGTCTAAGTGGTTACTGAACATGAGCATGAATGAATGAAAAAACGACAGTAAATGATAAGTACTTTTAAATGCTGAAATACATATTTGTATAAGTACTTTCAAATAAAAATACATATTTGAACTCTATGGTGAAACAACGCCCTCTGATGGAGATGTGCGGAAATGCTTAGTTATGACTCAATTATTTCTCCATATCTTAATGTAAATTTACAGATGTGTTATCCCTGTACATGAAAAGGTCCCAATTCAGCATTATTTAATAAAATAAAAATAAAACAACGAAACGCCTAGTCTTCAGCTGTGACTCTGTGTGGAAGCACCGTGCTTGCAGCTGTCCTGCCCGCTTACCCGCCCACCTCTGTGCTGCTGGGAGGACGCTGACTGAACACTTGGCATGGCAGGCTGGATCTCCATGGTTACTGAGGCTTAGGTTTGAGTGACACATGGGCGGAGAGGGCGTCTCTGACTGGCTGTGGTGCAAGCTGCAATGCCAGCCGGGGTGCAGATTGGCTTGAAGCCCAGAACTGGGAGGTGGGAAAGGAAGACATGGAGTTATGCAGTTATTAATAGAGGGGGTGTTTACAATTCCTCAGATACAGTAAACATGCTTATAGACATCAAATGACAGGAGATTAATACTGGAGGCAGTGTGGATGAGGGTGTGGTCTGGCTCGAGGGTGTTGAAGACAGGATTGAGAGTTCACTTCATTTATTTTACTGTCAAAGAAAAACAGATCTTGGAAATCGCAATGAACAATACAATCCAGGAATATTAAATCTAAATAAAGCATGCGTGACTCTAAAGAAATCCTATGATGTGACACAACAATGCACATTTGGCACAAATGGCTGAAACACACGTAAGATGGACAGCACTCCTAAAACGAGACGCGGAACATGATCCGAATGTGTGAATAACAGTTTGTCGCAGCCTCACATGACGGAAAATAAATGCAAAATTTGTTCACATTTATTTCACATTACCGACTCAATCATCCGAGAAGATGTACGTCATCAAAGACTCTTGTTTTTTTTTGCTTTTAACAGACATCTCATGACCACAATAGCCCAGGCGTTCGCAATTCTCTCAGCCACACCCGTCATAAGGGTCCAGACCCGTCCACTAGCACCACACACAAGGATACAGCTATATGTATATATATATATATATATATATATATATAGTCCAGGTGTAATAAGATCTGAATAATTATATTCTAATTTATAAGTGAAAGATATCTTAAGAAAAGGCTTAAGGTAACTATCAGTCAGTGTGTCCCTCATTTTGTGCCAGCACTCGATAAAATAGCTCTAACTCTCTGTCTAATCAACTTCACACTGGATTTTAAGTCCCAGTAATACTGCGAGATGATTGATGATGTCAATGATGAGTCATTTTTATGGTTGAAATAGTCATAGAAAGAGAGCGAAATCGTGACTGACGTCCCTTCCAATTTCCACTTATCTTGGTTAATAGCCGAGATTGAATGAGAAAGAAAGAAAAGGGATGAGGGTTTGTATTAATCAAGCCTCAGCATAAAAACTCGGTCAGAACTGCTGGAACGTAGTGAGACGGTCACCAGTTTTTGGCCTTTGAGTAGAAGCGAGTTATTATGATTGGTGATAGTGAAGTGTCATTTGTGAATGTGTCGACTCGGATTCCTATCGAAGCCCCGAAACGGCAAGTTGTGAAAAAAACGATTTTTCAAAATGTATTATTTCAAGTTACAATATTGTTATTTTGACGTTAACTCGTAACACTTACACCGATAGAATGCCACATTATTGGTATAATAAAGGTTTTGGACCTTTTGAGTTTGACAACAAAAGTCGAAATTATAAGACAAAATAATGACAATCTGAAAAGTGTAGAGTAATATAATATTAAGTTAATAAGTGGAAATAATAACACAGTACTTCAGCATTTTCATGCAACTTGTGGTTTAAGGGTTTTTTGGATTTCGCAGATCCTGTGACTCTCTTGCTCAAAATTCATCTCTGCAGTGGTGTGTGTTCTGGTCCATCCACAACAGTGTATTCCAATTTCTTTACACTGTGTCTGGAGTGTGTTCTGGTCTCTAGGGCGGCAGTGCTCCATGCTTTATGGCAGCTTGTTTTCTTTTCTCTCTGTCTAAGCACTGGTCTCTCTATGATGGTGTATGGGTTCTGGGGTCTCTCTATGATGGTGTATGGGTTCTGGGGTCTCTCTATGATGGTGTATGGGTTCTGGGGTCTCTCTATGATGGCGTATGGGTTCTGGGGTCTCTCTATGATGGCGTATGGGTTCTGGGGTCTCTCTATGATGGTGTATGGGTTCTGGGGTCTCTCTATGATGGTGTATGGGTTCTGGGGTCTCCCTATGATGGTGTATGGGTTCTGGGGTCTCTTTGTGATGGTGTATGGGTTCTGGGGTCTCTCTATGATGGTGTATGGGTTCTGGGGTCTCCCTATGATGGTGTATGGGTTCTGGGGTCTCTTTGTGATGGTGTATGGGTTCTGGGGTCTCTCTATGATGGTGTATGGGTTCTGGGGTCTCTCTATGATGGTGTATGGGTTCTGGGGTCTCTCTATGATGGCGTATGGGTTCTGGGGTCTCTCTATGATGGCGTATGGGTTCTGGGGTCTCTCTATGATGGTGTATGGGTTCTGGGGTCTCTCTATGATGGTGTATGGGTTCTGGGGTCTCCCTATGATGGTGTATGGGTTCTGGGGTCTCTTTGTGATGGTGTATGGGTTCTGGGGTCTCTCTATGATGGTGTATGGGTTCTGGGGTCTCTTTGTGATGGCGTATGGGTTCTGGGGTCTCTCTATGATGGTGTATGGGTTCTGGGGTCTCTTTGTGATGGTGTATGGGTTCTGGGGTCTCTCTATGATGGCGTATGGGTTCTGGGGTCTCTCTATGATGGTGTATGGGTTCTGGGGTCTCTCTATGATGGTGTATGGGTTCTGGGGTCTCTTTATGATGGCGTATGGGTTCTGGGGTCTCTCTATAATGGCGTATGGGTTCTAGGGTCTCTCTATGATGGTGTATGGGTTCTGGGGTCTCTCTATGATAGTGTATGGGTTCTAGGTTCTCTATGATAGTGTATGGGTTCTAGGGTCTCTCTAGATAGTGTATGTTCTAGTCTCTTTGTATGGTGTTGGGTTCTGGCTCTCTATGAGGTGTATGGGTTCTGGGGTTCTCTATGATGGCGTAGGTTCTGGGGTCTCTATGATAGTGTATGGGTTCTGGGGTCTCTATGATGGTGTATGGGTTCTGGGGTCTCTCTATGATGGCGTATGGGTTCTAGGGTCTCTCTATGATGGTGTATGGGTTCTGGGGTCTCTTTGTGATGGTGTATGGGTTCTGGGGTCTCTCTATGATGGTGTATGGGTTCTGGGGTCTTCTATGATAGTGTATGGGTTCTGGGGTCTCTCTATGATGGTGTATGGTTTGGTCTCTAGAGGTGTATGGTTTGGTCTCTATGATGGTGTATGGTTCTGGGGGTCTCTATGAGGTGTATGGTTCTGGGGTCTCCCTATGATGGTGTATGGGTTCTGGGGTCTCTTTGTGATGGTGTATGGGTTCTGGGGCTCTCTATGATGGTGTATGGGTTCTGTCTCTTTGTGATGGTGTATGGGTTTGGGTCTCATGATGGTGTATGGGTTCTGGGGTCTCTTTGTGATGGTGTATGGGTTCTAGGTTCTCTATGATAGTGTATGGGTTCTAGGTTCTCTATGATGGGTAGGGTTCTGGGTCTCTTTGTGATGGTGTATGGGTTCTAGGGTCTCTCTATGATAGTGTATGGGTTCTAGGTCTCTCTATGATGGTGTATCGGTTCTGGGGGTCTCTATGATAGTGTATGTGTTCTGGGTCTCTCTATGATGGTGAATGGGTTCTGAGGTCTCTTTGTGATGGTGTATGGTTCTAGGTTCTCTATGATAGTGTATGGGTTCTAGGTGTCTCTATGATGGTGTATCGGTTCTGGGGTCTCTCTATGATGGTGTATGGGTTCTGGGGTTCTCTAGATGGTGTATGGGTTCTAGGGTCTCTTTGTGATGGTGTATGGGTTCTGGGGTCTCTCTATGATGGTGTATGGGTTCTAGGGTCTCTTTGTGATGGTGTATGGGTTCTGGGTCTCTCTATGATGGTGTACGGGTTCTAGGGTCTCGCTTGATGGGTATGGGTTCTGGGTTCTCTATGATGGTGTATGTCTTCTAGGGTCTCTCTATGATGGTGTATGGGTTCTGGGGTTCTCTATGATGGCATATGGGTTCTAGGGTCTCTATGATGGTGTATGGGTTCTGGGGTCTCTTTGTGATGGTGTATGGGTTCTGGGGTCTCTCTATGATGGTGTATGGGTTCTGGGGTCTCTCTATGATAGTGTATGGGTTCTGGGGTCTCTATGATGGTGTATGGGTTCTGGGGTCTCTCTATGATGGCGTATGGGTTCTAGGGTCTCGCTATGATGGTGTATGGGTTCTGGGGTCTCTCTATGATAGTGTATGGGTTCTAGGGTCTCTCTATGATAGTGTATGGGTTCTAGGGTCTCTTTGTGATGGTGTATGGGTTCTGGGGTCTCTCTATGATGGTGTATGGGTTCTGGGGTCTCTCTATGATGGCGTATGGGTTCTGGGGTCTCTCTATGATAGTGTATGGGTTCTGGGGTCTCTATGATGGTGTATGGGTTCTGGGGTCTCTCTATGATGGCGTATGGGTTCTAGGGTCTCTCTATGATGGTGTATGGGTTCTGGGGTCTCTTTGTGATGGTGTATGGGTTCTGGGGTCTCTCTATGATGGTGTATGGGTTCTGGGGTCTCTCTATGATAGTGTATGGGTTCTGGGGTCTCTCTATGATAGTGTATGGGTTCTGGGGTCTCTCTATGATGGTGTATGGGTTCTGGGGTCTCTCTATGATGGTGTATGGGTTCTGGGGTCTCTCTATGATGGTGTATGGGTTCTGGGGTCTCTCTATGATGGTGTATGGGTTCTGGGGTCTCTTTGTGATGGTGTATGGGTTCTGGGGTCTCTCTATGATGGTGTATGGGTTCTGGGGTCTCTTTGTGATGGTGTATGGGTTCTGGGGTCTCTCTATGATGGTGTATGGGTTCTGGGGTCTCTTTGTGATGGTGTATGGGTTCTAGGGTCTCTCTATGATAGTGTATGGGTTCTAGGGTCTCTCTATGATGGTGTATGGGTTCTGAGGTCTCTTTGTGATGGTGTATGGGTTCTAGGGTCTCTCTATGATAGTGTATGGGTTCTAGGGTCTCTCTATGATGGTGTATCGGTTCTGGGGTCTCTCTATGATAGTGTATGTGTTCTGGGGTCTCTCTATGATGGTGAATGGGTTCTGAGGTCTCTTTGTGATGGTGTATGGGTTCTAGGGTCTCTCTATGATAGTGTATGGGTTCTAGGGTCTCTCTATGATGGTGTATCGGTTCTGGGGTCTCTCTATGATGGTGTATGGGTTCTGGGGTCTCTCTATGATGGTGTATGGGTTCTAGGGTCTCTTTGTGATGGTGTATGGGTTCTGGGGTCTCTCTATGATGGTGTATGGGTTCTAGGGTCTCTTTGTGATGGTGTATGGGTTCTGGGGTCTCTCTATGATGGTGTACGGGTTCTAGGGTCTCGCTATGATGGTGTATGGGTTCTGGGGTCTCTCTATGATGGTGTATGTCTTCTAGGGTCTCTCTATGATGGTGTATGGGTTCTGGGGTCTCTTTGTGATGGTGTATGGGTTCTGGGGTCTCTCTATGATGGTGTATGGGTTCTGGGGTCTCTCTATGATGGTGTATGGGTTCTGGGGTCTCTCTATGATAGTGTATGGGTTCTAGGGTCTCTCTATGATGGTGTATGGGTTCTGGGGTCTCTCTATGATAGTGTATGGGTTCTAGGGTCTCTCTATGATGGTGTATGGGTTCTGGGGTCTCTTTGTGATGGTGTATGGGTTCCATTTTCTGTGCAATGCTGCGTTCCAGTCTCTTTGTGATGGTGTGTGTTGTTTTCTCTGTAATGTTCAGGTAGTGTATTTTCCGGTCTCTCGCCGACAGGGTGTATACACACACACACACACACACACACACACACACACACACACACACACGTATAAAATGCATTTACACACAGATATTTCTAAACAAAATTTGTTCTTAGTTCCAGTAGATAACCCACTTTTCTTTTTAAACTTGGGCTGCACTTCTTCGTGTCCTATTATACTGCCCTCTGCTGGTTATTATCTGTTCATCCACCTTCAGCAGTACAGTACAGATCAGAATCAGCACGAGCCAAAATCATCAACCATTTTTACAACAATGAATAAAGAAAACAGATCTTTTGGTTATTTTGATATTTATTTTTTTAGTAAGCGCTCGGGGCAGTAAAGCAACATTGTAGTTAAAGGTAGGGGAACAGGAACTATAGGGCGAAGAGATGACGCTCTTCCACGCTCTGAAATCCACTTTGGGGTGGGGGGGTGGGGGGTGGGGGGGTGAGTTACAGGAACAATACGTACAGTTTAACATCATTTTAAAAAATATTAAATTGAAATAGATCTAAAACGTTTCTGGAGCAACAAGAACAGTAAGATGCTAAGACGAGTGAAACAAAACAAAAATGGAAAAACAAAGAAAGAATGAAGTGGGATCAGTTTCTCATCATCGGTTTCACAACGGAGCGTGTGCACGTATTCTCAGCATAAAAAACCCTGAGTAAACTATCAAGTCAAAAAGGTTAAATAAATTAACTTTGGAATTAATGTCATTCCAACTGTCCAAATACAAGGGCCTCCGGAACGTGTGTCTGGATTAAAAACAAACAAACAAAACATTTTTTAGAACATAAACCAATCGGCAGTTTGCTCAGAACGCAATAACCCACAGTTTATGAACAGAATTTCATTGTTTTATTCTACCGGATTTTTGGTAAGAGATTTTTTTTTTGGAGGAAAAAAAAATAATAAGAAGAATAAGTCATGCACAATGTTATTCTGTTGATGTTTGCTGTTCGGTTAGGATGACGGTTCTGCAGAGATCAGGCGGCGCTGAGCAGGAACCCGACTCGCTGTAGGTGGCGCTAGTCTGTTACTGCTGTTTGCATTCTGCAGGTTGTTGGGCTTCTCCGCTCTAAACAAGGAGAGGGGACAACGACAAACATTAAATTCCCTAAAACCAGTTTGGAAGGAAGAAATGAGTATTAAACAATTAAAATGCCGCGTAAAAATATCAGACGCTAAATTTCGCGGATCTAATCTGAAAAGTGTTTGCTTTCTTAGAAATATCCTACATGGATGCTACAGATAATTTGTAGTGTTTTTATTTAAGTCTTTTTTTATGTTACAAACCAGTGTGGCGTATTAGCGTATTTTAATAATTATAATATTTAAAATAGTTTAGAACTACTGTTTTTTTGTTTGTTTGTTTGTTTATTATTTTTTTTAACATGCAGTCTCTTTGGTAGAGTTTCTGTTTGTTCGCTGAAGAGTCAACAAAGCCCTAGTTGCACAGATTAAACATCTAATTAAACTAATTATCCGTAATTATCTCGGGCAGTAACAGATAACGCTGCAGCTGGAAGAGAAACTAAACAGCTTCGTTCTCATTCTTGCATGAAATATCTGAATATGAACCAGCAGAGGGCAGTGGAGTACAAAATGAAATGTTTGCATTTACTTAACAATCGAGTATGCAAATAATTCTGCCTTGCTTGTAGTTTTGTTTAATACTTTTTGGCAGAAAATGACCTAGAATGTTATTACCCAAGTAACCTGCATGCACCCTGGACTCTGGATGCTGCGTTCGACTCCAAAGTGGAAAGTCGGAGCACGCGATTATGCCATTTTCGATCTCGAATATATGAAGTAAAACAACGGCCGAGGGTCGTGCAGGACTGAAAACGTCCTTGTAAAACTCTTCCAGTCGTTCGTTCGTCAGAAATACGGGGACGGTTAACAGAAGTGTGTTTCGAAGCTGCAAAAAGCACCCGAGCGCAGAGAGCACGAGTCGGCGCTAAACAAATCGTTAGATGATTATATAAATAGTTTAAAACTAGTTTGTTTATCGCATCCGGTGTTCATACAGCTCTCTCTCTCTCTCCTTTGGCTCAGTTTAGCAGTTCTACAAAAAAACAAACAAACAAACAAACACTGCAACCCAAAAACACACGTGTGTTTGATTCACTTCCTGCAATTGAGCCGATTCGGAGTCGGATCACTTTCACACTCAAGTTCACCAGACTGCCTCGCTCTGATGCTCTCTGACCCGAGCGGGACACAACACATCACAACACCGGTCACAGGAACTCATTAATCCGATGATATATTGTCCCAGATATAACCGCGATAAATGATATGGTCATTTTAAGACCGTTTTATGCGACTAATATAGCGAATATGACCGAGACACTTCTGTAACACAATACTGTGAATTCTTTACGCTTTAGCTCGTCATTGTGCGTGTTTCAGCGTGTTGCTACGGAAACGGCGTATCCGTGACGTGACTTACCCGTTCTATCCAAGCGCCTTACTTTAGTTCAACTTCGCTTCATTTTGTCCAGAAGCGAGCTGTAATGTGTTTATGTAGTGTGTGAATGTCCGATCAATCTCACGTGTGTGTACAGGACGCACGGGTTTGGGCGAGGCAATGAGTTAAACCCGCTAGTAAAGCGCTTCCGTTCACGCAGCTTTAAGCGGCTCGATCCCCGACATTACTGACCACGACAGGATTATCTGGAACGCTAGGACTATTCATTCCAGATTGTTCTTCTTCAACAAAAAAAAAATTGTTAGTTACGAATTGACAATTTTCCCAACAGTACATTTGAATTAAAATCGGAGCTGGCGCTTGTGACACTCGAACGTGCATTTTTATTTTATTATTAAACTCGGATGTACGAATGTTAACTTCACAGCCCAAGAGCAGGCGAGAGGTCAGGAGCGTTTTTGTTTCGACTCGTCTCCACCCGTGTCCTGTCGATTGTTGTGTACGTCGTGTTTCGCACCTGTTTTTGCGTTTAATTTGTTCGTATATTTAAACACCCCGTGTCTCTGTGTTCGGTACGAAGTAACTTTCAGTGCGTGTGTGTGTGTGTGTGTGTGCGTGTGTGTACTCATGCTCATGACATTCCTAACTTACCTAGAAATGCATGAAGTGACAAATGAGTTACGCCTGTAATTGGAGAGGTGGAAAAGGAGAAGAATCACAGTAACAATTAAACTCAAACGTTTGAAACAAACAAGATGGATGTAGAAAGCTAAGACACAGAGGAGAACCGATTAAAAAAACAAAACAAAAGACGCAATATAATCTGGTTTTTAAAGTCCCAGAAAACTTTCATCTGTGATTGATTTCTACGGCGGTTCATCTTGGTCATGTAGGCAGTTAAGGATGCAGCGAAACCCTGTCGTCGTCCCCCCTCCGTACGAGTACCTGATTTTAGGTGTTCGTCCGTACCGATGCGGAAATGATTGAAATGATTATTAATCGATCGGGGGAGTCACGGAACATTTTATTTAGCTTTGCTTATGTTCTCCCAGTTTAAACTGGTGGCCATAAACAGTACACAGCTAGTCGATTTTAAATGAAGCGTCTTTCCTAGCGACGTTAGTTACCTTGGCTCGAGTACGGTTGCCGTGGAGAAAACGTGTTCTTTTTTTTTTCTCCCCCTCTTTCTTTCACTGCATTGAATCCCTCATGGTCAATAGCCAATAGCGGATGATCATGAAGAACAACACACTGGCTAAGAGCTGTTGTTGCCTGTAGATATTTTTTCCATCCAGACAGCATTTGCTGCTTTTTTCAGATCAATGTCGTTCCGTCTCGTCTGTTCATGTACACTACGCTTACGTCACATAGCGCTTTATAAGTGCGAGTAAATCGAAACCCGATGCCCAGATCTACCCTCATGAATAACTTTTACAAACACTAAGCGATCCTTCTCGAACGCTCTCTTCGGTAAATTACATAACGCAGATGTTTGGGATCTTACATTCATTTTTTCACTTTATGTTCTCTGGGACTTTAAAGGAGAAAAAAAAATAAATCAATCAATACTGACCTTTGCATCTCCTTCCTCCTCTTCTTCCTCCATATCATCCTCGTGATCCTATTTCACACAAACACACATTTATTATCCAACAAGAGACTTCTTAATAATAACAATCCGCCCTAAACACACACACACACATAAATAGAAAGAAAAACAAACTACTAAAATAATCTCAACTTACCTCCTCTTCACCTTCATCGAGCTCTTCTTCCTCGAACTGTGAGAACACAATTACACAAAAACAAAGCGACACAACTATTATGTGCATTGGGACATTCACAATGTTTGTGGTGTGCAACATCATGACAGGAAAAGCGCACAGTGTTGAATAATTGGTTACGTGGATATTTCACGTACGCTCTCGTCATCCTCCAGCGCCTCTCCTGTGAAGTACAGCACGGCTCTCGGTACTATCCTCTCTCGGAAGAAATGTCCGATTTCAAAATCTGTGGCTAGAGTGATTTCAGAGTCCTCATCCTGTTAGCACGTAAAACATTGGCAGGGATAAATAACACACCCATGCCTCATTACACCAGACAAACTAAACAAAAACCCCCAAAAAACAGGATGTTTAAATGGCGATCTCGTCTTGTGTACTGATTTTGAGTGAAATATAATGGTGATTCGCTAAAAAATATATTTCTTTTCAACGACCAAAGTCACAATTTTAAATATAAATTCTATATAAATCTGATTGGAGAACGTGAGCCGAGTTAGTGATGTCATTAAAGCAGGCTATAAAACAGGCTCTTTGGCTAATGTTTATGAGGAACAGAATGTTGGGCTTAACAGTCCTGAACGGGCTGCTGTTAAATAATAAATAAAACAAACAAGAAAATTAAGATACAAATCTTAACAGTTTCCCGGGAGAAAAGCACAAAAAAAAAAGCCTCACATTTTCAACAAAGCCGTAGTGACATCAAGTATTTTTCGCCGTGACAATCACAAGAGAACTCATGCGAAGTCATATACGGACTGAAAAGATGTAGAAATGTTCTACAAATTGGTTTCCTTGAGCAGAATAACATTTATTTACAGTTTATTTTCTACATGGATTATTTTTTAGCGATTTCATATTATATATATATATATATATATATATATATATATATATATATATATATATATATATATATATATATATATATATATATATATATATATATATATATATATAAAAACATTTTTTTCCAGGGGTTGTTTAAAAAGTTTACCTTGGATAAGGATGTAATATAATTTTTTTTTTTAATTATTTCAATAAAAGAATTTTTTTTTTTTAAACTAGGATTAAAAGCACAATAATAAAACAGACTCACCCACTCACTATCCGGGGAAACTATAAGGGAAGAAAAACAAGGTGTTATAGTTCTTAAATGATCAATGCGTATAGACTCTAAATGTGATTTCCAATCTAACAAAACATAAATTTTTTTTTTTACCTTTAATTGGGTTGAAAAAGTTAAAAAAGGAGTCAGTGGGCACTTGTTTAGTGACCATCCTCATGACACCCCTGCCCTTGTGCTTCTGTTTTTTCTTAATAGTTTTGACAGTAACATCTTTCCCTTTGTGCCATTCGATCTCACATCTGTCATGGGGGGGTGGGATATGGCAAAGATTTCAAGATTCATTCTAAATTGAAACTGAGAAAATTATGTTGGAGCGTATTTAAACGGCTCTCCTACTACACGCACCCCTCACAGTCGATGATCTCCGGGCCTTCAAAGGAGAATGGCTCGTCCGTGTCAGGTTCTGACTTCATCTTGTAGACTTTTGTGAGGACAGTGTTTTTAAAGTAGCTGTTAGGTTCAAAGTGAAACTCTAAAGTGAAACTCTAGAAGAAAAAACAAACAAACAAACAAACAAAAAAAAACACACACAAGAAGAATTGACTCATTAACATTTATATATGCACTAAACTAATAACGGTAACTGACCAACAGGAGCGTCTTATGACAGGAGGGGACTGTAAGAAGTAAAACACTCTGGATTGAGCTGTTATGGGAAAGTAATCAACAACAGGATGCCGTCAGCAATCAAAGTTACACTTATCTCATAGTTGATGATTTTCCAATAACACCACATCATGAAGCTTTTTATTATTTTTAAAACGACAAATTTGTCAATACTGATCATTTACATTTAAAAACAACATGCCATAGACCAGTTATCAGAGCTTCTGTTCAAGAGTTCTGCAGTATATAGGACTTCACCAGTCTCAAAATAATCCAACCCCCTGAACAGAATCCCTCACACCTGATGCAATTAATAAGCCCTTGATTAGTCACATCAAGTGTGCTTGCAGACCTGCAAACTCAGAAGAGGTGAAAAATGTGACGTGTTATATATCACCAAAAAACAAAAAAGAAACCTTTTTGGATCTACATAATTTGATCCAGTTTCCTCCCCCAGTCCAAAGACATGCATGGTAGGCTGATGTGCGTGTCTAAAGTGTCCGTAGTGTATGAATGGGTGTGTATGTGATTGTGCCCTGCGATGGATTGGCACCCTGTCCAGGGTGTACCCCGATTTGTGCCCGATGCTTCCTGGGATAGGCTCCAGGTTCCCCCGTGATCCTGAACAAGGAGGAAGCGGAAGAAGATGGATGGAGGGACGGACATATTTCGATTCAAAACGGCGAATTTCGCCGAAAAGTGACTACTTTGCAGGTACGGCTTGAGACGACACCTGTTTTGCATACTTGTGATGTTGTGAGGGATTTTATTCAGGAGGTTGAATCATTTTGATTACAACTGTATATGAAAATGTGTTTTCACGTCCTGCATTAAACTCGGCCTTGGACTTAATACCGACATCAATGGGAGCTAGTTATCTTTTGAAAACCTTTCTGCAGAAAGTTACAGACTTAATTTGTGCCTGAAAAAGACTATCATACGGTAAAATGAATAGAACTTTGTCCTTATTTACCATGGGTTCGTCAGGTCCAGAAAACGTCACTTTAATATCTTGCAGATGTTTAAGGATGGGCTCGTCGGCTTCCTGGTGGGAGAAAACCGTTACAGGTTACGTTAAAAACCCAAAGAACTAAGAGTTATTTACATACATACAAACACAATGTGAACCTCGCCAAACCACATGCTCTCTCTCTCTCTTTATATATCTATATCTACACACACACACACACACTTTCCTTTCCATAAACAAATATTAAACCCCAAATATCTTTACTCCATGACAAAAGTGTGAGCCAGTACACCATTATGGAATTTTGGACTATATATAAAAAAAAGACATTTTGTCCAATCTCCCCTAATGAAGAACGAATTAATTCATTGGGAGTAAAAACTCGCTGGTTCACCTGTAGCATATCGCTCAGCATGTCCACACTGCGGAATATAGTGAGCCAGAATTCAGGAATTCCGTTGGGATTTTCCTCGGCAGCGCCCCCCTCTTCCGGTTTCTTCTCTTCTATGGATGCTTTTTTCTTTAGCTCATCCTGAAAAGAGCAGTCTCTGATTACAAGATTACAAGCCACTCTGTTAAGCACACAAACATCAGGCCCTTCGTGGTGACTTGGGTAGAAAAGTCCTAGACTGAGTCCTGATGATCATTTGTAATTCTCAGAAAAAAACGAAAAAAAAAAAACCCAACAGGTTCTCGATCAGCACACATTTGACTAACTCGATGATGTAACTTGCAGGATTGGCTTGGAGGACCAATTACGACAGCATTAATCAGACACTACAGTGCGAAGCTATGCTGATGGTCTACTTTGATTAGTTTAATAATTTTAAAAGTAAAAAGCACTGAATGGAAGCTGAATATAAAGCCCAGTTTACACCAGACAGGGTGAGAATGTGGTGCGAACACAGGGCTCCAGCCTTCATTGGGAAGACACAAAATTAAACCCTGACAATGCCACAGCCATCATTTACCAATCCCAGACAGCAAATCTGGTGTTAACGCTCTCCTCGGTTAATCAAAACAAAACTAGCCAAAGTGTATGTGTGTGTGAGCTACTAGGTGGATGTAGTTATAAAAAAAAACAACAACAAAAATAAAAAAAAACAGTCTACACACCTCTGGTAAAATCGGTGAAATTTCAAGTGCTCGAATTGGCAAACGAAGAAAAAAAAAACTGGGAGAAAATAAGGTAAAAATGAAAATAAACAGTGTCCCTGCTTCCAATACGCTTCCGTGTTAATCTACGTGGCATTTTACTCAATTTCAACACAAACCCCTACAGTAGCTTTCACATTTTGTGAAAAGTCTTCCTGTCAAAGAGTGTACGAGTGCAAACCATGATAGAATTATTGAAATTTATAAGAAGACTGCATGGTCAAGTCCTGGCTGTGAAACGGAGAAGTCGCAGAGAACGGGCGGGTAATGAATGCGTGCTTACACCTGCGTAGGTTTAAGAATGAGGCGTATTTATAGATTGTTTGTGTTTCAGTCATTGTTTTTGCCCCACAAAATGCCTTTGTTTTGTTTTCTGTAACGTCATTTAACGCTGTAAACAATGTGTTGAAAAGCGCTCCGGTTCAAAACAAACTGTCGGACTACGTCGTGATTTTCAAAGCATGCCCCCGGCTTCCTAATTCTCCTCGATGCCTACCAGGCTGGTAACGATATACAGTCATAACATATGCAGTTAAAATGTATATTTGCTCGTTATGTTTATTATATCGACTATACAGTAATGATAATAAACCACATCAGTTCTCCAATGAGAAACGCCGTGGAGTGGTTGCGTATTTTTTTTTACGTCATGCCGGTTCAGGTGTAAAATATGCCGAACGGTGCGAATACTCACTGCTAGCTCTTCATCCTCGTGATCGCTCTGCCAGTCACATTCCTCGTCTGTAGGTTCCACTGTACCAGTTATAATGCTTTTCCTCTGCAGGTGGAGAAAGAAAGAAATAAACCACACTACAGTGAAAGAGTAAGTGGATAAGTTAGAGCTTTTGAGCCCTAGTCGTCATGTTTCAGGAAATGAACTCATTTTTTTTGTTTTTTTTGTATAGAAAGGCTGACATGCCAAATTATGTGCCTCAATTATCATTATATAAAAGCAGAAAAGGTTTATCAGAAAAAAGGGTCATCTTTGAATAAAGCAAAACTCTGATGTGTGTCTTAAATGTGGCCAAATCTGTGAAATTAAAGCTTTATTTAATGCAGCATTTTCACCAAAGTTCAGTGTGTTTCTATGTAAACTGAGCTATGTCCACCAATCACCGGATTAAATGGATCCACTCCGAAGTGCCACCATCCTTAACATTTCATCTAAATTGTGTATTTATTACTATTCTAACTACCTAACCCACAGGAGAACTAGTTCTTACTGCTTCCTGGTCCACCCAATTGGCGTTAGGTAGACTCAAATCCATATATAGTTGTGAACTGAGCGTGTCTTCCATCTGCTTTATTTTATATTCAACGCTGGGACTCACCTTGTCAAACAGTGGCTGATATAGAGCAGCGTACTTTCTTTCCAGCTCGTGTACCTCTTCGTAAAATTGGGCTTCTATTTGTGAACTCTTTACTTGCAGATTCTTTAAGGCGTTGACTCTTCTCCTGACGGATAACGGTAAGCTGCAGGAACGAGAGCGAGAGACGGAGAGAGAGAGCGAGCGAGCGAGCGAGCAAGCGAGAGGGGGTGTTAGTAATGGATGAACATCTGGACCAGAACATTTTCCAGCAGCAGGTTTTTTTTTCATTTTTTTTTTTCATTTTCAAATTATATGTTGTTTTTTGTTTTTCTTACTACACCAGAACATTAACAAAGACACTGAGCTCCTAGATGAAAGTACAAGCCACCAATATGCCGTTCATTAACGGACCATGGTGTACTGGAACGTCTGGTGGAAACGGGTTATTATTTACTATCAACCTGCTCATTTCTAATCACGTACATTTCAAAATAGTCAAATTTTCAGTAAAATTCAGAGAAGATGGCATCGGGGGCACATTAACATTGGGTAAGTCTGTGCTGACCTGTCCATAACTGAAGGACTCTGTGTTAAGTTGTCTAGTCTGTCCTGAAGAGCCGCCAGTGCTTGTGGGTTCTGCATCACCTGATCGCCCACCTTACCTGCAAACAGAGGACGGTTATCAGCACACAGAAAAAGAGCTTTCCATCCCAAGTTTGTTATTCCAAGCAGCAGTGGAGGTCAAGTGACACCATGACACACTTTCAAGATCTTTCACAAATCGCTTGTTTACATGTCCTGGGTAGAAAACATTTTTACATGTCCGATATACGTACTGCTGTTGCTCTCTTAAAACTTTTGAAATGCATCTGAGCTGACTAGCGCATGAGAGCAAGGAAAACAAATGACATTTTTAAAACCACGCCCTGATCATCATTACAGTTATTTGTAAAAAATGTTAAACATTTCATTGTAGGCCTCTCTCGTGTTTTTTTTGTCAAGTCAAAAACTGAAAACGCTGAAAATGTTCCGTGGCTGAAATCTTCTCAATAAAAAAAATATTTCTGACTGTTCATAGCTGGTATGAGAACGTTAAATATAGCGTCACGTCGAGAGCGCGTCGATGGGTTTAATATCGAGTAGTAAGCGAGGATGTCACTTTTATCAGCGCATCTTTCAAGCGGGGAATCGAGTCGAGATCGCGCGCAAGACAAAAAGGTTAACAATGTGAGATGTAGGGAAAGGGGCGGAGCTTATCGTCAGGTATCAGGTGATATCGGAGAGTTTTTTTTTTGGTTGTTGTTCTTTTAAAAGATGTATACAACTTTTTTTTAACTCTAATCTAGCGAAACAGCTTTCTCCAACCTTTCCATTTGGGAACCATTACCGCAGCTAGTACATTTTCTAAAGACTAATTAGCTTTTGAGCTGACAGTTAGTCGGAGATCGTATTCTGCTCCTTTGAATGGTACGGAATTTTGTTACAATGCTGGAGTCTAGAGATTTCAGACGTATCCCCATGTCTGGGTCAATGACAGATTGGACAGGAATCCAATTGCGGCAACGTCTTGAAAGCGCAATAATTAAGTCTTCATAAAAGTTTTAGACTGAAACCTTATACTATCCGTGCCAGAATAGCATCTCAAAAGAATCACGCACAGCTGGACTTTACAGAAGAAACAACAGTCCACCGACTGATAAATATTTCAGCTTCTGAACAACTAAAGAATAGCTTTCCCGTTCTTTCTTATATATATATATATATATAAACAAACAAACAATGAAGATCTTTGTGGATTTACTTCACCTTTGGCTTCAATCTTCTCTCCTTCCATCTCGTAAAAACACAGCTCGAATTTTCTGTGAGGAAGCAAACATTTTATTTAGAAAGTCATTATTAGAAGGGGGGGGGGGCTGAAAAGCACACAATAAACTCATCATTCGAGTGTACTCTCGACAACGAACCATCACGAACATGACACGTTTTTCATCTAATCTACCCGACATTAAAAGCGATAAGACTACGCTTCAACTAAGAAATCGCGCCGCTAAGAACAAGCACGCGAATCACGGTTCGGCGCGTAAGAATTTACCTAGTGTCGAAACTCGATGGGTTATGCGGTATGAAAAAAACAAAACAAAACACGTCACCAATGACAGAACTCGTCTAGGAGGTATTCAACTAAATTCTATTTACTAATCTGTAAATTCGAAAAGAGAGATCGTCATAAATTTGTGAACCCCCCCCCCCCCAAAAAAAATGGCGGCTCAGGAAAAGTGATTACAGAACTTTTTTTTTTTTTTTAGGTGTTTTGTGTCTTTTCTTTAGCGATTTAACAGCACATCTGAGAGAATAGTTGACATTTCGGACAACTCTGTCTGGTTTAAATGCCCGTTCTGCTTCTACATTGTCGGTACAAAAGCTAGCTAAAACGTTAAGCTAGTTGACGCTCGGCCCGCGCCATCATTTCTCAGTTGCCTAGCAACGCATCTCGCGCGTTTTTGTTTTTTTTTCCCTAATAAACCACCTGACCGGCGGTAGGTGTATCTCATTTTTGGCTTAAAAAAAGTATATATATATAAAAAATATATACATAAATTTAATCATGAACGAAGCGTATATATTATTTACGTGTTATTTCATAATGTTGTGGATTTATTCTAAAACAGTTTTTTTGTTTATTTGGGGGGGATATTACGCTCGTGCGACATGCTAGAAAACCGCTAGCTCAAGCCGATGACGCAACTCGGCCAACTCCGCTAGCTCTCGGCTAGCGCGCGCGCTAAAAAAAACCCCGTCCGGTGTGTTCCGAATCCCCTCAGAAATGTTGAACACAGTTATGAACAAACAGGCGTAGATGACGTCATCACGCTGTTTTTACGTCGCCTCGACAAAGCTAGCGTTTGCTAACGTTAAATACCACTAATAATAATCATAATCATAATAAGGCACGACGGGGTCTCACTACATACCGAGTTACTCCACGGATTAGTTTTTTTTATTATCCTGTATGAATCCCAGCTGGTTATCTAGATGAGAAATCCTAAACGAACTCATTTCAGTGTGATTTATATTTATATATATTTGATTGTGATAGCGGCTCGTGCGCCGCTTGAGTATTTACACTCGAGCCTCATCCAGGCGAGCTAGCGAGATCTCCACAGTGACTCCAGGACACCAATGCTAGCTGGCTAACACGGCTAACCGAGCATCGACAATACAGCTGGGGGAGAAAAACACAAAGAGCTGTCAAAGCGGAAGACCGAAAACAACAACACACACCCCGGATTGATGCCTTTTCAGTGGAAATCCAGACGACCTCAAATGTATGATTGTTGTGTGTGTGTTTATTTATTTATTTATTTATTTTAATCAGCCAGCTTTCTTACCTTTCCCAGAGCTGTTATTCTTCTCATGGATACTTTCAAGCACTTTGTATCAAAATGCTTTAAAAAACCCACTGCTAGCGCCACCTGTACGCCTGTGAGTGTAAGTGCAGCACACGAGCAGGTTGAAGACCAGAGGTTCATGCCAGGAGAAGGTTTAGACCAGGGTTGGGGAATCTTATCCGGAAAGGGGCCGGTGTGGGTGCAGGTCGGTTCTGCTTTGTCGGAATGAAAACCTGCACCTACACGGGCCCTTTCCGGATAAGATCGGACACCCCTGGTTTACATATATTAAGCAGAGATTTCTTATTTGTGTGGGCGACGCTTGTGTTGTGTACTGATACGGTCAGCAGTGTTGGTGAATCTTTTCAGGGGAAAGTTGGTAAGTAAGGCATACTCAGAACGTTGCCAGAAGTCACCGGATGGCGTCATGGGTTAATTTGCATATCAAGACATATCATTCGCAACACGAAGAAGGAAGGTTTATTTTTGTTTTGTTTTTAAATACTTGGAATAGCGTTTGATCAGAGTGGGGAATGATGGATGGTCAATTTTTATTTCGTTTCTGTAGAAATTTTTTACAAAGGAATCATGGGGCGATTCGATCGTAAGCAGAGTTGGGTGTGTTGTGACACGTTACCGTAATCCATCCATCTTCTACCGCGCTACTGTCACGGGGGAACCTGGAGCCTATCCCAGGATGCATCGGGCACATGGCGGGGTACACCCTGGACAGGGTGTCAATCCATCCATCCACCTTCTATACCACTTACTTCTTTTCAGGGTCACGGGGGAACCTGGAGCCTATCCCAGGAAGCATCGGGCACAAGGCGGGGTACACCCTGGACAGGGTACGTTACCGTAATCTAATGACGTTTTCTGATAACGCAGTAACGTAACGCATTAGATTTGACGTTAGCGGATAGAGCCGACGGTATAACAGCAGGGATGATGGCAGCCGCTTTCCGCCGTCACATCTCTCGTTCATTTATACATTTTCTCAGCAGACCACATGAATGAAACGTTTGAAACAGCCCCTACAATTCCACGAGGCCATGCGCATTCGCAGGACATTTCCGCCTGTTGTGGAAGACTGACGTGATAAACGTGTGACCCCTTTCCTAGAGCGGAAACGATGTATGAAATCCGATCAAAATTGCTCGTTAAAAATGCGTTCAAAAACGTCGGCTGTGTGTTTTGGTTGTCCATTTGTGATTGGATAAGTCAAGATGGATGCTAATACCAGGTGTGAACAGAGCCTATTTACATATTTGCAAAATAGAGTCAAACCAGGGCGGTACGGCGGAACAACATGTCTGGTATGGGTTTTTTTTTCCGGGTTCTCCAGTTACTTCGCACTTTCCAAAAACATTCAGGTAGTTTACTTCAGGACCTAATTACATAACTTATTCTTTAAATGCACGTTTTCTCACCTTATATTTATATAAAGCATTTTTTTTTCACACTGGGGGGGGAAAACAAAAACAAAGCGCCTTGTCAGTATACTTTACAAAATGTTTATTAGTCACATAAAATAAGTCGGTGACCACTTTCAATGCAAAAAGGAAGAGAAAACAAACTTTCCAAAATGTCATAGCAACTTTATAAAGCAAGTCAAATGTACAGCATTTAAAACCACAAAGGGGTAAAGATAATAGGTTTTAGATCACAGAATAATAGCCACAGTTCTGGCCTATGATCAAATAAACATCGACTACATTGATCGTTAATAAAAAAAAGAAACTTCGTACGTACAGCTTATAATGATAAGGGGGGGGGGGCATAAACTTAACAAGCCTGTTAAAATGTACAGAAAAAAGTAAGCAAAGAATTTCCTCCATGTTATATTAACCACTCTGGGATATTTATTTATTTTCCGATCACTTTTTTTGATATTTTAAGCTTGGGTTTTAAACTATTAGAACAATATTTTCGGGTTTACGGTAATAACCAAGCTTTAAATGCTTTGACCAATTTACGATGTTGCATTTCCAGATTCCATGACAGAAAGATATGTAACCTGACATAGCATCTTTGATCATACGTGGTGTTTTCTCATTGTTCTTAAAATACAGAGCATAAACAAACAAACAAAACTAAATACATAAGAACACATTTAATGATCTTTTTGTACATGAGGACTAATCCCTCAGGCAGGTTACACATTTGCTGGCTTCTGATAAATACAATTTGAACAGTTGAATAACAACGACAACAACAATAACTACAGCAATAACATTAAACAGTGCCTGTGATTCCTCACATATAAGTTTGATATATTAAAACACGCTTAAATTCAGCGGAGTACTTTAACAGTCTTTTGCAGTGCTACAGCTATATATTTATTATTATTATTATTATTTATTTTTATTTTTTTTACAAATTATATACCAGTAGTGTGATTTTTAAACATTCTTTTAGTAGAAGTTTCAGTGCTACGTGACAGATTGCATGTTACAAATTACAAAAACAATTGAGTGCCTATGAAAATGCCTCAAAAACAAACAAATTTTTTCAATTTTTCAAACGATGATAAAAAGAGTATAAAATTCCAACAAAACAAAACAAAAAAATCCCCTCAAATTCCAGGGCGTTTCTTTGGTATGGAGGGACAGTAAGGCTAAGATGTATTATGGAGACCTCATCACAAATTGACATTGTATTTTTGCATCAGGCACAAGAAAATTAGCAACATGCTGTATACCAATCGACACAATCTTTTGTATAGTGCGTAAAACATTACGTTATTTTTGGAGCCCAATAATTTTGTTAGCTGTGACTTGTTCAAATTCTCAGCTTAAGTTCTAACCAATGGCATAGTGGTACCTCCTCCTATGTTATTTAATATGAGATTTAATTCGTAACAGTGCAAGGATAGAAGCTAAACACAAAAAAGTCACAAATTGCTACAGTAAAGTTTCAAAATATTCAGCACAACATTGCACTTCTTACAATGGCAAATCAATCTATTCAATATAAATGATTTTTTTCTTTTGCAAAACATTGAAGATATAAGAAGGTTACTTAAAAATGTAAAGTTTATGTATCCAATTACAAATTAAAAGGGAAGGGGGGGGGGATGCCACTATACAAAAAAAAAGTGGCAGATCAACTAATGTAAAAATGCATAATCAAATCTATAGACTAATCCTGAATACAATCTCTTATTGACATTTTAAAATTTCTTTCCATTTTATTGAAGATCTAAATTTGGATTTGATACTCAAGATGGCTGTTCATGTGCAACAAGCAGGAATAATTGTAGTTATTTGTTTTAAAGGTTTTTGAAAAATACAGTGAGTGCACACATTAAAATGAACAACAGTCGTGTTCATCATGCTCCGGTGATGTCTAGATTGAAGTTTTAAGAATATGCCCTTAATTTGTCTCTTAAACAATTGTCTTTCATGCCTTCAGAAAGAAAAGGCAGCTTGGATTTTTCCCGAACACGTTTGCAATACACAAACTGTGACTTTTAGTGCAAATATTCAAGCTTTTTAATGAGCGTTTTTTTTTGTTGTTGTTTTTTTTTTTTTTTTTTTTTTTTAACTCTAATGGTTCTATGCATCATTTATTGAATTTTATCCCTCAGCTAGAACTTGGAGAACCCTGAGATAAAAAATTAGGGAAAATTGAAAGTAATATATATGAATTCAAAGAAATAATTCATTTACAATGACTAGCAAGTCAATTATTATTATAAAACCAATACTGTTCATCTTTGGACTTTAAAAGTCATAAAAAATTTTCACTGTATGTTGTGTAAGTGCCAACTGCCATATTTTATATATATATAAAATATATATATATATATATATATATATATAGCTTTACAATGTAATTACGATATATAAAAAGACAGCACTTGTTATATTCCCACCCTTTTAGGTTGTACATTTATTTATTTATTACTATCGTGTTATCAATTTATGCACCTGGAAGCACCTATTGGACATAAATGACTGAATGAATCACAGTATATCAGACAGCCTGAAGTCTTAATTGAAGTTCGTTAAGCATTAAGAAGCAAACATTAAAAAAAAAAAAATCTATTTTCATTTTATTTACACAAAGGTACCTTGCCTGCAAGGTGTGCAGAACTACCCCATGCTTTTTGGTAAACTGTAAAATGATCAATTTGTAATTTCACAGAATTTCTTGGAAGCAGTACAAACTAATTTCTTCGAGACACTCGAACCCTGGTTAAATTCCATTTCTCTTTCCAGTATTTGAACATGTGTGGAGAGAAATCGAATGTGACAGCACCACAAAAAAACAAAAAAACAAACAGAGGTGCACATAACAATTTTGGAGGAAAAAAAAGAACCAGCATTCTGCGGGAAAAAAAGGGATAATTTCTGTTCAACCCAGGAACTGAGCCCAGCAATTTGCTTTGTGTAAACACTTGGAGAACGTCCGCTTAAAACCACATATATAGATGAAAACCATTAATTATCAAAACAACGCAAGCTAGAAATTAACCCAACATTTCCACTGTTGCCTGGTCCTTGCTCTCCAACCAATCAAATCCAGCAGAATTTACAGTCTCATTGCAAATCTGTTGGAAAATCGGGTCATTCTTCAGTTCCTCCAGTGTTGGTTCTTCATACTGCACTTGCTGCTGACCTGCTGCTGGATCGAAGAGAAGGTTTGCATCTAAAGAGTTTAGATCATTCATGCTACTGGACAGTTCAGAGGTCAGTTGCATATCACCAGGAAACTCTGAACCTCCGGTGCCAAATTCGGTTGCCTGGCCTGGAAGCTGTGAGATGGCGTTCAAGCTGTCTTCATCTAACAGGTCTTTATCAGTGGTATTGAAAAGGAAAGACTGCTGGTGCTGATGTTGCTGGAGGTCTTGCTGCGGTTGAACCATCAAGGCCTGATTCTGCTGCTCTTCAGATAGCTGTTTGTTCTCTTTTGAGACTGACTGCCTTGGGGCCTCTCTTGCAGAGAAGCTTATTTGATCCCCTCCATTGTTCTTCATGAGATACGCAGGCTTTGTAAATCTGTAAGCTGAGGAGCCAGGTGAAATCATAGCCTGGTGATTGGCACTGGCATGGAAACCAGAAGCAGCGGTTGTTTCCAGGATTTGTGAGAGGTTCATGCGAGCAGTGTAACTGGATGGCATATTGTTCATGCCAATTCCACGTAGCACATTGTCTCCATCACCATCCATCTTGTTGAGCAGGACATTGGTAATGTTTTTAGTATTGCTTTTCTGCCCACCAGCTTGCATGGGCAAAACTTCGGTCTGCATCATCACGTTAACTGGCACAGACTGACTCCTCTGCACCATACTACTAATGCTAGTATTTGCTTTACTATTAGCAAAGATATTCAACACTTCCGGTGTCACTGGTGAATTAAAAGGAGAGGCCACATAACGGCGGACATTGGGGTTTGGGGTTCCACTCAAGTTGCGCTGCCTGACTGCTGGACTGACACTGCGGCAGCGGAATGATCCAGAGGAGGAAGTGCTGGTTTTGTTATCAAGTGGGGCTGGAACAGCAAATCCCTCCTGTTTATTAAGGTTTGCCATGCTAGCCACCTGCTGCTGGACTGGTGAAATAGGTGTTAAGCGACTTATGTGCATGTCATGGTGCCTGACTGGTGATGGATATGCCTGGCCAGGAATGGCAAAAGCATGAGGTTTCCTGAACTGGTTATCCACCAGATTCTGATAGTTGGGCAGAATACTAATTCCACTGTTGGAATTACTATTAGTGCTATTGTAGTTATTATTCATCCAGTCCAGCTTAGCTTTATCTGGGTGGGTGGCCATTGGTCTTTGCATGGGCTTGACCGGGCTCGATGAGATAGTGCTGCCATCACGGTAACTTGTGATGTTGGAGTTGATGGGAGTAAAGGCAAATGGGTTCCTACACTCAACAGGACTGGGCGGAATGCCACTACTGCAGTTTGAGTGTGGTGTTCCAATTGGGGTTTGACAGCTGCTTCCCAGAGCACTGTCCACGGGGGTGGTGGGGGCAAAATGTGAGCAGGGGCTCTCACGGGTCAATCCCTGCCCCATTCCTATCATTTCTGCGCTGTGGGTGGGGGTATGTATAGGTGTGCTGCTAGTTTTGGCCAAGTTGTAGCAAGAAGTGCTGGTCTGGTGACTGGATATCATGCTGTTCTGCAAGGCAGCCTGTTGACATTGCAGTGCCATGTCCTCACAGCCGTCAAAGCTTGGCATGGAACTATTCATCTTCATCTGCTCCTCCATCTGAACTAACTCCTCTACTATACTGTCCTGAGTCATATCATCATCATTAAATGGGAAGTAACCCACATGGGGCTGAGATGAGACGTGTTCCACCATATCAGTAGTCATCTGCACCAGCTGGCCTGTGGCAGTAGGTCGAGTCATCACAGGAGGCTCCATAACAGAAATGGACATTTGCTTGTTTTTTACTGTTCCCTGCTGAGAATAAATTTGTTGATGATTGCCATCTTGCTGCTCATTATTCCAAAGCACGGCATTTAGTTCACATACTGCAGAGGAGCTAGACTGCTCCATACCTACTTGCATGGCTTGGGTATTTTTGTTTGCATGCTGCTGTATCAAGGCCTGACCTGGGGCGCTAGCAGTGCGAGTAACTATTGGCTTGCTGTTCATATTGGATGAAGACCCTTCCCACTGTCCTTGGGAAACACTCTGTGGTCTGTTAAAGGTCTGAAAGCTTGTATTCCTGACCTGATAATCCTGGCAAGTACTCACAGCTGTGGTACCAGTAGTGATATTTTTTACATTGGATGAGGACCCTTCCCATTGACCCTGCAAGATGTTTTGAGAACTGCAGACAGTCTGGAAGCCAGTATTTCCAACTGGACTATCAGAGAATGTAAGGATACGAGTAGGAGCACTGGAGTTAAGCTTCATCATAACTTTTCCAGCAGCTGAAGAAAGTTCCATTTCTTCAGGAGTGTCTGATCGGGAAACATTCTTCACTGCAATTTTCCTAGCCAATTTTGCATCTTCACTTCCCTCAGAAATGTAAATTTTTTTGACAGGTGTCAGGCCGGAATCTGGGTGTAAGCCTTGCCTTTTGCGAGGGCTTGGAGATGCCATCTCTGCATCCTTGGGTGGTGTCATCAATGTGTTATTACTTGTTGTTGGAGCACTACTGGTACTCTGATTGGCTATGTCCTGAAACAAAGTGCTTTCAATGGGATTATTATTGCTGCCAGCAGCCAAATTGCTTTCATTAGGGAGCATCTGACCATTAAATTTGTTCCCCGATTGCCTGTCCAATTCCGCAGAGATTTTAGCTAGAGGTGTAGGCACACTTGCAGCTCTGGGTTTGAATACTCCTTCTACTTGCATACCCCCACCGGTTGTCCCACTCTGAGCTTCCCTTGCTCGCACCACAGCATCCAACTTGATGTTGACTGCTGGTGTTGTGGTTGTTTGTCCTGGCTTTGATAGTGTCAATGGCATTGCAGCAATTGAGCCACTACGGACACGTGTAACAGGCTGGAGATCATCACTACGGCTGTTGATTCCTGCAGACGCAGGCCTAGCTGTGGTGGCAGCAGTGCTGCTGGTGGCGTCGCTGGGCCCCAGAGATATGGCTGTCATTTTCATAAAGTTGACAGAGCTGTTCTTGGGTGTTGGTATGACAGTTTTGATGGAACTTTTGGTGATAAGGAGCGCAGGAGGTGAACGTAGCGTGATTGTGCTAGTTGTAGCCGGTTTAGGCAGGATTTGGGCGTAGCGATGGCGAGCGGTACGATCACCAACAGGACTTGCAGGGACATTCTGAGGGGTCTTTGGACATCGGTTCACAGGCTGCACTGATTGCGTAACCACCTGAAAATTGACAGGGAGCACCTTGCTTTCCACTGTTGCCACAGGAACTGGGCTAGGAGACATCAACTGCCTGTTTCTTTGAACCTGAACAACAAAATAGAGTTAACATGAGATCAGTAATATGACTTCTTTGTAAGTCTAAGCATTTGACTTGCTATACAAATAGTCACCGTAACTGGGCTAGAAACTGTGGCTACCACGATGCCGATGGTGGGCTGTGGTGAAAGTAGAGCAGGGCTTCCACATGAGATTCCTGTGCTTGCACATGGATTCGTGACCTCTTCTGCCCTCCTGCCCTGAGCTTCAGTAGGAAGTGGGGAGTGAAGTTTCTGTTCCTGCTGCTTCTTCTGGATCTTTCTCTGGAGCTGCTGCTTGGCATCAATGGAAGGGGATGTCAGTGTTTTGACCTGAGGCTGGAATGAGTGGGCATCAGTTGTGGGCATGAACGCAGATGACTGAACAGACATTAGGGCCCCTGAGGACATCAAGAGAAACGACGTTAACAAAAAGGAAACTGCATGCTTAATATTTAAAATCATATAATAGTGGAGCTCACCACTGACAACTATTAGCTGCAACTGCTATTGCTAGAACCCCCTGTCCAGCAACAAATTATGGTGTTGTTCCTGCACAACCACTTCAACTCAGGAAGGGCTGTTAATTAGCTGATTTGTTGAATCAAATGTGCTGGGAGCAGGGAAAACACTCAAATTTGCAGGACAGGGGGTTCTCCGGGTACCAGGGTTGGGAACCTGTGCGATAGACAGCGTAACAGAACAGTTTGTAAAACATCTAAGTAAGGCCAAAGGTTTGTGGATGCCTGACCATGACACCTATATGCGGTTCTTCCCCAAACTGTTGCCACCATGTCGGCTGCACACGATAGTCTAGAAGGTCTATTACGATCTACGATGGAACTAAGGGGCGCAAATCTGTTCCATCGTGACAATGCCCCTGAACACAAAAACGAGGTCCATAAAGACATGGTTTGAGTGGAAGTATAGTGGAAGAACTCTTTTGGGCTGAACAGATCCCTGACCTTAAGCCCACTGAACACCTTTGGGTTGAACTGGATGGCCAAAGTCTCCTCATCCCGAAATCAGCACCTCCCTAATGTTCTCGTGGCAGAATGGACAATCTAGTGGAAAGCCTTCCCAGAATAGTGGAGGCTGTTATAGGAGCAACTCCATATTAAAGCCATGCCTTTGGAATGGGATGTTCAAAAATCACATATGGGTGTCATATAGGTGGCCATATAGCGTACAATAAGATTCCTAATAAGCAAGCCAGAGGTGACAGTGCCAAGGACGAACGTCGGGTGGAACCAGTCTCAAATGTGATCTTCTCGTTATAGGCTTATCGTTTTGTTATTATAGTTATAAACCTAACGTTTCAGCCTGATTCCTTACCAACAGGGGGAGGTATTGTATAAAGCTAAAACTCCTTACGTCTTCGACAAGTGCACTGTACCTGAAGGAGATCCTGTCATCACGGTGAGAGCAGCAACAGACTTGGTGCTTATGTAGTGGCTGTTCAGAAGGAAGCGTGCCAGGTCCTCCACACTAACAAACTGACGACTCAGCACTTTCTGAGCCCACTCACACACCAGATCACAGGCAGCAGAGCGAATCTCATCCTCCCCGCTGGAGTTCTGCCCAGTAGGTTCAAACCCTTCACACTGCCACATGAGAGAGAGCGAGAGAGAGACCGGGAAGAGAACATGGACATGGAAGGGGAAATATAGAAACATGATCTTGTTGCATATATTCCTTTGTACATTCTATATAGCTTGCCATTCTGTTTATCAGCTTACTCTGCTATTTGCTTCTGTACTAGTACTTGTACTCCAATCTAATTACTTTGCTGGACAAATCTCAGCTTCCTTCCAGTAAACGAGTGAAAGCAGCCGTGCACGTACGTACCCCATCTCCTGCTTTGTGTACATCCAGATTTGGAAGAGACGGCATGTGAATAAACGGCTTCTTTCTCAGGCCACTATAGCAGTACGTGAGCAGGTGTTAAGGCAAAAATGATCAGGAATGTTCTCCACATAAACTTAGAGAAGGAATTCTCAGTTATGGTTCTAAACAATTTCTCCGTATGACGTACAAGTGACAAGAAGAAAGGTTTTTTTCAAGCTGGCCTTAATGAGCACGACAAGAATGCTCAAAAACACAATGGGAGTACTGTACAACGGTCTTAGGCAGACGTAATGAAATGCTGTAAGGCCTAAAATCCTACTATACAAAGCAGTAAACATTAATAAACGAAACATGGTCAATATTTAGCATGACGATTCCTTGCTTTGCGAGTTTTGACCTCGTTTTGACATACAAGAGTTTTGACATAAAAAAAAATCCTGTAACATCCACTGAATGCAGAATGCCATAAAATAAACATCAAAGAAAACAATTGTATTTAATACAATTCGTTTAGCTAAGTACTGTTGATAAAGTCACAAAGACCCCGAATGGAACGTCTACCAAAAAACAAACACGCGGCTTTCGCCTTCCCATTCGCATTCCCAGTCCTTTCCCCTTCAGTGAATTTGCTTTCCTGCCCGGTGAATTTTGTTCACGTTTGCGCTGACCACTGCTTTAGCCGAAAAAGCAGAAAACGATAGTTTTCAGGATTCTGCCGTATCGCGGAAGCGGCGAAAATGTCGGCTCTTTACTGGACTACATTAAGGAATGTCGGCTTGATGTTAATCGATTTATTAATTCATTTAAAAAGGGTTTTAAAATTCAGTGTTTATTATTAAGAAGTTCATTTATAGCTGCTTTTTAAAAGTTTTTTTTAAAAGGTGCAATGTTAATTCATTATTAAAGAGTAATTCTGTCTAAAGTGTCCGTAGTGTATGAATGGGTGTGTGTGAGTGTGTGTGTGTGATTGTGCCCTGCGATGGATTGACACCCTGTCCAGGGTGTACCCCGCCTCGTGCCCCATGCTCCCTGGGATTGGCTCCAGGTTCCCCCGTGACCCTGAAGAAGGAGTAAGCGGTAGAAGATGGATGGATTGAAGAGTAATTTTCAGGTTTCTTCCGTATCGCCAAAGCAACATAAACGTTGGCTCTTACATGACATGGACAGCATCACTGGAATCATACATCTGTCATACTGTATGTTACTCCTGTAGGGGGTGTAACTCTCTGAAGTACTCGGAAATAGCAAGACGCGGAATGAAATAGTGGAAATTTGTGAGCTCTTCACAGAAAGGGAAAGGTCAAAATGTCCTGCGTCGGAATGAAGATGGGTTTGATTTCATAACAGGGTGGGGTGGGGGGTGTGTGAAAGGGAAGGGGATTGCTAGGTGTATTAGATTTCCGTTACTGTGACAACCGTCATCAACAAACTAGCGTTATTTTGGAACAGGATCAGCGAGGAAATATAAATAGTCTGTACTCGCGTATGCACTTTCAACCCTGGCTTTAACCCGTACGAATCTGTTCAGTGCTGTTCTAACGATGAAAAAACAACAACAACACATAATGATAACCCAGGGAACATGGTTTCCTTTGTTGGGTTTTTAAAGGAAGAATGGTATAAATAATCTGTGAAATGCCCACGACCCACGTGTGTGAAAGAGGAGCTGCGCGGGAGAACATTTCCTGAAGGTCATGCACATTCCTGCTGCCACTCAGTTCCTCTGTCCGACAGCAGCACGTCCACGCTTTATTCGATTTTCCTGATCTATATTTAGGAGGTGCATGAACTACAACAACAGATGTCTTGACAGTTCAAAAGGATCGTAACAAAACAGTTTCAGAGAAGGATATTTGGATTTGCCCCTCATGCCGAGCCGGCGCGCCTTCATGTTGGGAAAAACGTTCTTCATGATCTTTCCGAAGTCGGCGGCACTGAGAGCGTGGTAGCCCAGATTGTCACAGTAGCTCCTGAAAAATACAGAGAAAGACTCTTATATAAAGTCAATGAAAAAAAAACCTCTTGATGAAAATTAAACCCAACAACAAATATATATAGACTTCTTGTCTAATTCTCACAAATATATATCATTTTTTGTAAACAATACGTATGTTTGGAACCCTGACTAATTTATAGGGTCGTCTTTGAACAAACAATAAAATATTTGTCAATATTGTGATAAATAATATTATAATACAGACTTCTGAGATATCTTGGGTATCGCAATGTCCTTTATTTTGTTTTATTAATTTGTTCTTTTTTTTGGAAGTGAAAATATCTCTGACTTTTAAGTGTTCATTTATTATATATATATATATATATATAAAATTATTAATAAATTAAGTTTCCGCATTTATAATCAATTTAGAGTTCATTTGTAAATGTTTTTAAGGGTCATATTTGATTTATTATTCATTTATTATATAACTAAATTGACATTTTTAAGCTTCAGTGTTTATTACTAATACATAACAAATGTATAAAGTTTTTATACAAATGTATAATGTGTTCATTTCGTTTTTAACTTTAATTATAATTTATTTCATAATAAATGATAACATTAAATAATAGTTCATTGCTTTTGAAGAGCTTTTGTTTAATGCTCTGCGTTCACTGATTATTAAATTATTATTATTTTTTATTATTATTAAAAAAAAAGTTCAGTGTTACTGTATTATTAATTGATTGTATATATTTTAACTACCTTTTAGAAGTTTTTTCAAGGTTCTATTTTAAATGAGAACGATTTCATTATTAATTTATAGCCAGTATTTAAAGCATTTACTGTCGATATAAATTTGTCAAATTATTAATTTACACCAAATTTTGGACATTTTAACATTTTGTAACTAAATAATAGTATTTTTTTTAACTGTTCCGCTGCCAGTATGTTGCAAACCCATACATCCCGGTGTTGCGTATTCTAGAAATTTCTTGAAATATCGCCGTGATGTCTCGACTCGTAAGCTCATAAACTCACTTGTACTCATCGAAAACTTCCTGTTTGGGAAGCGAGGTGTCTGCGTGCTCCTCCAGGTGATTCCGAATCCAGCTGAACGCGTGCATCTGCTGCATACGGCTCGAAGACACGCAGCTTTGCTCGCTGCTGGAGATACCACATAATCACTGTTTTACTGTTTTTTCTGTCATTCCGTAATCGTGTCACACGCCACAAGACACGTCTGTCTGTAACAGACATCACGTCATTCACCACACACCTGCATCATGTAATACACGTCAACATATGCATTCGACGACTTCCAGAAGCTCAGGCTGCACCCACATGTCTTCTATTGAGCCCTGAATACGAGCTCACGGAGTTTTACGTGAAAATCACAGACTGGAATGTATTACACACTCACTATGTGAAAGCGTACATGTTTAAAAACACTCACGTTTTGTCACTGCTGCAGCTGCTGCTGGGGCCCGAGGGCAGCCGGAGGTAGAGGTAAAGTTTCTCAATGTCTGTAAACCTGTCCACATCTTGCTGCAAAAGGACAGGGAACGAAGAGCGAGGACATTAACACGACGAGGTCTACTCCTAACTTTGGCCCTTTTCGATACACATGTTTAACAGTCAGTGAAAATGCTCCGATTTCTAGTTATGTGCCATTTTCTATCATGTTCGTCAGCACAAACAAGAGCTTGAACGTGAAGAAAC
>CM022754.1:2331043-2568543 GCA_012411365.1 Ameiurus melas | reverse complement strand
CTTTTCCGTTCGTCTCCATGTTAGAGGCTGATAAATACCGAAAGCCTAAATTTATCTACCGCTGACCTCATAAAGCTGTAGTGGGGGTTAAAAAAGAATGGACGCAGACGTCTCGGAGCCAAACATGCCGGCTATTTTTATAGACGGTTGGCGACGACGAACGCACACACTCACACTCACACACACACACACACAGCAGGAAATAAATAAATACCAGTTTGTATTTATTTACCTAGACAAACGTTCTGCCGTTCCTGATATTTACCGCGATTATGTGATTTGACGGGACGCTGTGTGAGAAGCAGTCGATGCCCGTGTCCTCACAAAGTTAAAAGGAAAGTAGCGATATTAACGACTGGCGGTTTCGTCCTTCCGATGGAGGAGAGCGCCGCATCTTGATAAACACACCCTATGTGTCGGCGCGTCACTGGCGAGTTTTGAGTCACGCCTTCGCTCACGCCGTTCATCTCATCCGCTGTTTAATAATTGGGAATTTAAACAAGACCACTTAGTTCATTCTCACCACAAGCAGGTCATTTTAAAATTCACGCAAGCTTTACGGCGTTGTTCCTCCCCTTTTTCTTCGGTAGACTCGCCATGCTTCAGGGACTCGTGTGTGCGGTACAACGTCTCGGTGCTCACTGGTAACAGTTTCCCCAGGTGCAAATATCGCTGAAAAACGCATTTAGATCGCAGTTTTAAAACCTAGGGTGCCAAAAACTTTTGCACAGTACTGTATTTGTAAAGCCGTACAACTGTATCAGGGTTCTTGCTCTTTTTTTAAACATTTTTTTAAAAACGATATTTCATTTGCAAACTTTACAGGCTTTCTCCAACCCCAATTCCAAAAATGTTGGGACGCTGCGTGAAATGTAAATAAAAAAACAGAACGCGATGATTTGCGAATCTCATAAACCCCGTATGTTATTCGCAGTAGAACCTAGAACACTGAGGGGAAAAAAGAAGGTCATTTTGAATTCGATGGCCGCGATACGTCTCAAAATTTGGGACGGGGGCAACAAGAGGCTGGAGAAGTAAGTGTTAGTAAAAAAGAAACAGCTGGAGGTGACTTGGGAGCAGGTCAGCAGGATGATTGGGTATAAAAAGAGGACCTTTGAGAGACGGAGAGTCTTTCAGAAGTAAAGATGGCTCAGAGGTTCACCAATCGGCGAAAAGCTGCGTCTACAATTTGTGGAACAATTTCATAATAACGTTCCTCGACGTAAAAAAAAAAAATTGTGACGCGAATCCGAAACTGTAAACCGCAGTCAAAGTGAGGTTTTAATATGAGTTATTCATTCAGGATTGTAGTTTAAATGATCGGTGCTTTTTTTTTGTGCATCCACAAACATACATACACAAATAAATAAGTTTCGATCAACAACAACAACAAAAAAAAACTATATCGAAATCGCATTCTTTTTTTTTGTTGTTTTTAAAAATCGGATTCATCGTTAATCAAAAACGCTGATAATCGTCTGTGGAGAGAACCGTTACCAGGAGCCCCGACTGACGTATGGATCTGCTTCAAATGTTTACCATCGTCGGGTGTAAATCATCGGAAAATCAGGAAAACTCACCAGAATGCTGTCCACCTTCGATTGGACCGATTTGCTGGGGAAAAAAAGAGGGACAGAAAAAGTACGTTAATAATGACGCGAGCGTAACAGGAGAAACACTTAAAGCCGTCTTTATTAATAAACCGCTGGCATGTGAGATATTCTCCCAGCCGCCAATCTAGCCCTGGCCGAGTCATGCCGATATATAATCACAGGAACACATGCTAGAACAGAAAAAGAGCCGCAAAGCAGCAAGACCCCCAGCAGTCATACGGGACCAGGATGGAACCGGTTTAAACTAGTATACAATCTATATACAAGTGTGGCATGGCACACGGTTTAATATGGATTTGTGGTAAGAGTGTCCCGGTTTTGAGGTACCGAACCGTACAGTCCCGTGTCTTTTGTAACGTTTTATTGTGCGTTTTATTGTCTATTTTAAAAATAATCATAAGGTACATAATCATACCTTAAGGAGAACTGAAGAACCTTTAAAACTTATATATATATATATATATATATATATATAATTAAAAAGGTACATTTTCACATATAAGTCAAATAACAAAGGTACGAAATATCCGCTGAAATCAGTTCAGGCTAAATCCTCTTGGATTAGAAAACTCTAAAAAGGAAATAGTGGGAAATGTTTCCGATTGTTTACTCATACGGTTGTCTTTTTGTGCGTATGAAATGAGCCGTTGCAGACAGGAAGTCCTCGTTAACAGACGCAGGCACCAAAGCGACACGTTTTTTTTTCCACAACGACTGCTCCGTGGAGTGTCCTTTTCAAGGACGGTCGCTTTCTCAGGGAATCATTTCTCTCTTACTGAATGAACAACAGAGTGATGTCATATCTAATCTTAAGCATAGCCTATACCCTTCAGGAGTGGACAAATCAGCAGCAAGGGGACACAGGACAAGCGCGTTCTGCGTCCGGGAAATCGGTTATGCGGGAGGCTCGGGAGGCTACGGCTTGCTTATTATTATTTGTCTACTCTCTACTTGGAAGTAAGTGCGTAATCAAAAAGCATCTTTCTATACCGGACATGCCCGTAATTATGCTGTGGCTGTCCGACGAGAGGGCCGTGACCATAGGAGTATTACAGGAGCGCTGCTCTTTAAATATATGCAGAAATGAGCATTCTACTACTCTTCAGTGTAGCAGTCCCCGAGTTCGGTGGACAAAACCACGCCTGCGATCTTATGCGTCTACTTGCCATGGCCTTGCCCATAACATGTGACTGCTCTGTGCGTATATGCTCAATATGCGTCCTTGTTAGTGGTAACCCTTCGTTTCCCCCCCCATCGTTATTAGACATTGGAATACATATTCAAGATCTTTGCACCTGTTCCCAGTTTAAATAACGATTTCACATAAAATACACATGTTCCGATACGGCGCTTTTTAAAAGCGTGCCCCAGCCCCCTCAATCTTTTCCTGTAACGTTGGTTCTCACAGAAACGACGACGCTGCTGATTGTGGTTCATTTTCATAACACTTTGAAGTTAGTCACCCTCATCACGTCAGCATCGCCCCCATCCTCTATTTCAGCCTCATTCCTCCTTATGTGCCAATAAACAAAGCCTCGAGACGCAGCCCATATACACGCTTACATATACAGACCGTATTATATCTCTTGTGAAGGACGTGCCATTTTGTACGCTAAACACGTTAAAATGATTAAATAAATAAATAAATAAATAAATAAATAAATAAATAAAACACCATAATAACTACCAAAAAAAACCCTAAATACAGCAGTTTCATTACTTTGAGATGCTTTTAGTACAAGTGCTAAAAGGAAAGAAAGAAAGAAATTTAAATAAAAGAATGAAATTTAAAAACGAGAAAGACCAAATAAAAAAGAAATAACTTTAAAAGCTTTTAAAAGTGAACAAAGGTCAACTTTAATAGCAAAAGGAAGAACGAAAACGCTAAAAGAAAGAAAGTTAAAACAGACTTGAAAAAGAGACAAAGGAAATAGAATCTTGCAGAAGAAAGAAAGAAAGAAAGAAAGAAAAGCAGTTCAGTGATGATTCAAATCAATGTTTGAGCTGTTACAGATGGAGGAGTTTAAAATGGTCTGGGTACAAGTGTGTGGAGGAGTGTAGAAGTGTATAGAGAGGAGATGTGAGGCGTTGGTGGTTCGATTCCTGGCCCGCATGCCGAAGTGTCGATTCCACTTCCACATGCCGAAGTGTCCTTGGGCAAGACACTGAATCCCGAGTTGCTCCCGATGGCAAGTTAGCGCCTTGCATGGCAGCTCTGCTACCATCGGTGTGTGTGTGTGAGTGTGTGAGTGTGTGAGTGTGAGAGTGTGTGTGTGAGTGTGTGAGAGTGAGTGAGTGTGTGAGTGTGTGTGTGTGTGAGTGTGTGTGTGAGTGTGTGAGTGTGTTGAGTGTGAGTGTGAGTGAGTGTGTGTGTGTGTGAGTGTGAGTGTGAGTGTGTGTGGTGTGTGTGTGTGTGTGTGTGTGAATGGGTGAATGAGACACAGTGTAAAGCGCTTTGGATAAAAGCGCTATATAAGTGCACATTTACCATTTACCATGTGTCAGGTATGTAGAGAGGTGTGTAGAGATGTATAAAGGTGGCCATAGAGGTGTACAGAGGTGTGTAGAGCTGCGTACAGATGTGTACAGGTGCAGAGAGCTGCATACAAGTGTGCAGAGGTGTATAGAGATTCGTACAGATGTGCCGGGGTGTGTAGAGATGTATAGAAGTATGTAGAGGTGTACAGAGATGCGTACAGATCTGCAGAGGTGTGTAGAGATTCGTACAGATGTGTATAGGTGCAGAGAGCTGCATAAAGGTGCGCAGAGGTGTATAGAGATTCGTGCAGGGGTGTGTAGAGATGTATAGAAGTATGTAGAGCTGTACAGAGATGTGTGCAGAGGTGTGTAGAGATGTGTAGGGATGTATAGAGATGTGTATAGGTGCAGAGAGCTGCATAAAGGTGTGCAGAGGTGTATAGAGATTCGTGCAGGGGTGTGTAGAGATGTATAGAAGTATGTAGAGCTGTACAGAGATGTGTGCAGAGGTGTGTAGAGATGTGTAGGGATGTATAGAGATGTGTATAGGTGCAGAGAGCTGCATAAAGGTGTGCAGAGGTGTATAGAGATTCGTGCAGGGGTGTGTAGAGATGTATAGAAGTATGTAGAGCTGTACAGAGATGTGTGCAGAGGTGTGTAGAGATGTGTAGGGATGTATAGAGATGTGTATAGGTGCAGAGAGCTGCATAAAGGTGTGCAGAGGTGTATAGAGACTCGTGCAGATGTTCAGAGGTGTGTAGAGATGTATAGAAGTATGTAGAGGTTTACAGAGATGTGTACAGAAGTGCAGGGATGTATAGAGTTGTGTATAGGTGCGGAGAGGTGCATAAAGGTGTGAATAGGTGATTTGGCATGCTTCCTTTTCTTTTCCAGCGAATTCAGGACCGTAAAGAACGTGCCGAATGCCCCCTCATTCCCCGACACACGTGCCGGAGCGCCAAATGTGGAGCAGGGCTATCAGTTAACACAGGGGCTTTAGCTGACCTTTAACTGCCCCACTGCACAGCGCCAAAAATTCCACTCAGCTACTGTAGAGTCTTTCAAAGGTAATAAAAGAATAATAATTGAAGCACCAAAAAGGCAACAAAAATGACGAGTTATTATGGCGGGCTTGACGGAATTCTAGAGGAAATGCTGCGTTAATACGCCGCAGTACACAATCTACAGAACATACTCCTCCTTTAAGACGGGGAATAATTACCCATTGGTTTGCATGTGCTGGTTTCTGTTTACGCTTTACATAAATACTGTATTGTTGAGCATAAATGACAGTAATGTGCCTCCTTATAATCCTGACATAACGGCGTGAATGGACGGCGAGTGTGTGCATTACACAGCTGTATGCTGACTACATGTCTGGACATGTATAATCAGAGCTGCTGCTCCTGGTGACGGGGTGGAGGTTGCAAAAATAACTACACCCACATTGCCACTGCACAGTAAAAAAAATAATAATATGATGACTGTTAGTCTGTTTAAACAACTGCCAAAATAATCACTGAGGCCCTGGTCCACACCTATACAGGTATTTTAAAATATATATGCTTCTTGCACTGCCTCCTGAAAAGGTTCAGGACTGACCAATCACTCATCAGCATTCCAACCAAAGACCAATTACTGCTCACCATTGTTCCCAGTGACCAATCACTCATAATCATCATCATTGTTCCCAGTGACCAATCACTAGGAACAATTGTTTCCAACGACCAATCACTGCTCACCACTGTTTTCAACAACTAATCACTGCTCACCATTGTCCCAAACAACCAATCACTGCTCACTATCGTTCCCAACGACCAATGACTGCTCACCACTGTTTTCAACAACTAATCACTGCTCACCATTGTCCCAAACAACCAATCACTGCTCACTATCGTTCCCAACGACCAATCACTGCTCACTATCGTTCCCAACGACCAATGACTGCTCACTATTGTTCCCAACGACCAATGACTGCTCACTATTGTTCCCAACGACCAATGACTGCTTACTATTGTTGCAATACACCAATCACCATCGTTCCCAAAAAAACTAAATACCCGCAAAGTGGAGTACATTTTAAAACGGACTTTTCATTGTTTTCGAGTGTAATGGACGTCAAATGTATGTTTATGAATACGCAGACATTGCAATATGGACACACTCTTAAGGTGTTATAAATGTGTTATGGATGTGCACCACGAATGACAGATCTCTTACTTGACTAGCACGCTCATGTTTGCACTTTCAAATCGTGTGTATGGCGATATTTTCGGAAATGCATTTAGCGCGTATCAATTTGTTTTCCTTAAAAAAACACCGAAAAAAACCAGACGTCCTCAAAACTACAACTACGACACGGTTATACAATTCCGTCGGACTCGTAAACTCAAAAACGACCACGGACCCGCCGTACAGTTTCTCCCAAGCGACTGTCCGTTTTGATATAATCGAATCGACTACAAGAGTCTGAAGAAAATCTGCCTCGTTTACCCGTAACAAAATGCAAACGAGGTCGCACGGTGGCTTAGCGGTTAGCACATTCGCCTCACAGGGTCCGGGGTTCGAGTCCCGTGAAGTTTGCACGTTCTCCCCGTGCTGCGGGGGTTTCCTCCGGGTACTCCGGTTTCCTCCCCCCAGTCCAAACACATGCATGGTAGGCTGATTGCCGTGTCTAAAGTGTCCGTAGTGTATGAACGGGTGTGTGAGTGTGTATGTGATTGTGCCCTACGATGGACTGGCACCCTGTCCAGGGTGTAACCCCGCCTCGTGCCTGATGCTCCCTGGGATTGGCTCAGGGTTCCCGGTGACCCTGAAGAAGGAGTAAGCGGTAAAAGATGGCTGGATGAACTATGCAAATGAGCGTGACGAAACAATAAATATGCAAATCGTTTTCCCCATGTCATCTGGCGCCTCCTCGCGACTTTGTGAGCGTGCACTGGCAAAACACGAGCACGACCCAACGATGTAAACCGAGACCAAAACACGCACGCGCGCGCACGCACGCACGCACGCGCACCTTCATCAACTAGGATAGGTAACAGCGCGTGCACAGGTGACTCGTGAACAGGTGACACAGTGATGCAGCAGCACGAGTCTCTAATGGAGCACGTCTGAATGGAACGAGAAGATCGTGTGAGGTTCGTTCGATGGAAACAGTTCTCAGCACGCACCAGGCGAGCTGATTTAACACTCAGAACCGAGGTGCACTTACCAGATAGAGTTCTTTATTTTCAGCTGTAATACACTGCTTTCGGTTCCCTGCAGTCCCGTGGGGAGCAGAGATCCGGGCTGAGGGTGCTGCCCCGGGGGCTGCTGCTCATCAGCCATCACAGTGCTCAGACTCGGGACGGAGGAAGAAGAGGATGAAGAAGGAGGGAGAAGATCTAACAAGCAGGCCACGACCTGAACCCGAAACAAAACGCAGTGCTGTCCGGAACATTTACATCCCGCTCCTCCGAACTCCAGGCGGCCAAACGCTTCCGATTCATCGTTTCAGCCCCGAGTTTCCTCGGGTGACTTTTAATAAACCCGGACGCGTGCGTTCAGAGGACGGAGTCGACCCCTGAATCCAACCTGCTTCACTTCATTACACCACCACGCACTTCTCTGACCAGCCACGAGTCGGTTCCCAGGAAAGAATCAGTTCTCCGAGGCCAGGCGTTCGGTAATGGAGAGTCGATTCCGAAGCTTTTGGAGTGATTCAAACTCGATTCAATTCGAGGCACCATTCAAACAGGCTTTAAAACTATAAGAACTCGATAATAAATAGAATAACTGATGCGAATACCATACATTACAGACCTGTTGGCTAGGATTCATGAACATCTGGGTGCCTGAATCCTATTTTGAGAACTATGAAAAAATAAAAAAATTAAATAATAAAAAAAATACCGTTAAGGTCTGGGGTTTACATACGCCTTACAGAATCTGTAAAATGTTAATGATCATTTTATATATATATATATATATATATATATTATGTATATAATAAGAGAAATCATAAAAAATTTATTTTGTTTTTTTTTATTTAGCACGGAGGTGTAAACTTTTGAACACTACGATCGGTGTAAATTGTTATTATTTTATCGTCTGGGAAACATTAAATATCTGAAGGGCAGAAATAAATGAGAGAAACAAAAAAATCGAACAAAAGAAAACAAAATGATAACAATTAACACCCATCATCCTGTTCGAAAGTTTATACCCCTTGACTCTTGATGTGTTAGTCCTGTTGCCTTATTGAGCGTCGGTGAATGTTTGCACCTTTTGTAATAGTCGTGTACGAGTCCCTCAGTCGTCATCCATCTGTGAAAAGACAGATCTGAACATCAGATAGTTGATGTTGGAAAAGGAGTCAAATATGCAGAAGATGCTGGAAAAGCAAAGAAAGTGCAGGACCTGGAGGATTTTTCCTCAAGAACATTGGGCAGTTCAAAACAGTCGTTGATCATCCAGGTAACGACACACTGTATTAATAATCGAGCGTGTGTAAACATTTGAACTTGTTTAATGATACCTCTATTTAAAAATAAAATGATGTGCCCTTATTTGTCAATCCATCTTCTACCGCTTACTCCTTTTCAGAGTCACGGGGAACCTGGAGCCTATCCCAGGAAGTATTTTTTAATTATATACCTGACCGATCGAACTGCATTATAGGTTATAAATATTCCCCTACATGAAATAGTTAACAAAGTAACCAAAATAGTTTTATAAAGATAAAAGAACAAATTATTTAAAAAAAATTATAATCACTTATCAACATTGCTCCCAACGTGTTATCACTCCTTCTGCTTCTTCTTCTTCTTCTTATTATTATTATTATTATTATTATTATTATTATTATTATTATTATTCTCACAATCAATACTAGAATTAATTATATCTTGTGTGTGTGTGTTTAAATTAATTATCTATTAATTAACTCTAATATACTATTTGTCTGATTAGTCTGAAAAGATTTAATGCATACTTCGGTTACAAGTAAAAGTAATTTAGCAATGCTACAGTTGAAGCATTGATAATTAACCCTTAAATTTAATGAATAATATAAATGTGCCAAGATCATTTTAATAATAATTTAAAAAAAGAATATATTTGGCAAATAATTGATAATACACTGTTCATTTTACAAGCTATTCCTGAATGCAGAAATGTATTCTGTACCATCACTTCTTGGAATCGATTCCCAAAACCTTGAATCAGAATCAGAGTCGAATACAACATTACAGGAATCGAACAGCGAGTCGGGGATCGCGCATGCGCGGTACAGAAGCAACACAAACACCAGGCTGAAATAGCAGTGGGGTGAATTAGTGAGTCAGGAATAGTACAACCGTTAAACTTGTCATGAAACTTTTATATATATATATATATATATATATATATATATATATATATATATATATATATATATATATATATATATATATATATATATATTTATTTATTTATTTTACACTTTTTAAACGGTCTCTTAATGACCTTGGTAGCCTTTCTTGCCCATTCATCTTCACATGAAACGAACATTTTAGAATATGTTTATTTGAAGTGAATTTATACATCTCGCTAGTTGCCCTGTTTATATTCAAAATATATATACACAATGTAAAGGATTTTTAATATAAAGTGGAGCAAAGATGATGACGTCATCAGTTTACACCATGTGGAAAAGCAGGTGAACGCGGTTGCTAAGCAACCCTTAAAAAAAAAACAACAACATGGCGGACAGACCAAGACCCGCGTCTCAGGGGGTGAGCTACAAACGCACTTTAGATACTCTCCATAATTCGCGCGCATTTTTTTCTTTCAATACTTTATTCTAATAAAAACGAGTGCTTTTGAAGAAACCTAACGCAACTTATGTCCTTGTAGGACATTAGCCGTGTTGCTAGTTTCTGCGACACGTCATCGCAGCCGCCATATTGGAAAGGACCAGAATGTATAGTGATTCAATTCAAGTCTATGAGGAAATGTTTCTTGGTTAAAATACCTCCTTAATTTCAGCAGACTACAGATGATATCAATCTAAATACACACGCACGGTAGATACGTTTTATTGAGCCTAGTTGCTGGAAATGTTACTGCTTTATCTAATGCACCACATATCAAAAGTATCTATAATAATACTAGCCTAATAAAAAGAAATATTTCAACAGGTATACGAGGAATCAGAAATAACGAGATGAACCGAGAATCATACAAACCACAAAGGATAAGTTTCATGTACATTGATGTCAAAATACAACACACTGATTGTAAATTGATCAAACAGGCCAGAAGATAACAACAAAATGGCGAAAAAAGAACAAACCCCCCAAAAAAAAAAAAAAAAAAAAACCCCCAAAAACAAAAAAAAAAAAAAAAAAGAAAAAAAAAAAAAAAAAAAGCCCACCCCCAAAACCCCGTGCCGCCCCCCCCCCCCCCCCACCCAAACACCCCCCCCCCTCCTTCTCCCCCCCCCAGCTCAGATGGACCTGCTGGCTAAAGAAGAGGAATACAAGTGCGTATTTATTCTAATTTTAAGGCTGACATTTTTTTTTATTGCGTGCTGACCTTAACGCTGTACCGTGCGGTTTTCATACGCACGTGCAATAAAAACCGGAATGTAAATTCACCTTTTGTGTCACGTCCAGTGTAAACTCTGGCTAAGATATTAGAGACTCGGACAGAATAAAACGCTCCGCTTGCTTGACGGAGACGTCTTCTGTTGTTTTAGGAGACGCAATGCAGAACTGGAGGCTAAAACAGCCGAGCTGGTGCGGCAGGCGGAGGAGGTTATGGTGAGGTTATGGTCTTTACTTGATGCGTTTTAAGCTTCTGTTGGCTGAAGCTGCTGTGAAGAATCTACAAATGAAAGAAAAATATTTGTTTTAATATCAATCATGTATTTTTAATGAGCTGTTTCTTTTTATTTGATCTGGCTGCGAGATCGGCACAGGAATCGTGTAGATGACAAATACATCTAATCTAATCTACCGTTTATTTTTCCCGCCAGTTAAAGGGCGGGGTTATATTTGGTAAAGACTTCGTCAGGGTTACCAACGAACCTATCAGAACTAGCCGTTTGATTACGTCGGCTCCTTGAAACGCGCAGATGATGTATTTTCAAAACAGGAAGTCAGGGCGGGACATATCGAGTTGCTCCTCCCCCTTTTTAAATACCCCATAGCGTTTAGCTTACCGCAGAGCTTGGGTAGTACTTTGGGTTTTTTATAACGTCGGAGGCGGGACATCAGACTCTACAGAGCGTTCGATCGGACAGAAAATCTGACGAGAAGCTGAAGTGCAGGATGATGTCATCGAAACGGTTGATCCGTATCGGTGGTAGAGAGAGACCGTAGATATCTTCTAAACGTGAAGTTTGTCATTGTTTTAGAGCGCACGAGCTTATGGATAACCTTAATGCGAACGTGTTCATACTAAAAGCCACAAAACTACACATTTACTCCATGGGGACTTTAACAAAGACACAGTGGAACTGTAGCCCTGTGATTCGAATACACTAATCCAGCCCTAGCTCGGTCTACAAAGTTGTTTATGTTGCAGAGGATACAGCGCTGTCAATCACTGAATGACCAGACACGCCCACGCAGTTCTGATCAGAAAGAAAAGAGTGATTTTTTTTTTTTTTTTAGATATAATTCAGTTGTAGTTGGGGATAGAGAGTATTTCTTGAATCTAGCACTGGTAAATGCGTATTAAACAAAGGATTTTCAAACATTTGAAACCACGTTGCTGAGGAGCTTTATATATTTATTCATACGCGTATTAGTGAAATCTGTAGCATCCTTTGTTTTGTTTTTTCAGCGAGAACAAAACGAGGTGCTGTCGAAACCCCTCTCAACCCACCTGAGCCTCGAATTTGCAGACGACTCTGAGGAGTTTGGGTAAATATGTTTCAGTAATAGTACTACATTTAGTTAACGTCCGAAAACATTTCCTTAAATACACATTTTGGTGTTTGTTTTTGTTTTTTTAACAGGGATGCCCTCATGCCCTCAGTGAAACAGTCTACAGCAAAGGTAAAAATACGAGCTCCTTTTGATGTTTTTGATCACAGAAACCCTCGCCTTGTGTGAGCTGATAACTAGAGGACACTCGAGACAGAGATGGTGGCTCTGTTTTGTTTGTTGTTGACCAAAGTTATCGGTAATGAATTGAAATTGTGGCCGGATCACGGAGACGGATGTCAAACGGCGCCATAACTTCAGCAGTTCGCATTTCCTTGTACGCTACAGGCCAAATGTTTGTGGACGCTCGACTGCAATGTTTCTCGTGATGTTAAAAACCTTCTGATCTGAAGGCGTGTGATTAAACGTGTGAAATCGGTGTCGTAAAGAAGAATATAACCGTACCGACGTATTCGTTTCTTTCATTCGAAAATGAACATTTTAATTGAATTTTCATTTATTTTATGGAGCGAAATATTCCGAACAGCAGGCGATGAGAGTCCGGCGTCGGTGTGAACTCCTTTAATACTGATTAAAAAGCATCTCGGAGAAGTTCCTCAAGAACTCGGGTGAGAAAACGCCAAGAATACGTTTCTGGAAATTCTCGGCAGAAAGAGCGTCGACTTTGAAGATGCTAAAATACTCGATTATTTCCATTTATTTTCGATTTTTTTTATCACGACATAATCCCCATAGTTCCAGTTGTGTTCCTCCAGAGTTTTGCTGACTTTATTATTCTTCTAAAATGTGGGGGAAATAATAAAAATGAAGAATGAGCATGTCTAAACTTTTGACCGGTGGTGTATCTGTCGCATTATACAGGCAGTGACGGGGAAACGGTCTTTAAAAGCAGGAAAGCTGAACAGACCTCCATCAGCTCCCAGACGGACCGCACAGTGAGTTTAAAAAGAACATTCTACATATTATACTATATACGTCCTAATTTATTTGAGTCGCCGCTTAATTTTACAAATCGCCGCATTCGTTCGATATCAGAAAAAAGACCCCAACAGTCGTGGATGACGTCGCAGTGCCGGAGGATTTTACAGATTTCTCGCTGGCTAAGACTATAAGCAATATGGAGCGCAGAGTAAACGATGATGTCACAGGCGAGCAGGCGGAGGACGACGTCATGCCGAGTGCCGGCGAAGAGATGGGTGCAGGTGAGTGCAAAAAAACTCTAACTATAACATTAGTCCACACCACAGCACTGACGAATTCTGGACTGTGATTGGTCAGAAGTTGCTGATCGAATTTTCTGTCGGTCTGACAGAAGTGCAGTTGCGAATCGCAGGTCGATGTTAATGCTCTTACTGTTGCTGCATGCTATTATTTCTACAGCAACAACTTGGGGACAATCCACATAAACAGATTTGAAAAAAGTGTGTAAGTATTTACGCGGTGAAATGTATAACATTTATGGAAGGAGTCTCCAGTGTCGGCGCTTTGTAACAGTCAGAGGTAAAGCTGTAGAGAAGTTTTCTGAGAAGCGCGTGAGGGAAAGACTGTTTACAGCTGCTATAGCATAAGTGAAAACGGGTACTAACTGGTTTCACAGACGTTCCACTACTTTCGGTTGTGTGCCGTTATAGGAATACGATCAACTTTTGGGTAGTTCCGTGATCCGTCGTGTTTTTCTTCCTTATCGAACGAAATACAAAGTGGACTTCCATAGTCGCGTCAGTGAGTTTCTTCTCTTTTAATATTCACAGAGGCTCAGATTCGCTTCTTGAAGGCCAAGCTCCGAGTGATGCAGGAAGAGTTAAACAGACTCTCGCACGAATGCGACAAGAAGGTAAGCGGTCGCAGTTACACGCCATGAAGTGTGTCGAGTGCCAAAAGGATCTAGCGTGCGCTCTCGCTCGTCTTTCAGGACGAGGAGAACGGAGCGGCGAGCAGTAAGCTGAAGGAGGTGGAAGAGGATCGAGTCAGACTGCAGAGGACCACCAGCACGCTGCAGACGCAGTTGGAGAAGCACCGAGCGCTGGCGGAAGACGCTAACAGGAACTGTGACGGCCTGCGCCATCAAGTCACCGCGTTACAGAAGGCGAGACCGACAGCCAATCGATTCGGTTTAGGATTCATTGCTTCATTTAACATAAGCGAATCCTGATTTTCTTTTAAGAAATAATACATATTCTCATGCATTAAGGTGATAAGGTTATTACGAACACTGTAGATATCACAGTCAGCATTTGGCAGGGAATTACTGATTTTATTTATTTATTTAATTTGTGCGTGCAAATTTGCATTTATTTATGCAAATGAGTCGTTCTCTGATTGTCTAGTTGCGCTTATATTTGCATACTTAATTAAACCAAAAATCTATTCTTTAAATGATGTTAGAATTAAACTCTTTATTTCACCATGGAGACGGGTTTCAGAGAAAGGCTGGTGTTTTTTTATTATTATTATTTTTTCAATTAAAACATATATAAATCCAGCAGTTATCAACATTTGGTAAATTCCTCGCTAATATCCCTCTACATATGGGACAGGAATAAATATGTACAAATCTTTTGAATGCAGGTCCTCTACAAACTGAGACTTTTGGTTCCAAATATAGAAAATATTTAGAAAAAAATTATTTAATGTGTTTCTAGGATTTATAAAGTAATCGTCATAAGACACACATGTATGTATGTATGTATGTGTGTATATATATATATATATATATATATATATATGTATATATGTCACATTACAGGTTTGTGGCAAGTGGGCGGAGCTTAAAGCCTTCTTTATTCTTGTGTTATTACAGTATAAGAGAAAACGTTACGGATTCTGTTTAATTATTGTTTGCTCAGTTTCTAAATCACTGCTTACAAAAATTATCTTTGGGTCCTCTAAAAAAATCCGTTTATGTTAGCTTTAGCACGATCACCATATTTTTTTAATTTTTTATGAAATGCTTCAACTATTCCACCTAGACAGATTTTATACCCGTGCAAAAATTGCAGATTATTATTATTTTTTTCCAGCTGTTCATTTCCAAGATTAATCCCAGTAAAAAAATTTTTAGGGTATTTATTTATTAATTAACCACAACTCTCTGGCTGTGTGTAATACGCAGGAGGTGGAGGGAATGAAAAGGGCTCAGAAGCAGGCGTCCAGCAGCCACAGTGCCACAGAGGTGAGACTGAACCGAGCTCTGGAGGAGGCCGAGAGGTGCAAAGCTGAACTCGACAAGCTCAAACAAAGCAGCAAGGTACCGATTAGTCCAAACGCTGGTGTATTCCTTTTACGACGATGCCCAAAACCCTCTTAAAAATCATTGGGAACTACGTTTCGCTTTAAGTTAAAGGGGTTGTGATTTTGGCAAAACGTTCACGGCAGGCTACTTGAAGATGAACAGAGCTACATTTAAATCATTACGAGTTCAGTTCTACTAAAGAAATGATTAAACATGTAAATGGAATCATTTTAACCCCTTAAACGTCCAGGAACAATCAGATCATCCAGAACGTCCCACTCCTCTATCTCCATGTATACCACTGCACGGCTGAGTTCTCGAATCTGATTGGTCAGAACTGGTTTATTTTCCCGTAAAGGACTCCGCGAATCAGGAGCAGCAGCGGATCGACGCTTTACAGGCCGAGAATAAAAAGCTGGAGAGACAGAAAGCTGACCTCCTCACAGGCTTTAAAAAGCAGCTCAAGCTTATTGATATTTTAAAAAGGCAAAAGGTGAGTTTCTAAAAAAAAAAAAAAAAAACTGAGTTCCTCATCATAGCACGAGCACAGAGCTCACTTTAACTCTTTCGAAAACGTTCACAGATGCACTTCGAGGCCGCGAGGATGATGTCCTTTACCGAGGAGGAGTTCACGAAGGCTCTCGACTGGGGAAAATCGTAACGCGTACACATCACCGTGCGTTTCACCCTAACCCTAACTCCTCCTCCGAGCAGTCAAAGACTCCATTGTTTAATATGTCCGAACTGTAAACGTAACCTTTCTCTTCTTGTTCGTTTTTATAGTCGATTAAAATTACAGTCTGATCCATAATCTGTTTGGAAAAGGTTTATTTTGCTTCATTTTGGAGGAAGATATTCATTCCGGGATTCTTGAGCCGGTCTGGAAGAACATGGAATTTAAAGGCACTCGCTAGAAATGTTCTAGGAAATTCCGTAAACATTTTAGAAAAATTGTCAAAGCAAGTGAAAACACCGTATATTCAACACGGGCAGATTTACTGAATATTTCTGTATTATAATATCTCTGGAATTAAAGACTTGTTTAGTGTTGAGCTGTTATAGGAAAAGATTCCACAGCCAGTTTTTTAATTTTAATTTTTTTTATCATCAAAGAATGACACGTCGTACTTTAAAAAAAATATATATATAAGAATTTTTTTTATCCATTTATTGTTGCATGTAATGTGGAACGTCGGTGAAACACGTTCCTGTTACGTTATAGCAGCTAGAAACTTTGAAGTTGACAAGACAGAATAAAAGTGTAATAAAGTGGTGTTATAACTGTATATCATATAAGAAATCTAAGATTGTTGAGTCTAGATCATTTTACGTCTTTTATAAATAAACGGTCGAAATATGCCGGATTATCTGCCGACAAAAACGTGAACTCGGACGGGAAAATGTCGAGAAACAGACCTGATACTCTAATATTTCTTTTACAGTCGTCTACTAAGGAAATATTCGATCACATTTCCCAGTTTTCCTTTTCGCTCTACAAGTAAACGACCTTAAAGAATTAGCAAGAAACGTGAACACAGAAAGGGTTTTTAAAATGATGCTAATCTAGAAAGAAGTCTCTGATTTTTTTTCTCCGTTAAGGAAAGACTGAAGAACTTTGAAGTAATATGAAAGCATGGGTTTTTTTTTGTTTGTTTGGTTTTTTTTTAATGATTGTTGATTAATATAACTGACAGGCCGAACTTGGTAAACAGACACTAACAAGTCCAGTCACTTCCTGTCCGGTCCTTCAGTAGTCGACAGGAGGCAGGGTGACCATCCTGGTAAACTCCTCGTAGTGAACGAGGCCGTCACGGCCGACGTTGGCCTCCTTAAACAGCTCGTCCACTGGAATTACAACAGAGAAAAGATAAGGTGAGTGATTTCAAATCCTTAACGAAAGATTCCCGTAAGGAAGAGCAGTAAACAATCCACAAATACGACTCCGCCGTACCTTCTTTATCAGTGAGCTTCTCTCCCAGGCCTGTGAGTTTGGCGCGGAGCTCCGACGCCAGGACGTGGCCCTTCTTCTGCTTGTCCGTCATGCGCATGGCCTCCAGGATCTCCGTCTTAGGGTCTTCCTGCTGCATCTGTCTGTGCATGATGGTCAGGAAGGTAGAGAAGTCCAACTCGCCCATTTTATCTGAGCCACAACACGTGCGTTACACGTTATAAGATTCAAGGCGGCGGTAAGCATTTTGATAACGGATAGGACAAGCTCGAGTGCAAAAGTTTGTGCACCCGCATCCTAGATTTCTGGGTGAAGTCGTCGCTCATTGCATCTTGTTTCCGATTGAAACCTGCTCCAACATACAGCCTAAATATCACCGCAACGAAGTCTTTATTAGCGAGCTCAAAAGTTTGCACCCCCAGGGCCAGGAGGTCAGTGGTTTTCAAATTTTGAATAAAAATGGGTCTTAAAATTCTGAAAAATTATAATAGTAGTGTACACATTTATATAATGTGCCTAATTCTTTAAGAATAGTGTGTTTGGAAAATAGATCTGTACTGAAAGGCTCTAGTTATTATTATTTTATTTTATTTTTCTTCTTCTTTAACAGTTAAAGGGGTTTTTGTAAAACGTTTCTGAACAGCTTGAGAACCTCTGGTCTGGTCTAGTTCGTTTATATTAATATTATGATTCACCAAGGTGTCTAATGACTTTAGGCAGATGTTTACGTCTTCCTTAAGTCATGAAAAGTCTCTCATTTTCTCAAACAGGCTTAAATTCCAAGCTGCGTGCGGCCAGGCTACGAGTCGACCAGGAAAGTTTTACCCTTTCACAGAGCTAGAGGAGATCACATGACACTGAATATCATTTCCTCCCACTATTAGTATCTTAACGTACACCTTTTTGACGATTTTATGATCATTGTTCTATGATGATAGTTGCTTGTGACGATAAACGGTCTGTCCTTACCTTTACAAGTTTGATACTAAACGAAAGATATACCGATGCACAGAATGACCGAGCAAGGAAATTTAGACACACAAAAATCCCGGAGTTTTTCTCCTCTTCTTCTTCTTGACGTTCAACATTAGTGATGAACAAAAACGTTAAGGCTTTCGATAGCAGCTGTGATTGTCTTGCATTCACATCACGAAATGAAAACGAGAACATTGAAAGTATTTCTAAACTTCCTGGTTGACTTTTTTTATACTAGATAGAAGTTTTGTTTATCATTTTTTATAGCACTAATATTTTCGCTAACTGTGTAACGTATGCTATGTAATAAATGGACACTGGAGTGCAAAACGTACCTATCTTATGGACCTGTAGGTGTCGGTCCACCTCGCCTGAAAGTGGGGCTGGTGCCTAAAGAACGCATCACCGTGATCAGGTCCTTGGCTTCGATTTTGCCCTTCCGCTTCTTATCATACAGCGAGAAGCATTCTTTAAATTCTACGAGACAAAGAACATTAGATAAAGCTTTATTACTGCGACGACCAGAAGTCCGAAATGTAGCTTCATTACTAAAGTGTCTTCATTTCTATTAATTCGAAATGATGTCAGGCCTATTAGTCATCAAGTGTAGGAACATGTTAATACGACTCACCGTTAATCTGAGTCTGAGACAGAAACTTGGCCTGAATAAAGATAAAAAAAAGTATTTATTTTTTTTTAAACAAACAAACAATATCGTTAGTTTAGTACGTAAACAAGAATTTCACACGAATAAAAAATCTTCAAGCGTCTTTACCATCGTGCGTCTTCTAGGATTCTAGGAGCGTCCCTCCCTCAGACCTACGAACACGATCTAAAGTCCACCGAGCTCATGACGTAATCGATAGCCTTGTTGCCGTAGAAACAGTATTATACGACACCACCTATCACGTGTGCTCGTCAGTGCTGGCTCTAACAACAGGTGATGAATACTCTTGCGTGAAATAATTCCCAGCACACAATCTGTTTTGTTTGTTTCGGGTTTTTATTGTACGTGTGGTTTATTTTAGTTACGTTCAAGCATCTGTTTTGAACAAGTAAAGGTTATAAAGCGTCCTCTTACGTACTGAACTGACCGTTACGGTGCTCATAAGTTTAACATTTCGCAGATTCTGTAAGGCGTATGCAATCCTTTCAAAAAAATAAATAAGAGGAATCATAGGAATTGTATTTTTTGAATAAGCTGTCTTACAGAAGAGTTGTTTATATACAGTATTGTGCAGTAGTCAGATTTAATAAAATTAAATGTTTCTATATTTTAAAAAAAACTATAAAGAGAAAATAAATAAAACAAAGTCGATATTTGGTGTGTCGACTATTTGCTTTAAAAAAAAATTGTAGTAGTCTCAGGTACAATGTGTGCAGGTTTATAAGGAAATGAGCCGTAAGTGTTATCGAGCATCTTGAAGAACCAGACTCGGTTCTTCTGGAGACTTCGACTGTCGCATCTTATTTCTGCAGAGAAACCCAGCAGCGTTCATTGTGTTTATTGTCTGAAAAGTGTCTCTTACCACATAATACACTGCTTTCTTTACAGACACACACACACACATTTCTTTCTAACATTTAATTTTGTGCTGGAAAACTAATGTTTTGGAATCTGAAATGTTTTTTGCATGGACTCGATAATGTAGAAGTCATCGAATAAAAATCTATGACAAAGTTTGTACTTAAAATAAATAAATAGGGTACCTAAGACTTTTGCACAGTACTGTATTAGTCCTCAAGACACAGTGATAACTGAATTTACACAAATGAAGTTCAAAAGTTTACACACGCTCAATTCTCAATACCGTGTGCCATTACCTGGATGATCAACGACTGTTTTTATGTTTTATAATAGTTATTCATGAGTCCCTTGTTCGTCCTGAGCAGTTAAACTGCCCACTGTTCTTCAGAAAAATCCTCCGTCCTGCACATTCTTAACTTTTCCAGCGCCTTCTACACATTTGAGCCCTTTCCGACAGCGGCGATATGATGATCAGATCCATCTTTTCACACCGAGGACGACCGAGGGACTCGTACACGACTATTACAAAAGGTGCGCACGTTCACTGATGCTCGAGAAGGCAACACGACTAACACATTAAGCGCCAGAGGGGGGTGTAAACTTTTGAACAGGATGATCGTTGTAAATTGTTATTATTTTGTCTCCTGGGAACCATGTAAATATCCTCTGTCGCTTCTGAAGGGCGGTACTAGATGAAAAAATAAGATCTTTAAACAATATAATGAAGTTTTGTCAGATTCTGCAAGGCGTACGTAAACCTGACCTCGACTGTATTTAATGCAGATCCACTTTCACAGATCTACCAGATTTATTTGTGACAGAACGTTTGTAGGAAATGTAACATGCATCAGATTTTCAGTCACAGTCCATTTTAGAAAAAAATAATAAATCTTCAATAATAACAATTATGTAAAAAAACAAACAAAAAACCTTTTTATGAAATGCGTTGGATGAACAAAAAAATCTACACACTGCTGTTAAAATGGCAGGTTTTTATATAATGCGTCTTTATTAAAGGGTGTGAATACTTACGCAACCAGGCTATTTTAATCTTTCTTAAAACGTTTCGTCCTGACATTTTTATCAGGGGTGTGTAGACTTTTTATATCCACTGTACATGAACATGCAAGCAATTGCCACGTCTTAGTCACGTCTTAATTCTTATCAATAAAACGTCATAATACAGCTCATTACAGTACAGCAGTACAGTACACGTCTTTTAATAGAATATATACAAGTTTGCACAAACAAACAAAAGAATTTGACAGAAAAGTGAATGCGCATAAAGAAATTCTACAGAATAACACGAATAATAATTCACGTCTGGAAACCATAACCTGTCATCTCAATGAATAAATCATGTTTTTATTATTTTTAATGAACTTATACTTTTTCCTCTCAGCGTTTCTGCTCGTTTTTATACAGAACAAGGAACTCGATCTGAACTTCCTTTCTGTTCCAGTAGAATAGAAACATTTGTGGACAAAACTGCGAATGTGCGATGACAATTTTTTTTTAATGATTTTTTTTTTATTAAAGAATGAGTTTTGTGTGTAAAACAAAGCCGGATTCAGAATAACATCGAACAATTCACTGCTCTGAACGTTCATCTGTAAACCACTCAACACACACGACGCTCAAAAATCAAACTTCCCCGATGGCGATTTTCCTTGCTGAGCTACGGTGGAGTGCGAAAGTTTGCACACCCTTAATTTATCGAATGAAATCTATTTTATATACTAGACATTTTCATAAATGTTCCCTATGAATATTACTCAAATATTCCAATAATATCGGTTCAAACGTTTGCATCTTCCGTTCTGAACGTGATGATGTGAAACATGCAGCTGGTATAACTGCAGCTAACGTCTTTCGTATTCTCTAATCGGCCGGCGTTTGGATCGCCACCGCTGTAATATTCTTTTTGCCATTTCTTTTAAATCAAGATTTCTTTTTCAAATTACTGCAAGAATCGCTGCAAAACTTTTGACTTGATTTCTGTGTTTTTATTTGCTTAGTCAATATTTCCGCATTTCATCAGTAACTTTTTTTGAAATTGTTTTTGGTAGGAAAATTTAAAAAAAAAAAAAAAAAAAAACCTCAAACATACAGAGGTCATTTGTTCATTTTTTCACCCAGGAAACACTGGAGAATGTAACTTTTCTGCAATCTTTCCAACATTAAAATCAATAGGAGAAAAATTGAAACAAATCATATCGCCCGTGACGATAATCATCTTTTGGATGATTATCGTCACGGGCTGGAATACTGACCAGGGTTTAAAGCGGCAATAAGTAACCTTCTGCTTGTATCTGATGTAAAGATATATTGTTTATGACTTAACCTTAGTATGCGCCTTTTTTGCTTTTACTTATTTTTCTATATGTTCTCCTAATTTTGTGTATTTATTCCTCCTCCTCATCGTTTGACGCGAATCCGAGAGTCGTGACAGCTATGTTCTGTGTACGTGAGCTCACGGACACGTGTGATTGGCTGATTTCAATCTGACGGATGGGGAAAAGACAGCAGAACATACTTGATTATCAAAAATACTCAAATGTGCACTCTCCTCTCATAAACCACTCTCGGGGCCTTCAAGACGACGTTTCTGTGCAATAAGACGACGCTTAAGCGACTCCCTGTTACCTCCTACTAACTGCCCTTGATATGTAATGTGTAATAAGACCACGGTTCTGGTACGTAAATGATCCCGGGGTATTTTTTGCGCAGGACGGAATCGTTCCACAGATAGACGACCCAAACGATCACCAGGACCAGCGTGATGATGAAGTTGTAAAGCAGGAAGCGACCGTTACTGTCCAGCACGTAGCCTTTCCGCTTCTGACGCATCACCGTGGCGGCCATGGCGAAGAAAGTGAAGACGTACAGAACGAAAATCTGTCCTTCCGTCACCAGGTACCTACGAGAAATGAAATAAAATCCTTTTTTTTTTCCCCCCACATGCTACCTTATATTAGCTTATAATACTTTATTTAATGGGACTGTAATGGGAATTGCATTCGTATTGGATTGGATCTAGCAGGACATAAAGATATTAATCACTTTTCGCAAGACTCCATTTGAAGGAGGACATCAGCAGACGATGTTCTAGCACGTGAGAAAAGAAATAAATAATAATTTTAAAAATCACCCCCCAACCCTCTTGGATTAACGTCAATATTCGATATCTCTATTACCGATATTTCTATTATTCATCTTCATGACCAGATCAGTTAGGTTATGAGTAAGGACTCCCATGTCGTGGTAAAGGTCATGATTTGTGACGTATCTTTAACAGATCGGTGTAACACTCGAAAGAGAACCATTTCCTCTCCCAGCTCCCGGCATGCTGAATGACTGACCAGTAATAGAGAGCACTAGGACCCAGCAGCAGCCAACCCGAGTGTGGCATCTTCTCCTCTTTGGATTGTGTGAAGCAGCCAGTGAAGTAGAGGAAGAGGATGAGGAAGAACGGGACGTACCTGCAACGGAGGTGACGACAGCGCCGCGTTAATACCTTTGTGTTCAGCCACAGATGTGCAGGCAGCTGGAATGTTTACACCTTTATCACCGACCGTACCGTACGTGCTAATATCAAATATAAACAACCCTAAATACAAGTGTCTTTCATCTTATACCACTACGTTACATTTTTATTTCTTTATTTATTAAAGAGCATCGTACTTCTCATACTTTAACATGTTCTCGTTATCTGTTGTAGATGAGATGTAGGTCACAAGCACCTTTCAAATCTTGGAATTTCCGAAAAAACACCGTACCCGGCTCGAATAAACGATTTCTGACAGAATTCACGTCGTGAGTTTGGAGTAATCGGGAAGCGTCACAAAACAATTCGAATGATCTGACAGTTTTATCAAGTTCTTTAATTGTCATTCTATGAATGATTGTAATAAGACCAAAATGCCATATTTCAAATCATTCAACTTCCAGGAAAAACAGACCGTTATTGTTTTTCTACAGAAATGATATTGCGTGTGGCCTCTCAGCGGTGAAATTGCGGATTTGAGAAGAGAAAATCTCCGATTTAGCTTTACTACACAGGGCTCCTGTAGGTGCACGGACCCCGAAACAATCCTCAAATAGACAAAGTTGTTCGTTTTAGTTATAAATAATTGCTGCGGATTTCAAGCCTGGCTGTTACTTGAGTAAACTGTGAGGTAACTTTACTGCCGTGGAGTAAAACGTTACTACATTTTTTTTTAAGAGTGATCATGAGGTACAGAGGCCGCGGATGGAGGTCGAAGTGAACTAAGTGTGTTACGTGGATGTAAAACCCAGACACACAGATCCCTGTACGTACCACATGGAATGTCCTAAATGTTCATCGTAGTAATAAAGGAGCTCGAAGGAATCAATCTGAAAATGAGAACAAAAACTATTTTGATATTTATATACAGTGTGTGTGTGTATATAGATCCTGTGAATGAAACGATACAAGGTGAAATAGAGCAGGGAAATAAACACCCACAAACATATACAGTATATTCTTAGCTTAGATACTTATTCTCAAATACAGTATAATAGAATAGAACATATCTCACCAGAGAGGGAGGATTGAGGTCCTTCATGATGGGGTTGTCTCGGACAGACAGGTGGAGCTGGTAGCCGCTGAGGATCAGGCGGTGGTTGATGGAGTCCCCCACCAGGTGGATGCTGGCGCCCATGACGAACGTGATGATGCTCAGGTACACGGCAGTGCGTGGCAGCGTGGTGGGACTTCTCTCCATTAGCTGCAACACACACCGGTCACGGGTCCATCCGTTTCATTCCATTTATCTTTATTCGTTAAGGATATTAGACACTCTGGGTCTGAACACAGCTCGCTGGTTCATCCACTTACAACCACTCACATCCGCGACAACTGTTTTCAAACTGTTGAATTAAACTCCGGCGCTTACTCACAAGCCCACGAGCGGTTACAAATATCCCACTAGTGGATCATAATTTGGAGATGATTGTTTTTTGTGTGTTTTTTTTTTAAACGAGTTCAATTCCTAGTTGTTTTCTGTTTATATTTTTTCCATCCTTCGTTGTTAGTGAATAACTTTAAATATAATTATTGAGTTTGGCGTGCAGAAAAATGATCACTTTATACCTTCAGCAGCAGAAATGGTGTAATGACGTTGTAGGCCATGTGGAAGTAATCTCCAGCGCTGGGCTTGTTCAGAGGAAACCATTCTAGAGGCAATATAATCTGTGTGGGGAGAGCGGAAAAGTCTATTAGGAACATTTACAGTATTTCTGCCGTGTAGAGACTGTTTCATGATTCATGATAGGACATGGAGATGCTGTGTCCTTTTAAAATGAGCTCAGGGTTACATAGGGTTGCTTTTTACTTTCATGTTTTACTGATTCAAAAACTATGCATGTGCACTAATGTCTCAGCAGAGGTCCTTCGTTAGCTTGGTTAGGTTTTTTTTTTCTTCTTCTTTTTTGTTTTTTTTTTACATCTAACTTGGAATATACACACCACCGGGTAAAAGTTTAGACACACTCGTTCTTTCTTTATTAATATTGTAAAATGTGGAAAAATTCAAATAAACTCTGGAGGAACACAACTGGAACTCTAGGAATTATGTTGTGATAAAAAATCTAAAATAAATCGAAATAATTGAGTATTTTAGCATCTTCAAAGTCGACGCCCTTTCTGCCGAGAATTTACAGAAACGTATTCTTGGCGTTTCCTCACCCGATCTCTTGAGGAATTTCCCCGAGATGATTTTTAATCAGTATTAAAGGAGTTCACACCGACGCCGGACTCTCATCCGCTGCTTTTCTGAATATTTCACTCCCGAGTCGTCCGTTTAAAAAAAAAAAAAATTTTGTAAATAAAATAAAAGAAACGAAGACGTCGACACGGTTATATTTTTGTCTATGACACCGATTTCACACGTTTAATCGCACACCTTCAGATCAAACGCTTTTTAACATTTTCAGTCGAGCGTCCACAAACTGACCCGCAGTGTAAGTTCCATCCATCCATCTTCTACCGCTTACTCCTTCTTCAGGGTCACGGGGAACCTGGAGTCTATCCCAGGGAGCATGGGGTACAAGGCGGGGTACACCCTGGACAGGGTGCCAGTCCATCACAGGGGACACTCACATACACACTCACACACCCATTCATACACTACGGACACTTTAGACACGCCAATCAGTCTACCATGCATGTGTTTGGACCGGGGGAGGAAACCGGAGTACCCGGAGGAAACCCCCGCAGCACGGGGAGAACGTGCAAACTCCGCGCACACACACACACACACACACACACACACACAGGGCCCCGGCGAGAATCGAACCCCGGGTAGTGCAAGTTCATATATTTAAAAGATTTTTACTTTATTCAGTATTTATGTGTAGCTTTTTTTTTTTTTTAAGTCTGAATGTTTCCCTTTTTCTATGCAGTCCTGCCCTGAATGTCTCCCATGTCATGAAGATCCCTACTGTATAAATTCCAACGTGTTGGAATTTTTTTTTTTTTTTTTTTACTACAAATGACTTTGGACAATCTCGCTGTAACCCGAGGTGCGACTCTGCAAGCTTCTGGTGCCAAATGATGGAAAAAAAACTTGCGCTTGAGTTCAAGAGTAAGATCCGTGTCATGTCAGGGAATACAACACACTTTCATGGGCCGGCTGAGGCGCTGGTGGTAGAGCGGGTTGTCCACTAATCGTAGGGTCGGAGGTTCGATTCCCGGCCCGCGTGACTCCACATACCGAAATGTCCTTGGGCGAGACACTGAACCCCGAGATGCTCCCGATGGCGAGTTAGCGCCTTGCATGGCAGCTCTGCTACCATTGGTGTGTGTGTGTGTGTGTGTGTGTGTGTGTGTGTGTGTGAGAATGGGTGAATGAGAACCAGTGGAAAGCACTTTGGATAAAAGTGCTATATAAGTGCGCCATTTACCATTTACTTTCATGGCACAAAGTACTCCAGTCGATCAGATCGGAAAAACATCTAACCCGATCTGACGTCGATCCAGAGTTTGATTCCTCCCTCTGAGAGGTTCTTTTGAGGTTTTTACGCTTGCACTAAGAGATGATTCAACGCAATTAAACACTAATAGATTGTAGCAGTGTACCATTTGCAGTCATTAAATCAATCACCATGACTATAGGCCTCCCGAAGTCCAGGATCCAGTTCTGTACAGTGAAGGAGAACCAGAGGTCCAGGTGGAACTGGGATTGAGCAGGTGGAGGAGCTGTTTTTTCTCTCCTGGTCATGCTGCCCAAAGAACAGAACACACACACACAGAGTCATTAATAACTCACAACGCTTGGAAACAATATACTGCACGACACATACCCTGCCATTCATCCATTTTAATCTCAGTAAACTTGGCTAAAAGTCCACGAACATCAAATGGACTGTACTTGTAGTACACGTTGTGAAATCATAAAGATTCCGATCTAACCAGCTGTATGCTTCTCCTAGTTATTGGACATGTTGATGATAAACATCAATAGGGTGTTAAAAAGGCAATAAACCTTAAATATGGCGGCGCTATCCCATCTCCTCTTGGCCGTTTGCGAATCATTTTTAAATAGTGAAAAAAAATAATATTCTCGTTAAATTAGTTTTCGCTTAATTATTGTAGTCTTCAGTCTCGTGACTCGGATGTGAATGTAAGCGCATTACTTCCGTAAACAAACACCTCTTCCCGCCCAGTGACGTCACGTCCGCTGAGTTCTTCGTCGAATCTTCGGCGCTTTGTTGAATTTGCGACGCCTTGTGGACGGCTAACAAAATTATTAAAAAAAATAAAAAATAAACACTACGTAAATAAACTGCCCTGCGTATTATATTCCAGTATATTATAAATGCATTTGTATAAATTAAGTAATAGCAAATAGTAACGGTTTCCAGGCGGTGGTTTGAGGAGAGATATATTTTATATATATATATATATATATATGTATGTGTGTGTGTGTGTGTGTGTGTGTATATATGTATATATGTATATGTGTGTGTGTGTGTGTGTGTGTGTGTGTATGTATGTGTATATATATATATATATATACACACACACACACACACTAAGGCGGGATTTTGGTGCGGGTAATTCATTAACAGTATCTGAGAGTTTGAACCTCAGCGGCCACCGTCGTGCTGGCAAACATGGCGTCCGACGAAGAAAGCGACGAGGATTTTGTCACTTATGGGACTCCTTTAGAGCCTCTCGAAGAAGGTATTGACTAATCCGAGTTAAATATATTTCAGATAACAACTAACGTGTCGTGACTTTTCTGTATTTGTGCAGCTGCGGAAACTTTAAAAGCCGCATAACAGTATTTAAGCAGCTTTCCCCCCCACCTGTAGTTGTACAAGCCCCGCCTACTGCAATGTGATTGGTTAATATGACCTACTCAAGCGTACTTCGACTGTTTCATAGGCTGGACGTGAACTGCTGGCCAATCCTCGCTCGGTGGGCGTGGCTTGTTGGAATGTGGGTGTGCTTAGTGAATAGCAGATTTGGTAGTGTTTCATAAGGCACAGTAATGACACTGTATATGTTTATAGCGCGGTCACAGCTTACTGTACTCACTACATATGTTTATATAACATGAACGGCTTATTATACGTACTGTATATGTAGGTAGAACATTCATAATATAGTATAGTCACTAGATTTATTCAGAGTATACTACACTTCCTGTATGTCAAGTCCTAGAGCATACTGTAGTCACTTGTGTATATTCTCAGCACCTTCAGCTTAACACACTGTGCTCATTGTACTTATTCGTAGCTGATTAATACCGTATAATACTTGCCGTAAAACACTCCCTGTCCACTTTATTATGCACACCTGCACGTTTACGCAGTTATCTAATCAGCCAATCATGTGGCAGCACAGGTCAAGAGGTCCATTTAACGTTCAGACATCAGAATGGGGGAAAAGTGTGACCTCCGTGGCATGGAGGTAGTAACATGATCTCCTGGGAGTTCCGCACACAGCCGTCTCTAGAGTTTCGACCGGACGGTGCGGAAAACAAAAAACACAGAGTGAGTGACAGTTCCGCGGGTGGAAACAGGCGTCTCTCGTTGATCAGAGAGGTCAGGGGAAAATGCCACACGATTGGCTGGTTGGATAACCGCACAGATGAGAGCAGGTGTAGAGGTGTTCCTATTAAAGTGGACGACGGGGGTGTATAAATCGTGGGAATTGCAGCCGGGGTTTGAGCGACGCGACCTGTTTGAATGCGAGTTCTTTTGCGTAATCGTGCAGTGAACCTGTGCTGAGTTTGTCGAGTTTGTGACCTCTGTGCACTGTGTATGCTCTCCACCTCAAACATATCTCTGCTTATTTCTGGAAATAATCCAACACCAACGTCTTCCGTACCGGCGCGTGAAGACGAGCCCCTCAGAAAGCCCGTACCCGTGCATGACCAGACGGTTAAGGATGAGAAAGGCCGCTACAAGAGGTTTCACGGAGCCTTCACTGGTGGCTTCTCTGCCGGCTACTTCAACACCGTCGGCACGAAAGAAGGTCAGGCGAGAAGACTTTCGAGAACAGTCAACTATTTATTTTTCATGATGTGAGTTTCGCTGCAGATGTTACTTTGTCGTTCACCCTGTATAGGTTGGGCGCCGTCTACGTTCGTGTCGTCGCGAAATCAGAAGGCAGAGAAACACAATGCCAGACCAGAGGACTTCATGGATGAAGAAGTATGTGCTAGACCGTGTGCTCAATTCTATTTATTTCCTAATCATTTTGACCAACTCCTTCACCAAAGGAAGGACTCCAGCAGCTTGGTTAATACGCTCGGAGGTTCTTTATGTCGAAATAAATTTCTGTTTGAGTCTCATGAACTTGTACTATAGTTAGACGCCAGTCTCACTGATGGCCCAAGAACAGATTTATTCTTGATTTGGTAAAGCAGTTCGAGCCGGTCCCTTTTCTCATTCGTCAGGATTTCAGCGAGCACGGCATCGCACCCCAACAGATCACCACCACGGATGATTTTGTTTCTGGGAGGCCCGATCAGATCAAGGACAAAGCCCGAGCCATCAGCTCCCTCACCGCTCCCATCCCAGGAGACACTCTGCTGGAGGAGCTGATCGCGCCTGCACGGTATTTCTTTTCATTTCAGTTTTCACCTCTCTCTCGTCTCGCTATACGATGTCGAAATAGACACGCGAATAGAGTATAGAAAGTTCTAGATTTGTATTAGTAACCATATCGTGCTCTATCAGCCTGTCCCTTAGGAAAAAACTCATCATATTGCTCGTCACGGGCACGCGTCTCAATCGGCTCCCAAGTTCACGCCCTAAAAAAGTCCCACAATTCACGGCACAAACCAGGAGCGTCTCTGCTCACTATGTTTTCTTACTGGAAATGACGTCATGTTTTCTGAAGCCTCTCAGCTCGGGGAGGAAACGAAAACGTCGTACGAACTCTCGGCCAACGGATGTACAAAAGTAGCTTGTTATCGTTGGTTGTGTCTCTCAAAGGATTACTTACGTTAGCTTTATTTTTTTTTTAACTTTATTTGACGTTCGATATACGTTTGAGTCTTGACGACGTTTAAGTGTTTAAGGATTAAAAGTAATCCACCAGCGAGACTACCACGACAGAAAGGCGTGTGATTTAAGCGAACAAATTGATCTGATGTATAATGAGTGAAGGATCTCGGTCCTGCCTGTTGTTCATGCTGTAAACGCCAGCGGAGACGTTTTACAACGCGAGTGCGTAGTCTGGTAGTAATCACTCGGTGTGCACGGCAGGTCGTCTATCGGGGTGGAGCTGCTTCGGAAGATGGGATGGAAGGACGGCCAAGGGGTCGGACCCAGACTGAAAAGGAGACGAGGCAAACAAGACTCGGGTATGTTCTCTGTCAAAGTGCAAGGGGGGTAGGGGGGCATTTAAAACTTTTGCACTCCATTAAAACTGTAGCTTTCTGTCTGTCTGTTTATTACAGGTGTTAAAGTGTATGGATGTGTTTTACCACCCAAAGGATCCGAGGAGTCAGAGGTGACTGTAAACTTGAATTATTTTTAAAATACTTTTTATTAAATTTGACAATTTTAGTATTTCATTGTTGCCTTAATTGTTTGTTTGAAATCGACATGCTCGGTAGTTAGATTTTCCTGAATAAACTGTTTTTTTTTTTTTTTTTTTTTAAAGGATGATGACGAGTTTGCTCCCGAGAACGTGACTTTCGCACCCAAAGACGTGACCCCGGTGGATTTCACCCCTAAAGATGACGTCCGTGGACTCGGCTACCGAGGCCTCAACCCCCTGCAGGCCCTGAGCGGCGGTCCAGGGGTGTCGCATATCAACCTCTTCACGCTGGACTCTGATAGGACGAGCCTGTTTGGCGACCGGAAGGCGGGGCAACATCGTAAGGGTGGGATCTCGGGACAGGTGAGGAGTATTTATTTATTTATTTATTTTGTATCGTACAGAGAAGCATTTCTCGTCCTATCGCTGTTGTTTGTTTTCTGTGTGTGCAGGCATTCGGCGTGGGAGCGATGGAGGATGAGGACGATGATATCTATCACAAGGACGCCATGTCCAACTATGACGTCGTTCTGGGTGGGGAGGAGCCGGGGGACGGACTTTACGGATGGACCGCACCTCAGCAGTACAGACAGAAGAAGAGAGGTGAGCGTGAAAATATCATCGGCTCCAGTACATCGTGGTTTCGGCTTTGAACTCATTTTATAATATAATATTAAATATAATATACTTTTGTATCTATTTCTGTTTAAGAACTAAGGGTATCTTTATTTCTTTTTACTAGTTCACTGTATGGCGTTTTAAATAAATAAATAGATGTTAATTTATTATTTATGATTAAATGAAAAAAATATATATATCAGTCATTAGTGGGATTAGTTTGGTTAGTCTTTCATCTTTTCCTTGCTGTTTTGGTAGATTTTCTGACCTATTTACAAAAAAACAAAAACTTATTTATTTATTTATTTTTAAATTCTAGATTCAAGCAGAGATGCAGTGTATGTGGGGAAAATCCTGGAAGGTTTCACGCTAACTTCTAAACCTGCGGAAGCGAAAACCGTACGTGAGAATCACGATCGCAAATGCTCAAACTCGCAAGTTCGCAAAATATGACGAGACTGCGGATGAAAGTCAGTCCGTAATAATGTACGTTTCTTTACCGGATATAATCCATCGATTATGAAGCGTAAATCGTGTGTTCAGGTGTTTCCTCCGCCCGTCCTGCCTCGTGATTATCGCCCCGTGCATTATTTCCGGCCGGTGGTGGACACGTCGTCCGTCAGCCCAGTGCTAGCCCAGGCGCTGCAGGCTTCGCGTGGACAGCTATCCCAGAATGCACCGCAGCTGCAGAGCCGCCACACGCTGGACTCCGCTCAGAGGAGAGAGATGCTGGGAGAGACCAACTTACAGGGTATTGATGTTTTTATATATTTATATCTGTTGGAGTCAGGGCCGGACTGGGACGTCATTTCATTTCATCATTCATACTTATTTGCTTGAGTGTGTGTGTGTGTGTGTTTTTTTTATTTTAATGTGCAGGTCCCCGCTCTGTATTTGATCTCCTGGACAGTAAGGACCGAGAGAGGTTGAGTGAGCTCCGTAAATCTGTAGAAGAGAAGAGAGCTACATTACCGGATCGTTTCCAGTCCAGTACTGTTCCGTCTGATGTCCTCACCCAGCTCCAGGTCTCTAAAGCTCAGGCAGACGTACAGCTCCAGCCCCGGGCTTCAGACACGGCCCAGCGGGCTCTCCGCGACTGGTCGAGTCCCACAGCTCAAACCGGCCAGACTTTTAGACCGTTTGAGAAAAACCCATCCAAGCAGGCGCGCTACGACCGCTACATCGGCCACCTGAAACAGGGGGATAAAGCCGAAGGTGAGAAACGAGAGCACACTAGTACTAAACACACACTACTAAACACCAACCATCGCGGCTTCTGCAACGGATCTTTATGTAGCATCAATTTATGCAAATTACCATCAAATCAAATCGATTATATCGAGGAAAGATTAATATACTAAATAAATATTAGGATCTCGTCAGACAAAATACTAGCTCAGAAATATTTTATTATTATTTTATTTACCCACTCTGGTCTGATTTTGTTGATTATTTTGTGCATCTAGAAAGCCTGGCTGAGTTCCGTGTGTGCGCGCGCGTGTGTGTGTGTGTGTTTATGTAGACGCTGTGGAGTTGAGTCTGGACCCAGCGATGACGGAGTGGGAGCGAAGCCGAGAGCGAGACGAGTTCGTGCGCGCCGCCGTGCTCTATAAGCCGACTAGCTCCTCGCTCTCCTCTCGCTTCACCCGCGCCAAACACGAGGACGACACCGACAGCGTGGAGGTGCCACGAGATCAGGAGGTCAGCATGTCCGATTGTCTACACATAAATGAATCGAATTATTATTATTATTATTATTATTATTATTATTCCAACCGCATTTTAATTCGGCTCAAACACGAACATTTCCTGTTCACGTGTTCAAATATCAACACGCTCAAATCCGCCTTCATGGAGCAGTATTCGTTTGTAAAATAAATGAATAAAATAAAAGATTTTATATATATATATATATATATATATATGTGTGTGTGTGTGTGTGTGTGTGTGTGTGTGTGTATCGACAGGGCGACAAGGATGACAAGCAGGCAGCAGTGAAGATGAAGATGTTTGGGAAGCTCACTAGAGACACGATGGAATGGCATCCTGATAAACTACTCTGCAAGAGGTTTAATGTTCCACACCCTTACCCAGGGTGAGGCGCGCACACACACACACACACACACACACACACGCGCACACACACGCACGCGTTTGCTTTACTGTTTCTTGTGAGGACCTTTCATTGACATAATTATTAATGCGGCTAATCAATTCTACACTACACCTACATCTAGTCCTAATTCTAACCTGAGTTCTTTTCTCCAATCGCCAGCTCGAGCATCGTGGGCCTCCCCAAAGTGAAGCGTGACAAGTTCTCCATATTCAACTTCCTGTCTGTAACGGATGACCGACAGAGCTCTCAGGCCACGCCCACATCCAGCTCAGGGAGCACTACCGCTCCCTCACTAGGCTCCTCCTCTTCAGCAGCCTCGGGCAGACGCTCCAGGTGGGATGTAGCCGATCAGGGGTCAAAGGTTAAAGAGACGCTGAACGTACACGAGACCGAGCGACAGCAAGAACACACGATCGCCGCGAAGACATCCACGACATCCTCCGGCTCCGGCGCTGCCGCTGAGGTGTTTTACTGATCTATTAACCCTTCATGAGTATTAGTATTTACACAGCACTCCAAAAATGTCATTCTTCATTTAAAGAAACCAACGATGGATTCCGAATGTATCCTTAAATTACGTAATAATCTTGTAAAACAAAACTTAAATGATGTTGAAGAATTTACAAAGTAAAATAAAATCTATAAATATAAAATTAGGTCTCAAAATAATACCATTACAATGTATAGTTAAGTAATAATAATATATAGTTCTGAAATTCTAATATGTGCGTCAGTGTGAGAAATTATGGTCTTAGAGTGCAGAAATATTATTGCATGCATAATCGTTTTCATAATTATTGGCACCCTATTCTAAAGAATGAGAGAAATGACCCACAAGTGGTTCGATTTTTCTGTTAAACTATTAAAAGAAAAGTTGGGTTTTTTTTGTTTAAAAGAAAATGATTCTTTAAAAAAAAACAAAAAACTGGTAGTTTGTTTTTATTTTTTATGTATTATTATTTTAATTTTGACTAACTGTCGTCTCTTAGCAAGCTGATCGGAACAGGTGCCGGTCATTTTAAAACCAAAATCTTTTGTGCAGGAAAAAATTCCAGTACTTATTGTGTTAAATATACAGAGGCATTGTATCGCTTTATTTTAAGCTCAAAAACATCACTTCCTGTTACTCATTTTATATATATTACCATCTGCTCATTTCCGAGAACGCTGCCAGTGATTTCAAGTAAGAGTCGCCTGTATGCTGTTAAAACCTCGGGCTTATTATTTTGCATGATTACAATAATTCATCGTTGTGATTTTTGATCAATTGTAGCCTAAAGTATCCGAGGCTGATGCCGAGAAGAAAACCCAGACGGCTGAGGATGAAGAGGAGGCGGAGGAAGAAGAGGTCAGACCTCCGATGGACCTGTTCAAGGCCATCTTCGCCAGCTCATCTGACGAGAAGAGCTCGTCTTCATCCGAGGAAGACGACGCCGAAGAGGAGGAGCAGGAGGCGGAGCTGCAGACACCTCTAGTCGTACCTGCCCTGCCTGTTGCACCTCAGGCTCCTCCCACGTCACGTTTAAGTAGCGTAACCGGTACGAACTGGTCTTAGATACTAGTTAGTTATTAACGAACGTAACTTTAATAACCGCGGTTCTAACCCGATTCGTTCACCGCACAGAGCCGGAATCCCGAATCGCCGATAAAGGAGCGCAAAAAGACTCTTCCGCTGCTTCTTCTGTCCGGACTGCAGATCTCGACCGTGAGGAGTTTGGACCCAGACTACCACCACCTGGTTAGTTACCGTATTCTCGATTCTGATTGGTCAGAAGGTGTTGTTTCATTTTCCGTAACAGCGGCTCTGATGGTAGTGCAGCTTCAAATCGCTGGTTCATATTAATACGTTATCGTCGATACGGTGAAGTTTTCTGTAATGAGATGTTTATTGTATATTCAGGGAAGGAGTCTTCAGTGTCAACTCCTTGTAACAGCTCGTAACTTTTCACGGCAGTTAAACGTTAAACGTTAAAGTGACATTACCGAGTGACCCGTGTACACACTCGCTACCATTTCAGTCACAGCATTTGTAACTTCTACACCTTTCATTTTCCGATCAGGGCAAGCGTTCCCCTCGTCCTCGTCGCCAGTACGGGAAGACAAAGCGAAGAAACGGAGCAAGGAGCGGCACAAATCCAAGAAAGAACGCAAACACGGGAAAGAGAAGAAGGTGAGCCGAGCGCGGTTTCCGTGGTAACGGTTTCTGCTCGTCGCGTTTTCTGTCTCGTCTTTATCCACGTCTCTTTTCTCTCAGCATAAGAAGAAGAGTAAGAGGCACAAGCATAAAGGGAAACGGAAGAAGAAGAAAAAGGAGGAGGAGGAGGAGACGGACAGTAGCGCTGAGGACTCCGACTCTGACGGTGGTGATGTAACGAAGACGGGATCGGTGTCCAACAAGGAGCTGCTCCAGAGGTCCGGGGTCTTACCCGTAGTCGTTACGCCGTCCGTGATTTCTTTTTATTTAATGCTTTTTTTTAAAAAATAATAAAAATTCTTTTCAGTGTTCAGTAGTTCAGAATTAAACTCGCTCTCTTTGTTTTCCGCTCTCAGGTTGAAAAACCTCCGAGGAAAGAAGTGATGGTGTGAGGACTCTTGAGACGGATGAACTGTCCTCTATGAGGATTCTGCTTTAACGTCTATAGGAGCTCAATTTTGTGTGAAATTCCATGTTTTGCGACATTAAGAACGTGCTTTCCCGACTTGTACGTGACTTAAAAATAAAGTTCGTGTCAATCCCGTGTGAAGTGTGCAAGTTACTTGAGCATGCAAATTAAAAATGATTTCTTCTATATCTTCTGTGTTTATAATGTAGAAAGTTCATCTAGCATTTATTTAGGCACATTTGCTATATACACATCGTACAACAGAGAAAATCGACCAATCAAACGTTTCAAGATTTCCCTCAAACATTCTGTCAGTGAAGCAGACATGAACGTTGCATTCGGAGAGTTTTAACTCTCCGTCACTGGTTTTGCGGCACGGGAAAGTCCTCAGGACGGACGAGGTTACGCCTTGCGGTTTGTCTTGTTGACTTCGAGAGAAAAAGAGGCTGCTGTACAGCTGCTGTAGCGTTTAGTGAAAACAGGAGCTAGCTTGTTTCATGGATGTCATGGATGCTTTGATGGCGGCCTTCAGCTCGTCTGTATTGTTGGTTCTGGTGTCTCTCAGAGATTCTCTATGGGGTTCGGGTCAGGCGAGTCGGCCGGTCAATCGAGCACAGTAACACCACGGTGAGTAAACCAGTTACTAGAAGTTTTGGCACTCTGGGCAGGTGTCGAGTCCTGCTGGAAAGGGAAATCAACATCTCCATAAAGCTCATCAGCAGATGGGAAGCATGAAGTTCTCTAAAATCTCCTGGTAGATGCGTCGACTCTCGACTTGAGAAAACACACTGGACCGACACCAGCAGATGACACGGCACCTCAAATCATCCCTGACTGTGGAAACTTCACACTGGACTTCAAGCAGCTCAGATTCTGTTCCTCCCCACTCTTCCTCCAGACTCTGGAACCTTGATTTCCAAATGAAACCCAACACATACTCCCATCTTCCCCGTGATCGTGTGTGTACTGACTGAGAGATCAAAGGCCCAGGAAACCTTCTCAGGTGTTTTGAGTTAATTAACTGATTAGAGTCTTCTCAGGTCGTATTATTATTATTATTATTATTATTTATTATTATTATTATTTAGCCAAGCAGATCTAGATGCACTGATTCCGCACCCTATGTAGTGCACTACAGAGATCTGTTTGGGATCGAGTCACGAGCGAACGCTCACGAGAGTTGCCGGAAGCTGCCGAACTGACTGTTGCCATGGAAACTGCTGGCGTTGCGCCCGAACTTCATGGTAGTTCGTTCAGGAATGTCGGAGCGACTGCGGGCTGCTGTTCTCGCTCAGTTTAGAGGAACCAGGAGAAGATATTTCATCTGAGAGAGATGTCTCGGGCCCTGCTGGATCCTCTGGCCCTGGATGAGGAGATGGATGAGGAGGAGAAGGAACCGGACCGGAGCTCGTTGTGGGAACACGAGCCGCTCGCGCAGGTGTGTGACGAGGATAAACTGTGTGTCCTTCAATCGAGATGTTCTCCAATCCACAATCTTTATTTTTATTTGCCTATTAACCCTTTATCTCATCAGGAACGTCACACACCTTTACAAGAAAGGGCCGACCAAGAACATATAGACACCGGATATAACAAATAACACTGAAAACAGCACTGTGAAACAGTTGAGAATATTATGGGATGTCAGTGCCACCTGTTGGTATAAAAGCTCCTGTCTCCTGTAGATTCCTCTGAAGGTGTTGAGGGGACACGCCGACTCCGTCACCAGCTGTCACTTCTGTTTCCATGACACTCGACTTCTCACCGCTTCCCACGACAAGACGGTGATCTTCTGGGTACGATCGCTGACAGCTACAGTGACGTCACAATTTACATTAGAAGATAGCAGATTGTGCATTGCACTTTCCGTTCTCGCGCACTGATTCCTGTGTGTTCTCTCTCTCTCTCTCTCTCACTCACTCTGTTTCTCTCTCTCTCTCTCTCTCTCTCTCTCTCACTCTGTTTGTCTCTCTCTCTCTCTCTCTCTCTCTCTCTCTCTCTCACTCACTCACTCTGTTTGTCTGTCTCTCTCTCTCACTCTGTCTGTCTCTCTCTCACTCTCTCACTCACTCTCTCTCTGCGTGTCTCTCTCTCTCTCTCTCACTCTCTCTGTCTCTCACTCTATGTGTCTCTCACTCACTCTCTCTCCGTCTCTCTCGCTCTCACTCACTCTGTCTCTCTCACTCACTCTCTCTCTGTGTCTCTCTCACTCACTCACTCTCTCTGTCTCTCTCACTCTCTGTCTGTCTCTCTCTCTCTGTATGTCTCCCTCTCACTCACTCTTTCTGTCTCACTCACTCTCTCTGTCTCTCTCTCTCACTCTGTCTGTCTGTCTCTCTCTCTGTCTCTTTCTCTCTCACTCTGTCTGTCTCTCTCTCTCTCTCTCTCTCTCTCTCTTGCTCACTCTCTTACTGTCTCTCTCTCTTTCTCTGTGCAGGATGTGGAGACAGGGGCTCAGCTGATGGTGCTGAACGGAGGACACTCCGGAGCCATCACTGCGTGCTGTTTGGTCCCGGAGAAGAACAGGTAGAGAGGAAGGAGTGGAAAGTCACATAAACACACAGAAGACAAGCCTGTATGTATCGCTATGCAAAACATTTATTCAAACTTTTCGTGTAAATAACAACATCCATTATTATTTATGCATGAAATAGTCGTTTCCATTCTAGTCAGTAGATTCAATATAAGAACAGATCTAATCGGAAAGGAAAGTCTAATAGATAAACTGCTGCAGTATCAGACCTTTTTTTGAGTCACAGTAAAGCTTACAAAGGTAAAAAAAAACAAAAAAACTTTTTTTAACAAGATAGGGGACAAGTGCGAACATAGACGTGCATGGTAGGCTGATTGGCGTGTCTAAAGTGTCTGTAGTGTATGAACGGGTGTGTGTGTGTTGTATGTGATTGTGCCCTGCGATGGACTGGCACCCTGTCCAGGGTGTACCCCGTCTCGTACCCGATGCTCCCTGGTATAGACTCCAGGTTCCCCGTGACCCTGAAGAAGGAATAAAGCGGTATAGAAGATGGATGGATTGAAAATATTCCACTGGCGGTATTCCAGTTCCAATATAACCAAAAATAACTGTGTGTGTGTGTGTGTGTGTGTGTGTATGAGTGAGTGTTGGATTTGACATCCCAGATGTGTATCTGATTTGATGTCCTACTTAGTAGCTCTTTTTATGCATGCAGCTCAAATTCTTTCGATTTTCTGCCTCCGAAGCTCGTCTTGTTCCAGCAGCACACTTTATGATGTCAGTATAAAATAGTTTTAAAAATAACAGCACCTTAACAGTACCAAATGCAATATTCGAAAACATGCTAATCATGTGGGCTTTTTATCCGACGTCATCTTTTTTTCTCTGTTGTCGTGTCTTGAGAATTAAATCTGATGCTTGTTGGAGGAAAAAAACAACCTTGTTAAACAAAACCCATTTAGCACTCAAGTAAAATGCCTTGAAAAGTAACAAAAACACAACACACACACACACACACACACACACACACACACACACACACACTGGTGTCTCCGGTTACACTCTCGCTTCTCGCTTCTTTTATTACTGCACAGTCCTTTGTTTGTCAACGGATGCTGTTGCTAAGCAACACAAGAAGCCAAGAAACCACTCAGCGTGACGCTTCGTCCCGTTAATGAGTTTCTTTGCAGCAGCAGCAAATTCTCTTGTTATTAAAAGCTAATGGACATTTTTGTCCTGTGTGGATGTAGATAAATAAAGCTGATCTATTCGACTCGTATCGCTCAGAACAATTCGGTATCGATTACGTTATGTTTGTGTGTAAATAGTGCTGCAAAGCCTTTATGTGTTCGTCTCGTTAGTGAAGTAGCAGCTGATGGAAGTTCAGGTCATGACCAAGCAGAAACCATATTCTGTAAAAAAAAAAAAAGTGTGTGTATTAAAATCAATCAATAAAAATAAAAAGAAATGACGCACTTCAATAACGATACCACTCGTCGAGTAACCCCGAGTATCAGCCGAGACGATACCCATCTTCAAAAATGAAGCTATAAAAAAAAAAGAATAAAATCTTAACAGTTAAACTCTTTCACGTGAAATCACTTCCATTGTAAATATAATAAATAATAATATTAATAATACAAATCTAATCAAATCCATCCTAACGAAAGAAAAAAGCAGTCATGTAAACATTTCCAGTTCCAAAAAATACATTTCTTTTAGAAATCCAGTTCCAGTCTTTGTCACGGGGTCCGAGATCCGATATGTTTTCCCCTGACCCGCCGTTTTTAACTGGTAAACTCACCCCCCCCCCCCCATGTCAATCTGCTATCCTAAATAAACTGGAAACTTCACGGACATTCCACAACATTAAACGTAACTAGAAATGCATAAAAAGTGTGCCTTTTTTTCATTCAAAAAAAATTCTGATTGTTGGGAAATTGCTGTTGTATAAAAGAGGAATAAAAGACTTCGGGTTGTGCAGTTATAGGAAAATAACCGACTTCAGCGTGGGGAGCGTAACTCTGCTTCACAACATCACCCCAACACTGATTATTTTCCTATAACGGCACTCACCCAAATGTGTTATTCCTTACATATGTACTGACGAGACATCTTTTTCTTTGTTGCGTGTGTTTTCTGTCCATCAGAGTAATAACGTCCTCTCGGGACAAGACTGTAAACGCCTGGGACCTGGAGACTGGTAAACTCCTGGTGAATTATCCTAATCTCCTTTCTTGTTTCATCTGGTTTCTTGTTTCACAGCTTAAATGTGAAAGCTGTAGTAATATAGTAATGTGTGTGTGTGTGTGTGTGTGTGTTCAGTGGACAGTAATGCAGGGCGGTTTGTTGATGTCATGCAGTGTGTCATGGGACGGGAAGTACGTAGCATCGGCCTCAGACATGGAGAACGCTCTGTATGTCAACTGTGCAGATACAGGACAGAGACTGCATTATATTCCAGGTAGAGCTTCTTCTTCTTCTTCTTCTTCTTCTTCTTTCAGCTGCTCCTGTTAGGGGTCGCCACAGGGGATCATCCGTTTCCATTATGAAATCAGTTTTATGATCGACATATTCGTTTTGGTACATGTTTTTTGCCGGATTCCGCATTCCAGACAGATCACATTAAACATAAATAATGTGCTTATATTATATACTAAGTTTTGGCTTAAACGTCAAGAAGTTAGATACAATATAACAGAATTAGAAAATCAAAGTTCGAAAAAGCGAAGACATGTTTTTGACCTTTTACTTTATTGAAATAAAAAAGTAGGGATATCTGAAAACAGGTGGTCTGGGTCATACTAATAAAGCACTTGTTGAATTTAGTGATGTCTGACTAAAGTTATGGCATGGATTTTGAAATTTAGATTCATTTGAGAGATGTTTTCATGAAAACACGTCAGCCACAAAATGAATTCGTCCATCAGAAACATCACGAGTTCACCATGCAAACACAGTCTAACACATAGTGCTTGGACCCCTTAATTGCTCCTTGAAGCGAGCTATATTGTTTTATTTGTTTTGCTGTTTATTTATTTTATCGTTCTATTCCGTCCGTCCAGCGTTTTTTCCGTGAGATGAGAAAGGTTCATCCCGAGTAGGAATTCCGAGTCGAGGAGTCGTTTTTCTTTGCTTTTTCCCAGTACGAGTTAAGACCTTTAACTCGAATGCAGCATTAGTTTTATTCCATTCCTCAATCTGTGGCTGTGATGCTTTCAAGAAGCCAGTATCAATGTCTCTGTGTCTCTCAGGTCATCATTCGTCCACAGTGATGAGCTGCAGGTTTGATGCTCAGAGTCAGCACGTGGCCAGCGTCTCAGCAGACAGATCCATTAAATTATGGGACCTTTGCTCACATAAAACCACTCTGAGCATTAACAGGTACTGGCATTGTTCTACATTTTGACTGCACAACTTCCATACCATCTTTAACGTGAATTCATTTCCTGAGAGACAGAGAGACACAGAGACATGTCTCTCTGTCTGGCACAAAATGAATTTGTCCATCAGAAACATCACGAGTTCATGAACTCAGACAAATGAACTCAATCTAGCACATAGTGCTTGGACCCCTTAATTGCTTTATTGTTTTATTTGGCGTATTGGGTTTTTTTTTGTTTTTTTTTTAATCTCTCGTATCTTTCTGGGTTTTTTTTTTTTTACTCTAGCGCTCATACAAACGTCATCTCCAGCTGCTGCTTTACACAAAATGGCCGTTACTTGTGCACAGCATCGTGGGACCGTACGCTACGGCTGTGGGATGTACAAACAGGTTCGTTCCGTACCAGAGGAGCAGAGCAGCTCAGCAAAGGCCACGATGGAAGCGTCAGCTCCTGTGCCTTCTCCAATGATGGTATTGAATGTTTTCTTCCAATCTATCTATTAATACTCTTAGCTTTCTCGATCAAGGATGTCCAACCATCTGTTCAAATATGGCCATAAGTAAATTGTTCCAATACATTCTGCTCGGATATATTAACCAGACTCTCTATCAGCTGTTAACAGTTGATTTTTTTTGTTTTTTAATTACAGATAACACACAATCATTTCTATATGATTCATGATGTCTGTCATTTGAAAGCAAATCTGGTTTAAATGAGATGCAGTGGTACCTTTGCTTGCCTCTAATGAGAAAAATGTTGTGCTCTCCAGCCTCTGTTCTTGTGTCAGGAGCGTACGACAGGACTGTTGCATTGTGGGATGTGAAGGGACTGTACAGAACTCTGGTGCTGAAGGTAACTGCATTTGAGCTTACAGAGAGAGATGAAGTGGTTTTTCCGCCTGCTAAAAAAGTGCAAGCAGTTCTAACGTGAACGGTTTACAGGATCGTTCTTGTCATTTTTAACGAAAATAATTTGTTTGCATTTTTACACTCAGGGTCACCTGGACTGGGTGACAGACGTGGACATGAGTGCTGATGAGAACTGGGTGGTCTCGTCATCAAAGGTGAATTCATTAAGAAGAGTCGGCTACGTTACCGATCGAGAGAAAGTTTGATAAATAATGGTTTATTCTGGAGCATACAGTACATACTGCTTATGTGGGAAAAGTGACACAACACAACAAAATAAGAGGATCAAGGAAACAAAAATAGTGTCCAAGCGTTGATGCTTTGGAGCTTGCCTAGGATCTTGTGAAGCACTCCAGATTAGGTTAGATGGCTGTCTCAACTAGATAATGATCTACATCCAAATCAACAGAGACATAGTTATAGGGGGGAATAAATTGCAGTGACAGTCTTAGTCTCTGGATTTCTACTCAATGGCTGCAAAAAGTTTGAGAAGCCCTGTGTTAGAGAACTGTGAGGAGATTACACCATATATGCTCTGAACTGTGGTGTGTTTGTAGGATTGTACAGTGCGTCTGTGGAACATTGAGCAGCATGAGAGCATTCCTGCAGTCAGAGAGAGCAGGAGAGCACATGGACATGAACCACATATCCTTCAGGTACAGCCTCATAAATGCTCCAGTCGTTGGTTCCCAATAACCGATCACTGATCACCATGGTTCCTCACGACCAATCACTGATCACAGATGTTTCCCAACGACCAATCACTGAATACCATGGTTCCTAATGACCAATCACTGATCACCATGGTTCCTCATGACCAATCACTGATCACCACTGATCCCAATGACCAATCACTGCACACAGATGTTATCCAATGAACAATCGCTGATCACTGCTGATCCCAATGACCAATTACTGATCACAGATGTTTCCCAATGACCAATCACTGATCACTGCTAATTCCAATGACCAAAAACTGATCACCACTGATCCCATTAACAAATCACTGATCACCATGGCTCCCAATGACCAATCACCGATCACCATACCTCCTAAAGACCAATCACTGATCACTGCTAATTCCAATGACCAAAAACTGATCACCACTGATCCCATTAACAAATCACTGATCACCATGTAACCTAGCAACCAATCACTGATCACCGCTGATCCTAATGCCCAATCACTGATCACCATGGTTCCCAACGACCAATCACCGCTGATCCCAATGTCCAGTCACTGATCATAGTTGTTTCCCAACGACCAATCAAATTGTTCCTGACAACCAATCAGTGATCACTATCGTTTATCCACCTGCACACTTCTTTGTTCTTAAATTTTAACCTCTCTTCTTGGCGATATTTAGTGTTATTCAAGTCGTAACCATTTTCTTCATCTCTATTTCCAGACTGCTCACGACCACGTGGCTGAAGCCACGTCTGCCTTTAAACCAGCCCTGCAACTCTGATCAACTGAACATGTTTTTGTTGTTGTCTTGTTTTTTTTTAGTGTGAGGAATGTGGAACGGTGTTTTCATTCCCTTGCTTGGAGAAAGTTAACTCCATCACCAAGTGTGTGTTCTGCCGACTGAAGACTCCACACAGATCTCTACCAGCGCCTCCGCCTCTTTAGCATCGAGCAAGCTAATCAAGCTGATGTAACTAATCAAGCTAACATAGCGGGAGAAAGACCTTCGTGAATTGTCAAGTCGAAGTAGTGACGGCGTAAAGCATGTTTAATGCATCGCGTCATAGTGAAATAACGAGTTGTAATAAAACATATTTGAGGTCTAATATAGCGCTATGCACTTAGCGGCGCCGTGGCTTAGTTGGTTAAAGCGCCTGTCTAGTAAACAGGAGATCCTGGGTTCGAATCCCAGCGGTGCCTTTTGGATTTCTATGAAATCCCCAAAGTTTACTCTCTATAATAATTTCTCAAGGAATAAACCAACATTTATGGGATTTGCACGAATGAACGTGTGTTTTATCAATCACAAAACTCCAAAATCTTGTATTATAGCCTAATAAACAATCTACAAGCCAATCCTCTAAAACGAGGTTGTATTTATTTTCTGCAACAACCAAATACTTTTCTTAATTTCAATTCAATTCAATATACTACATATTAAAATATAAGCTATAATCAGCAGAAATAGAACAGATATTATTACCTTACACGGAGCGCTGACTGTTGTAAAAATGTCCATGATTTTGTCCTTTAATTTAAAAAAGTGTAAGAAGTATTACTATGTAATACTACGAAGTATTATTTTATTACATTTTTTTTATTAGGAGGTATTAAAAATACGTTTCAATTACAATGTATTTTCTAACTGACTCATTCTATAACACTCATTTTTCTCTTACCAGTTAAATCTTCAGTTAAATTCCAATGAATTTATTTATATACAATATTTAAAGTAGAAAATAAAACCCATACTAATCTTTTTTTTCTATTATGCAAAAAGACCGTGCTATTTTAGATTTTATTATGTATTTTGTTTCCTACCTTTGTATTTTATGAATTTTTTAAAACTGACTGCGTTGTTTGTTGGAGAGTTCGACCCACCTTTTGTACTTTTGTATAAACTGGGATGCAACGGTAAATATAAATCTTTGCATAAAGACAGTCTGTCTAAAGATGAGAAGATTTAAGTGTGGCCGCTCTTTAACTTTCATTGATGTATACTGTATTTATCTAGCCACGTGTACTAGATAATAAATGGTTTTGGTTATCTGATGAGTAAGGATTAAGACATGTCATGGGAGTGCTGTTATGGGAAAATAATCTGCGACAGGGTGGTATGATATGCGACATGGAGCGCTGTTGATTGTTTAGTGGACGAACTACATAATCAAAGGTTAACAATAAACCAGGTAAAACGGTGATGTTATTTAACAAAGAAAACATAATCACCGCTATTCTGAAATTAAAGGAGAGAAGACATTTACTGAACATTTATGGAAGGAGTCTCCAGTGTCTGTGCTTCACAGCAGCCAGAGGTAAAGCTGTAATTAAGTTACAGGATTTTCTCGGTAACATCTAACAAGCTGTGCTTTTTTGTTTGTTTGTTTGTTTACTTCATGAAAGAGAAAGAAGTAAAAAGGCTGGTAAGGGAATATAAGGTATATCATCAAGGACACTTCCCATCCCCACCTTAGACTGTTTGCATATCTCCCATCAGGAAAACAACAGAAGTCTGCATGATCACGAACAGCTTTTTCCCTTCAGCTGCACTAATACTGAACTCATCTACTAAGCTTTAACTGCTAGCCACCACCCAATAACCAAAAATCAGCATTAGACACCACACTATACTATACTGTACTATACATTGCTGCTATTATCAGCAAATATTTGCAAGTACTTGCACTTTACAACAATTATCTATACTACAATTAATTATATCAGATTGTTATTTGTACATTATAACTATTTGCACATATTGCATGCGTCATGCTGTTTACCTTTACCTGTACATTGTTTATCTCAACTATTATAGTATTGCACTATAATTCTTATTTGTTTCATTTAACTTAATTGCTATTTGCATTACTGGTATGCATCATACTGTTTACCTTTACCTGCACACTGTTATCTTAATTTATTGTACCATAACTTTGTTATTTTCGTTACTGGTTGGATGCTAACTGCATTTCATTACTTCTGTACTCTGACAATAACAATAAAGTTGAACCTAATCTAACATAATCTAATCGAACCTAACCTAATTTAACCTAACCTAACCTAACCTAATCTAATCCAACCTAACCTAACTTTATCCAACCTATCCTAACCTAATACAACCTATTCTAACCTAATTTAATCTAACCTAATTTAACCTAGCCTAATCCAACCTAACCTAATCTAACCTAATTTAATCTAATCAAACCTAACTTAATCTAACCTAATTTAACCTAAACTAACCTAATCTAATCCAACCTAACCTAACCTAATCAAATCGAACTTAACCTAATTAAATCTAACCTAATCCAGCCTAGCCTAATCTAACCTAATTTAACCTAACCTAATCCAACCTAACCTAATCTAACCTAATTTAACCTAGCCTAATCCAACCTAACCTAATCTAACCTAACCTGATCTAATCAAACCTAACTTAATCTAACCTCATTTAACCTAACCTAACCTAACCTAACCTAATCCAACCTAACCTAATCGAATCGAACCTAACCTAATTTAATCTAACCTAATCCAACCTAACCTAATCGAATCGAACCTAACCTAATTTAATCTAACCTAATCCAACCTAACCTAATCGAATCGAACCTAACCTAATTTAATCTAACCTAATCCAACCTAACCTAATCTAACCTAACCTTATCTAATCAAATCTAACTTAATCTAACCTCATTTAACCTAACCTAACCTAACCTAATCCAACCTAACCTAATCGAATCGAACCTAACCTAATTTAATCTAACCTAATCCAACCTAACATAATCTTACCTAATTTAACCTAACCTAATCCAACCTAACCTAATCTAACCTGACCTAATCTAACCTAATTTAATCTAATCTAACCTAACTTAATCTAACCTAATTTAACCTAAACTAACCTAATCTAATCCAACCTAACCTAATCGAATCGAACCTAACCTAATTTAATCTAACCTAATCCAACCTAACCTAATCTAACCTAACCTTATCTAATCAAATCTAACTTAATCTAACCTCATTTAACCTAACCTAACCTAACCTAATCCAACCTAACCTAATCGAATCGAACCTAACCTAATTTAATCTAACCTAATCCAACCTAACATAATCTTACCTAATTTAACCTAACCTAATCCAACCTAACCTAATCTAACCTGACCTAATCTAACCTAATTTAATCTAATCTAACCTAACTTAATCTAACCTAATTTAACCTAAACTAACCTAATCTAATCCAACCTAACCTAATCGAATCTAACTAACCTAATTTAACCTAACCTAACCTAATCTAATCGAACCGAACCTAACCTCATCTAACCTAACCTAATCCAACCTAACCTAACCTAACCTCATCTAACCTAATTTAACATAATCTAATCTAATGTAATCTAATATAGTCTAATCTATTCATTCAATTAATGGATCTTGTATAGTAGCACTACTTGTATTGTTCCCTGCTTGATATATCGCTTTGCTTATTTGTAAGTCGCTTTGGATAAAAGCGTCTGCCAAGTGAATAAATGTAAATGTAATCTAACCGAACACACAAACTGCAGAGTATCAAGGTATTTAGTGTTGATGCTCTAGCACTTGCACTTTATTGACCGTAGCTAACAGTGTCGGTGTGTGTGTACTGTATATATTGTGCGTATGCCGTTGCGGTAGAAATCCCTCCGGCCTTCAGGGGGCGCCCTTTCACTCATAAACTGACCTCCAGTCGGAGAGGCTTCTTTGAACGAGATGGAAAACCGTGCAAACAGCTTGGCCGTGTATTCGGGGACGAATCGGGAAACAATGAAGCGTTTCATCCAGGTGACAGTTTCCAGCGTTTTAATGAAGATGCGTAATCGGAGACAGCGCGAGCTGAGAGAGAAATCACAGCTCAGATATGCAGCTCTGCAAACAGCCAGACACTGATTGTTGTGTGTGTGTGTGTGTGTGTGTGTGTGTGTGTTTTGTTCCTTTCTTGCAGGCTTGCATACTTAAATCCAGAGCATCAGATTCTTTCATTCATGCATTTGAGCCTTAATTGGACTAAAAACGTCCTGGTCTGAGATCAGAATCGGTGCATGAAGATGAGAGGAGAGACTCCGAGCAATGGCTTGCATCCTTGAATTGCATCACCGCGGATGAAGGTGAGCAAGAAGAGAAAAAAAAAAAATCAAATGAAGGGAGATTATAAATTCACGCGCAGGTGAAGTGAAGTTTGAAAAAGATTGGACTTTAAAAAAAAAAAAAAAAAAAAAAAAGGAAATGTTTTGTAATCCGACTCAGTGTTACAGCTGCTGTTACTTTGTGTCTGTGAGTCCTCTCGCGAATAGAGGTGTCAAATAAACAGATCTGGCTGTTCTAATCCGATCTGTTGATTAAACATACCGCCAGATGTGGAAGCAAACATCTGCAATGTGAGCCATGGAATCACCTGCGCTTCCCACGTGATGCTGAAGGTCAGAGGGATGAAGATTTTCTTAATGAAGTGCTTGTTATTCCTGCGCTGGGCATGGCTTTGTTTGGGTGAGTATAGCTTTAAATCCAATCCGGTTTCTTTCAGTGGCACAATGAACCGGATTTTTACAGAGGTCCAGGTGGACCTCTGTAAAGCTCGAGTGAGCAGAATCAGAGGTGAGACCGGTTTAAGTGTCTTTAAAAATCGGATGCCGAAGAAACCTTGAGAGGAACTAAACAGGGACGGAGCCAACCTTAGGGTGACTTTTGAAGATCGTACACAAGATGCAGAGTGAATGTGAGCACAGTGTGAACAGGAGTTTAATACGGATCTGTAAATTCCAACCCTGGTCTTGCAGAACCCCATTTCAATTTTTTTCCGCACAGACTTAGATTTTGAACTTCATTTTTTCATTTCATTTTCTTGTACCGTATAGTTCGTGAGAGAACATGTACATCACGATACATCTCGTTTATCACAGAAATGCACTTGTACGCAAATAGGATATTTTTGGGTCATATCTCCTATCCCTGTCACACACACACACACACATCTTCTTACACACTCATTCACACTTCGGGACACTTTATTTTAGCCAGTCTATCTTCTTGGCGTATTTTTTGGGAGGTCTGAGGAACCTGGAGAACATGTGAAACAGTCACTCGGGCTCGAGGAGCTTGGAGCTGTAAGGGCTGGTTATTTGCTGATGAATTGATTCGGGTGTTAGGACCAGGGGAAAGTGCTAAAACCATGAGGACAGTGGGGTTTTCCAGGACCAGGGTTAGGACCAGGGTATCAAAACCTGCACAGTGCTCTGCCAGCTGAAGCGACATTAAAGTCTGAAGCCTGATGATGGGTGGAAGAAGCCCCTGGATGGACAAAACGGTGATTCGATGCTAAAAAATGTCATATTAACTAAAATGAAATAAAAACCGGAATTCGTTAGACAAATGCTAGTTCGTTAGTCGGTTAGCAAGAGAAATCACATCTTTTGATTAAAAAGTTATGCTGTTCATAATTCATTAGATTCTATGAAGTTGGGGTACTAGGGCTAACACGAGCTAACAGTAGCTAAGACAGTTAAGTTAGCTACAGGATAAGGTTACTATGATGATTTGGCTGCAAGGCAAATCAGATTTAAAAATTTTTGCTCTGATGAGGTTTTCTGTAAGGAGATATTTATAACAAATTTTTTTTGGAAGGAGTCTCCAGTGTCAGCGCTTCTTAAAAGTCAGAGGTAAAGCTGTCGTGTTTTTTTTCAGGACAGCGGAGTTTATGCTTTTAGGTTTCTTAGTTACGTGACCAGGTGTTTTTTTTGGTTTTTTTTTGTCTTCTCAGCTCCAAGAGTGCTATTGCTGCTATAGTCAGTCCCTTCAGGATTTCGCGGAGTGTTTCACTGCGGCTTTTTAAAAAAAAAAAATTCTCAATGTGATTTATTTTTGTACTGTTTCTTATTTTCATTTTTTGGACAAAACCACTTGAGTTGGTGAAATATTTTTGTGCGGACTTTCGCAGTGATGTTTGTTAGTAAATGAGACCTTTTAGCTGTACTCATGTTACACACGTGAATTGAAGAGGACTTTGGCTAAATGCACGTTGTGATGACGTCACATGACACGTCTCGGCCGGAATCTGTGGAAAATCCATCCATTTACTATACCGCTTATCCTACATGGTCACGAGGAACCTGGAGCCTGTCCCAGGGAGCATTGGGCAAGGCGCAGTACACCCTCGACAGGGTGCCAGTCCATCACAGGGCACAATCACACACACCCGTTCATACACTACGGACACTTTAGACACGCCCACCAGCCTACCATGCATGTGTTTGGACTGGGGGAGGAAACCGGAGTACCCGGAGGAAACCCCCGCAGCATGGGGAGAACATGCAATCTCCGCACACACAGACACACACACACAGGGCAAAAAATTGCTAAACCAAAGTGCTGTGGTATAAGAGGAATAAAGAATTTTAGGATGTGCTGTTACTGGAAAATGATCAACTTCGGTGTGATAACAGTAACTCTAACAGTCGTTTTTAGCATTATTTGTCTATAACCGCAAATCCCAAAGTGTTTTATTCTTTACTTTAGCATCAGTTTTATACTCGTCTGTAGTGACGGTGATCTGTTGTGGCACGGAGGAAACCGAGACTAGAATTCTTCGCTGCTCTTCTACGGGTTACATGAGACGCTGAGGTCAGTCAAGCACCCAAACAAACGCACGCCAGGGACCGTCGGAGGCCGCGATGTGGTCGCTTTAACGGTCCTTGTAGTCGTGTATGAACCGATCATGTTCTGTTAAACGTTTAAAAAAAGCATGCACACAGTGTGTACAGGTCTGTCTTTAAAAAAAAAATGGCAGCAGCACACCTGAGACTCTGTTTCACCTAGAGTCTCAGACACAATGGACCCTTGACACACTCACACACACACACACACACACACGAGAGTGGATTTCTCCAAGTCTAGACATGCAGGCTCAGAAATGTCAGCATGCATCACTGCACATCTCTTTCTGATTGTATTCCAGGGATAAGCCTTTCTATTTTTCCACTAAATGTTTGTAAAAAAAAAAATAGTTTTTTAAAGTAAGAATTCCTTACTATTAATGATATTTTACCGAAAATGAAAGATTCTCGATTGCTCAGAAGGTGTTGATTAGTTTTCTATGACCGCAGATCTGACACTAGCGCAGATCGTGCGCACGTCACAGGTTTGGAACAGTCAGTGTTTTTTGTTTTTTTGTTTTTTGCTTAAATGTTGGTTTAAGGCTCGAATTGAAACCAGCCCACAATCTCCGATGCCGTCCCCTGCGTCTGTGCGCCGGTGTCCGAGCCAAGTCACGCTTTCATCTGCGTCTGTTCAGACGATATCACACTGAGAGATATTGGTGTGACCTTCTTTCCTCAATTCAGAGGAGCTGTACGCTGTTTTGGCGACTCATGTCAAGTGTCTTAGAAGAGAGAGGAATAATTTAAAGATCAATAGAGGGGGAAAAAAAGCATGCTGTGATAAGAAGCTCCTCTCCCCCCTCCCCCCCCCGTCCCCCAAAAGCACTAAGTTCCGGTGTTCACTTGGTCAGATAATTTGGATGAATTTGAGTTTACAAATTAAAAAAAAAAATGTACATAATATTTATAGTTCTGGGGGCGCACAGTGGCTTAGTGGTTAGCACGTTCGCCTCACGCCTCCAGGGTCGGGGGTTCGATTCCCACCGTGACCATGTGTCTGTGTGTGCGGAGTTTGCATGTTCTGCTGCGGGGGTTTCCTCCGGGTACTCCGGTTTCCTCCCCCAGTCCAAACACATGCATGGTAGTCTGATGGGCGTGTCTAAAGTGTCCGTAGTGTATGAACGTGTGTGTGAGTGTGTATGTGATTGTCCCCTGCGATGGACTGGCACCCTGTCCAGGGTGTACCCCACCTTGTGCCCCATGCTTCCTGGGATAGCCTGGGATAGACTCCAGGCTCCCAGAGACCCTGTGTCATATAAGCGGGATGGAAAATGGATGGAAGTTATATATGGTTTTACTGAATAAATCCACATTGCCGTTAAAGGCATTACTACAGCCTTCACTTAGGTTTGTGTTTAGATAGATAGATAGATACTTTATTGATCCCCAAGGGGAAATTCAGAGCCCGGAACGCGCCGCTGGTCCTGCTCTGTAGCTCTCTGTAGCTCTTTTTACAAACTAGACCACTCTTGAACTGAAGATGAATTGTTCTCTAGACTTTCAGGTCATCAGAACTGCTGTGTGTACTGTATGGGTGTGTGTTATTGTGATGTGTAATGCCACATAGATGAGCCACCGCCGCCTTCTTCTTTGTCTAGCGTGTAAGCTTCAGTAATAACCTTTTGAAAAACTGTTGTCCTGTTACCTTGTGTGTATCAGCTGCTTGTGGTGGGACGGTGGAGCTGCACACGGAGCGAAGAGGAGTGATCTACAGTCCATCCTGGCCTCTAAACTATCCTGCCGGAGTCAATTGCTCCTGGAACATCCAGGGGAACCGTGGCGAGGTCATCACTATAAGGTAGCACACACACACATTCACTATTCTTCACAGCCAGCGCTAGCGAACTTCTTCGCAGCCTTCATACATACCCTGGGTCTTCTTTTGCGTGTTTGCTACAATGAGAACGCAGTCTGGGGCGGGTCTAGTTAAAGATGCAAAATAGAGGGCGGAGCAAATGAATACGTCTGGGGGGCATGTATGAAATTTGCTAAGGGACTTGAAGACAAAATGAAACCGTTAAGTGTAAATAAAGAAAACGCTCGCGCAGTTACTCTTTCAAATCATAACGTGTCTTTATTGGTCACATATACAGTAGAGCACAGTGAAATAGTTTTCTTCAGGAAGTTGGGCTCAGAGTGCAGGGTCAGCCATGATACAGCGCCCCTGGAGCAGAGAGGCTTAAGGGCCTTGCTAAGCCACCACCGCCAAATTTCAAGGCTGCAGACCCGTACTTTACCCAGGACAATAAAATAAATTCTCATTTCTCTGTTTTTGTTTAGTGTAACCCTTCCAGACAGTGTAAAGTGAGGATTTATAGGCTGTTAGAAGCTCTGCTGCATCACTAAACAGTGTGTTTATCGGAGAGAGAGAGAGCAGAACGCCTGTGTGTATGCGGTCAGCACTTCTCTGAGCTGTTTGATAGGATTACTGGCCTTTACTGCACTACAGACACATTTATTATATATATATATATATATTCTCTACCTCTCCCTCTCTCTCTCCCTCTCGCTCTCTCTCACTCTGAAACTCAATGCATCAGAGTCTTATGATCTGCTGCGCTACCCCTTTAATATTTATTAAAAATTTCCAAATAAAATCTAATACTGAACATCAAACTTCATCACCAAGCACTTGAAGTACAATGATCATTTTATTTAACAGTTATAATTTCGAAAAAAAAGAAAAAGGTTTTCATGAATCAGATCTGAAATGATTGGCACTCTACAATATAATTAGCAAAAAATGAGAATGTAAAATAAAAACATTACACGCAGCGAATGTTTGAACGGTTTCATTTGAGATTACAGTCAGATGTGAAATTATTGGCACCCTGGAAGATAACGGGCAAGATAAAGGCTTCCGTTTTTTTAAAAATGGCTTTAAAAACAGCTTCAAACGAATGAGCACTGAGTAAGGAGAAAAAGATGCGCGTTTAATTTTCATCTAACATTTTATTTCAAATATTCCACAACATTTTAATTGATATATATTTTTTTATACAGCATTCTAAACAAGAGAACCTTTTAACATCAAATCAGCTGCTTCGAGAAATCGTAATTGTTAGTTTAAAAATACATAAATATACAAACAAATAAATTAAGTTTATATATAGAGTCGCAATATCGCAAAAAAAAAAAACCCCGAATATTTATAATATTGTCATATTGTTCGGCCTTAAATGATTGAAATAACCTCACTGCACAGCTCCAGGGTCTCGGGTTCGATCCTGAACTGAGGTTACTGTCTCTGTGGAGTTTCGCATGTTCTCCTTTTGTCCGTTTCGGGTTTCTCTGGGTTCTCCAGTTTCCTCCCAAAAGGTGGGTTGGTGATTCTAAATTGCCCGTGGGTGTAAATGCGAGTGTGAATGTGTGTGTGAGGTGTCCTTCTGCCTCATACAGGGTGTATTCTCCCCCCTCGTACTCGCTGTTCCTGGGATAGAGTCTGAATCCCCCAATAAAGCGCTTACTGAAAATAACATTTTTATGCAGGGTGTCAATATTTTTTAAACCTGTAGTGACCCATTGGGCTTGCTAGAAGGTGTGAAGTGAATCTTCATAGCTTCCTTGGAAAGATTTACTTTCTTACTCTGTTCATTCATTTCTTTAGCTAACGTCATGCTAGCAGTGGTTAGTTTTTCCAGTGTGTTTTCGATGCTGAACTGTCTCACACGTCTTTTAAGATCTTCCAGGTTCAGGATTGTACTGCTAGGGCCTGCTTTTGCTGGATAAAACCATAGTTTGAGGTGTTCTTGCTGCTCTCATTCCCTGCTCTGTGTTGCGGTGCAGCTTCCACAGTTTTGACGTGGAGGAGTCGGGGGGATGTCGGGGAGACTGGCTGCTGCTCGGCCCCACGTGGAAAGACGAGTATCGCGTATGCGGCTCGGCCCTGCCCCTCCGTTCATCTCCTCCAGAGGTGCGGTGTGGCTCCACTTTCACTCGCAGACCAACAGTTCGGGACTGGCGCAAGGCTTCCGGCTCTCCTATATACGCAGTAAGTGAATGCACTGTACGAATTCATGGGATCGGATTTAAACCAATCGAATTACGCTCACTTCGGTTCCCTTAAGTTCTACAGGTCAACCCCAAAAACGTAAAGGTTTTCGATTTGAATATTTTTCTTCTAAGATTGTGGATCTGATGTAGTAGAACAAAAATTACTGAGAAGGAATGATACTAAAAAAACGTGAAAACGTTCTCGAAAATAAAACGAGACAACTCCATACTAAAGAAGAACTTGGTTTAAAATGTTAAAAAAAAATTATTCTTAAATCCTCTTCTGCCTGTTTTAACATGCCGTTCACCACAGTCCTGTGATTTCTCCAGTCAGAGGACTGTTTCCCACAAACAATTTTATAAAACAATACTCCTACCTTGAAAATGTGTTTCCAAAAACATTCTATCTACGTAATATTCCTTCCATAATGCTGATTAAGATTTAACATTACATTTAAAAACAAACGTATAGGAATGATTTCTTTACTCCTTGACCCAATGTACACAAAGCCTAAGGATCTCCTACCAGGATCTCCTTTAGTTCCGTAGTTAACCAACTAACTCTCTTTCATCCAATTCTACTCCGTAAGTAACGGTTGTATGCGAATGTTGGCCAAATGACATTTTCCTCTAGATGTTGTTTGATGTTTTGAATACATCAGACATTCTCTATTGTAGTGAGGTTGCAGGTGAGGCTTCCTTCTGATGACTCTTCCATGCAGATCATGTGCACCACCACCCACTCCTGTGTGTACTAAACCTTCCTGCAGGTCCTTAGTGTCACACAGGGAATGTGCTTTGCCTTTGTGCCCAGAAAAATGTTCTTATTCTTCCAGATGTTCCCCTTTACTGACATATTTGAATGATATTTTGGATATCACTAAGAGCACGTGGTATTTTGGTACAATGTTTGAAGAGGCTGTGTGGTTTTTGTCTTTTAAAAAAAAGTTTTTTTGAAGATGCAGCTTCATTATTAAACTATTAAAATGTTTTCCTTAATTGATCTCTCATTCACTCACTCACTGTCTGTCTGTCTGTCTGTGTGCGCGCGGAGGTCGTCTGGGAGAGAGCAGCTGTGAGAGTGATGAGTATCTTTGTGGTAATGGGAAGTGTGTGCCACGCTCCTGGCGCTGTAACGGCCTGGACGAATGTGGAGACAACACGGATGAGAGGAACTGTATTGGCCCTCCCACGCCTGCCCGGGCTAGCCTGTGCGCCCCTGGTACACTGGAGTGCAGCCTCGCTCAATCGACCCGCTGCCTGCCCTCAGCACTCCGATGTAACGGCGTCCACGACTGCCCCGACGGCTCCGACGAGGCTCAGTGTCCAGACATGGTGTGTGGAAAACGGCTAGCCAACTTCTACGGCATGTTCGCCTCGCCCGATTTCTTCCGGCCAAACCGCAGCACTGGCACAGACCTCTACTGCACCTGGTTCCTGGACACACAGGTTAGTTACCACGTACACCTCAAAATATAGAGGTTAGTTAAAAAATATATATTCAATTTATCTTCATACATATATACATATATATTACACACACACACACACAGTGGTGCTTGAAAGTTTGTGAACCCTTTAGAATATTTCTGCATAAATTTGACCTAAAACATCATGAGATTTTCCTAAAAGTAGATAAAGAGAACCCAATTAAAAAATCTGACAAAATATTACTTGATAATTTATTTATTGAGGGAAATGATCCAATATTATATATCTGTGAGGGGTAATGGTATGTGATATGACTCCGTTGTGCAGTAATAACTGCAGATACACGTTTGGGGTAACTGTTGATCAGTCCTGCACGTCGGCTTGGAGGAGTTTTATCCCGTTCCTCAGTACAGAACAGCTTCATCTCTGGGATGTTGGTGGGTGTCCTCACATGAACTGCTTGCTTCAGGTTCTTCCACAACATCTCCATTGGATTAAGGTCAGGATTTTGACTCGGCCATTCCAAAACATTACCTTTATTCTTCTTTGACCGTTCTTTAGTAGAACGACTCGTGTGTTTAGGCTCGTTGTCTTGCTGCATGACTCACTTTCTCTTCAGATTCAGTTCACGGGCAGATGTTTTGATATTTTCCTTTAGAACTCTCTGGTATCATTCAGAATTCATTGTTCCATCTACGACGGCAAACTGTCCTGGCCCAGATCAAAACAGGCCCAAATCATGATACTACCACCACCATGTTTCACTGATGGGATAAGGTTCTTATGCTGGAATGGCGTGTTTTCTTTTCTCCAAACATAATGCTTGTCATTTAAACCAAAAATTATATTTTGGTTTCAAAATATTGGAAAAACATTTTTCCAATAGCCTTCTGGCAGGTTAGCAAACTCCAGTTGGGAGTTTTTGGAGAGCAGTGGCTTTCTCCTTGTAACCTTGCCATGCACACCATTTGCTGTTCAGTGTTCTGATGATGGTGGACTCATGAACGTTAATGAAGTTGCTTAAAAGGTCTTACTCAGTAACACACTATGCCAAAATACATCAGTCTGTGAAAGGGTATAAAGCTATTTCAAAGGCGTTATCCCAAAATGGAAAAACTCGGCACAGTAGTGAACCTTCCCAGAAGTGGCCGACCTTCCGAAATTCCTCCAAGAGCACAGCGACTACACATTTAGCAAGTCAGAAAAGAGCCAAGGACAACATCAAAGGATCTACAGGCCTCTTTAAAAAAAAAGGTCAGTGTTCATGACTCCACTATCAAAAAGATACTGGGGAAAATGTCTTCCATGAAAGAGTGGTGAGGTGAAAACCACTGCAAACTCAGAAGAACATAAAGGCTCTTTTGAATTTTGCCAAATGATAATCATCAAACCTTTTGAGAGAATGTTTTGTGGACTGATGAGTCGAGAGCGGCACTGTTTGGAAGAGGGGTACCGTTACATCTGGCTTAAACCAAACACAGAACTCCACAAAAAGAACATCATACCAATGGTCAAGCATGGTGGTGGCACTGTGATGGTGTGGGGATGCTTTACTGCTTCAGGTCCTGGGCAACTTGCAGTAATTGAGGGAAACATGAATTCTGCTCTGTACCAGAAAATCCTAAAGGAGAATGTCCAGTCTTCAGTCCGTAAGTTGAATCTCAAACGCAACTGCAGCAATACAATGATCCAAAGCAGAGAACTAAGTCCCAGTCGTAGAAGTAAGTGAAAGACTGATCTCCAGTTATCGGAAGTGTTTGGTTCAGTTATTGCTGTGGTACAACCAGATTTTAAGTTTAAGGGGGCAATTAGTTTTTCACATTGGTGATAGGTGTCCAATAAAAAAATTGAGTGTTTACTTACGTTGCATTTGTTTTATGTTTGAATATCTAAAACTATTTCATATGAGATGTACACAAAAACGGAAGAAATCAGGATGGGGCAAATACTTTTTCACAGCACTGTAACTTATGTTTAAAAAAAAAAAAAAAATAAAATGATATCATTATTTGCTATTGTCTTTAGCACTGTCTATAAGTAGTGTCCCATTCACCTCTTTCAGTATTCCTTTAAATCAAAAACGTTCAAATCCTGACATTAACTCGTGTGTCCATGCACACACACACACACACACACACACACACACACGTACACACACACGAACACTGCGTGCAGGACCCGAAGCCTCTGCTGCTGCGGTTAGACCTGCAGTTGGGAGCGGGCGACTCGGTGCGTGTGTATGACGGTCTGGGGGAACGAGCCGAGCGTCTGCTGCAGAGTCTCACACACCACAACAACCAGCATTCAGCCGTGTTGGAGTCCTCGCAGGGGCAGATGAGCATCCTGTACCACGCCAAACCACACAGCCAGGGGCACGGCTTCAACGCCTCCTACCAGGTGAGAACCAGAACCAGCTCCCTCTTTAACTGTAGCGATAACAGAGGGTATGAAGTAGGAAAAGTAAATGAAAAGCCATCAGAAATCCTTTTTTTTTTCTTATTCTTTTTTTAACTACATAAATAATACTATTTTTACAGATTTCATATTTTTATTTGGAGGGTGGTCGTGTTAGTTAAAATGTAGAAAAATGCATTTTTATGGTTTTATTTATCTATCTATCTATTTATTTATTTATTTTCAAGTTATGGCCATTTATTTTTGTAAGAATGAAAAAGCTTTTCATTGGTTTTTTTCTCCATTTTTCTGGCACTCGATTACCAAACCTATGGTCAGGTCCATAAGTATTTGGGCAGCGACACAATTTGAGTAATTTTGCCTCTGTGCACCGCCACAATGGATTTGAAATGAAGCGATCACGACGTGATTGATGTGTAGACTTTCAGCTTTAATTCAAGCAGTTTAGGACAAAATTTTGTGTTTATGAATTATGGCCATTTTTTTGCCGACTACCATTAAAGTTTTGATGCAAGATTCATTTGTAGCAGAATGATGGGAAGAGAAGTGTATGGAGAAGGAAAGGAAGAGCTCATGATCCAAAGCATATCACCACACCATCTGTCAGACCTGGTGGAGGAAGTGTTATGGCATGGGTATGTAAGGCTACCTGATGGAACTGGGTCACTGGTGTTTATTGATGATGTGACTGCTGATAGAAGTAGCAGGTTGAATTGTATCGCTCTAAACTTCTAAAGCAGTCCAAGGGCTTCCTAAGGCATCGAAATTACATGTCCGATGACCTCAACTGTATTGAGCTGCTTTTCACTTACTGAAGTCAAAAAGACCCACAAACAAACAGTAACTGAAGGCGGCTGCAGTAAAGGCCAGGCAAAGCATCTCATTGGAGGAAACTCAGCTTTTGGTGATCCTTATATTTATGATGTTGGTTAGTTTGTCCAATTACTTTTGAGCCTATGAAAACGGAGGGAAAATCTACAATTCAGTCACATCTCCATTTCTTCGTTTCAAATCCATTGTGGTGGTGAATGAATGAGTCAATAGTGTCGCTGTCCAAATACTTATGGACGTGACTGTATTGTAAAAATGTCCTTGTGTATTGTGGTGATATGTTCGATATTGCACACCCCTAAGCAGAAACACCCTGAACAAAATCAACCAAAAACGTTCGCAAGGGAACTTTTTAGTAATGACTTGCCTGTCAATGAACTTTGACCCTTCTCTCTCTGTCCCTCAGGTGAAAGGTTACTGTTTCCCGGGTGAGTTCCCGTGCGGTCCAGACGAGGGCTGTTACTCTCAGCATCAGCGCTGTGATGGTTACTGGCATTGCCCGAGTGGCCGAGACGAGGAGGGGTGTGCGCTGTGTGGCCCGGGTCAGTACCCATGCCAGGGGTCCGGAGGTGCGTGTTACTCGGCTCATGAGCGCTGTGATAATCAGAAACAGTGCCCAGACGGCTCGGATGAGAAAAACTGCTTCTCCTGCCAGCCGGGAACGTTTCACTGCGCGACTAACCTGTGCATCCTGGAGACGTGGCGCTGTGACGGGCAGGAGGACTGTTCTGACGGCAGTGACGAGCACGAGTGCCAGGCTGCAGTGCCACGCAAAGTGATCACGGCGGCGCTGATCGGCAGCCTGGCATGCGGCTTGCTGCTCGTCATCGCCCTCGGCTGTGCTTTCAAACTCTACTCACTCAGAACGAGGGAGTACCGGTGAGGTGCCATCTGTTCAGCTCAGTCTCTCTGCAGTCGGGTTCCCAGTTATCAATTTTTTGCACATGGTAGTGTCGAGTTTGCGAGAATAATCGGATCATTGTTTTGGGAAATGTGCCGTTGCTATGGAAACCAACACAACTCGACGCCGTAGATTAAAAAAATTCTAAGCTGAAGATTTCGATCGAATATGTAAATGTTCATAGAACGCTTGGTTTCATCGTAGTCTGACGAAGCGAGTTCCTCGTACCAGCCTTTTCCCTTTAACAGCACATCCTGAAGTGTTTTATTCCTCTCTCATACCACTGCAATTTGCCAAGGAATGACACTACTTGCTTCTGATCCCTTTCTGGTTAATTTAATATGCTGGAACATCCAGAAAAGAAGTTATTAACATATTAGAACAAGTGCATTAATATAAAATTGATTTGTAGATTTGCAGCCGGAGGTGCTGTCTAAGCTGCTAATATAGAAAAAGAATCCGTGACTTATGACCAATCAGAATCGAGAATTCAATAACGGTGGGGTATAATATAAATCATTTTTAGTGACAGCCTGGAGATTTCAGTTTCAGTGACGTGTCTGTCTGTCGATCATTTCTAGATGATAAACACTTCATCAAATTCTAGAAATAGATTTTACCGATATCTACATTTCATTAGTTTTATTAATAATCTACTGTAATAAAATATTCTGTAGCAGTTTCCAATATATAACTCAGACACAGTGTGCAGATGGTCTCTCTCTCTCTCTCTCTCTCTCTGTCTCTCTCTCTCTGTCTCTCTTTGTCTCTCTCTCTCTCTCTGTCTCTCTCTCTGTCTCTTGCTGTCTTTATATCATTACATCACTATTCTTGCTTCTTACCCTCTGTTCTTATCACCTCTCCTCTTTCATCATCCTTTATTTCTAGCTGATTCAATGTGTCAGGAGAGCGCATATACTCTCTCTCTCTCTCTCTCTCTCTCTCTCTCTCTCTCACACACACACACACACACACACACACACACCTCTTAGCATCCACAGTGATGTCCAATGAAAGTAAGCATTAGTCAATAATTGCTGCAGCTGTTCAGATGATGGAGCATCACTGCTCTGAGTCTTACACTATTGATCAGAGAGAGAGCGGGGGGTGTAACAAATAGAGAGAAACAAAGTGTGTGTGTGTGTGTGGGGGGGGGGGGATTCACTGTATTTGGACACTGATATAAAGTCTTTTAGTTCCATATGGGAATAGAAAGACGAACACACTGTACACTTTCCATTCAGTTGGTTATGGTCGCGAGAGCACTGTTGCTAAGCAACTGGTGAGAATATGGACATGGCATACACTAGCAAATGAGGCTAATCACTTGGCTTGCTAGCAACTAGATGTTATGATGGAAGTAATGAGACAAAACTATCTGGAAGCTCGACATTTCACTGTTCGTGAATGACTAATAAAAGACTCAAAAGTAATTAAACTGAGAACTATTACACTTGTCATTAAGCAGCCGTGAGAATCATCAACAATCCATCACAAAGGCTTCGTTGTGAACTAAAACTCCAGTGAAAGCTATAAAAAAAAATTGACTTCTGAAGTAATTAAAACAAGATTGAGTCCTCTCATGGACATGAAGACACATGACTTCATTTGAACGCAGCATCGTTTATAAAGACTGGTCCTTTTTAACATAAATTCTTTTGCTTTGTTACTGTCGGATCCAAATAACCTAAAAATACGCTCTGTAATTTGAGTTGTGAATAGAAGCACATAAAGTTTCGTTATGGGGGGGAAAAAAGACTTTTTTTATTTTTATTAATATTATAATTTTTTAAATGGGCCATTTGGACTTGAACAGAACATCAGGCTCAGGAGGCTGTAGCAGTTCATTAGCTCATTTTTACATTTAAAAAAAAAAAAATCTCTATCTCCACAGAGCTTTTGAAACCCAGATGACTCAGATGGAGGCGGAGTTTGTTCAAAGAGAAGCTCCGCCCTCATATGGTCAGCTAATTGCTCAGGGTCTCATCCCACCTGTGGAGGATTTTCCTGCTTATAATCCTGCTCAGGTAAATAAATCTTACACAGTTACATGCATGCACATGTTCAACACACACACACACACACACACATATATATATATATATATATATAAAATCCAAGTTTCTAAAAGAAAAGAGATTTCACCTAATCAAAGTGATCGATCAGTGCTTAGTCAGTAAATCCGCAGAGGAGTAAGTAGCCTAATGTAGATTCATATTTTGTTGTACAGATTTGGGGAATTTTTTTCTTTCATATTCTTTAAAAAAATATCTTCAAATATTGACGTTATGGCTCTGCTATTTTAACGTCTTGGCTTAATTAAAGACAACATTTCTGATCGCTCATGCGTTAATGTAACGTGTCCTCTTAAGTAACACACCCACATGTTTCCTCCGTCATCGTACTGGCGTTAAGAAAAACCATGGCAGACTTCACTGAGAGAGTGAGAGAGGGAGAGAACGTGGTGAAGGTCACAGTAACGGTAGAATATAATCGGCGTGTTGGCTTATTTAGCCTACAGCCGTCAGAGCTTTCTGCACGCAGTCGGCGCCCGACGGCTTTTATTAGCTCCGGACTCTGCAGGAGTGAAAATGCGCTCCTTACTGACTGATTTGCATGCGAGGAGATGAGGTAGAGACGGTCTCTATGGAAACGGAAGATGTATCGGCAATTGATTGACGGGTCCTTCTCGACGCACACGCCCATTATTTTTCACTGGGACACAAAAACACAGCGTGTGTGTCAGGAGTGTGACAGGACGCCGCTCGGTTAATACAAACCGACTTCATGGACAGGAACGGTTCAGTGGGTGTAGTAGCGGTCGTGTCAGTTTCTCAGAGAGAGCAGTGAGAAGATCTCGCTTGGCATACTTAGTGCTCTACAGCGCTTCACATGGACTTCGAGTTCTCACCGAGACGCTTTTCACTTGCCTGGACTTGTTTGATGTTTCTCTATTTATTTATTTATTTTTTTATTTTTATTTTTTTTCTGTTCCCTCGTGGCACAGTACTCACAAGGCCTCATGTGCTACAGCTGGTGCTTGTTCGTGTCCTCCTGTTGTTTTTAGAGCACCCTGAGGTTCACGCACCTCCAGCTCTCTGTTACTACGTCCTGAATGAAGGCCTGGCAGTTAGGATTAAAAAAGGCCACGCCCACAAGCAGCAACAGTGGCGATCGCTACACGCCCCCCAGGAAAAAAAAACGATACAAATGCCTCGACACTTATTAGCATGAATGTAGGGTTAGGATATGTCAAAAAAAAAAATATATATATATATGTCTGCACTCGATTCTATTCTGTTCATCTGTATAGATTCGCTTTATCATGCTTCTGTGACGTATTTGTTCGTGTGCACACTTTGCTTTCTCCGTCTGTCTCAGGCGTCCGTTCTGCACAGTCTTCGCTCGGCCATGCGGAGACAGATGAGGCGTCATTCTTCCCGACGAATGGCGTCGCGCCGCAGACTAGGTCGCCTTTGGAGTCGTCTGTTCCAGCGTGGGAGTCGACTGCGTGGTCATATCCTCCTCCTTACCCCACCAGGGCGGGGACACACTCCATCACAGACACAGTCTCTGCCGTCCGGTCACACGCACATCGGCTCTCGGACTGGGAATAGCAGCCACTGTGCTGTAGAGGGGCAGAGCGGCGAGTGGGTGGACCTGCAGGCTCACGCCGAGGCTCTGTGCTTAGCCGAAAGCGGGTCGCCAGCGTCATCACCCACATCACCAGCTCTGCCCCGCTCCACCTCGGACACGCTGGAGGACGACGACGAAGACGACGACGACGACGACGACGAGAACGATGACGAAGATCGCGATCGAGCATCAGGTCTTAGGCCCAGAGATGAGAGCAGGTCACACGGAGCTCCACGTCGACCCTCACGTCTACCGTTTCAGTCACGAGCGTCCAGGAGGGTCGTCCAGGGACTGGCGGCAGAACTGGGAACCACGCCAGTCACACGCTACTCCACTCTGGGAATCTCCCCTCTGTCCACTTCTGAGTCTCTGACGTCATCCAGCAGCCAGAACGAGGAAGATATGAATTCACCGACACACACTGATCCCTGTTCAAACACTCACGCTGATCCACACACTGACCTTAACACACGCTCAGCAACTGGAGATAAAAGCGGAACGCGAAACGAGACACGAAGTGGACACACGAGCAGTGACGAAAACGAGGACGATGTTCTGTTCACGCGCTAAAGGGCCTTCTACATGCTCTTTTAAACTTTTTACAACTTGAACAGAAATCCTGCTCATAGAGCGTGCGGAAAAGTTTAACAGTGTCTTCATGACCTCATTTTTATTATATACAAAACATCATAGAATGAATCTGTTTATATTTTGCACACAGAAATAACTGAAGGTGCAGACGTGAGGAGTCGGGAGTGTGCGCAGGAGTGGCCTGAATTACTTTAGGGGAAATGTGGGCGTGGTCAGAGTTTCTGGTTTTTGGGTGTTTTTCTGGTAGGTGGGTGTGGTCAAAGTTTCTCTAGGATTGTGTGGGGGTGTACTAAGTGTTTCTGCAGGAACATGCGGGGCGTGGTTACATAATGTAGAGTCAGGTGGGTGGGGCCCAGTTCCTGAAGGAATATGGTCACAGTTTGTGAAGGAACATGTAGGGGCATGGTCAGTGTATCCGTATGGGCATGAGGGTGTGGTCATTGTTTTTGCAGGTGCGTTGGGGTGTGGTCACAGTTTCTACAAGGACACGTGGGTGTGGTCACAGATTGAGCAGGGACATGGGGGTGTGGTCATAGTTTTATACAAGGACAGGTGGGTGTGGTCATTGTTTCTACAGACACATGGGCGTGGTCACAGATTGAGCAGGGACATGGGGATCTGGTTAGTTTTTCTGTACGAGCATATGGAGTTAGGCATTGTTTCTCCAGGGCCATGTGGGCGTGGTCATTGCTTCTCCAGGGCCATGTGGGTGTGGTCATTGTTTCTCCAGGGTCATGTGGGCGTGGTCACGGTTTCTTTAAGAGCATGTGGGTGCGTTGTCACAGTTTTTGCAGGGACATCTACCTGTGGTTAAATGTTTTACAGGTGCATGAGGATGGGACCAGAGTTTCTAAGTTATATTCTGGATTTCAATCCAGATTTCTGTAAAGATGGATAAAGTGCATCAACTGTGCTGGAAGTGATGTTTTGGTGTCAGTTTTCGTGGTTAAACGTCGCCACGCATGGCCAAAATTGAAGTGCGTAAGGCTCCCATTTAGGGGAGCAGAGATCTCAGGGACTTGTGTGCTGGTTTCTGGAAGAATGTATCGTGTTATTTATATCCATGTTCGTTTCTGATCAGCACGTGTGGGGCTGAAATGTGCTGATTTGAGGATGTAGTTTTTTGTAAGCAGCAGTTAGAAATGGATAAAGGAGTGAGATTATAGACCTGAGTGTCACACACACACACACACACACACACTACATGGTTTTAACACAAGCTGCTTGAGAGAAAAGGTGAAAGATTTTTTGGACATTCTGTAAGTAACACCATACACACACACACACACACACACATACAAACGGGTGACGAATTAAAGGAGAAATTCAGGCTCTGACATGATCCAGGGTGGGGAGTATACGGGGGGAGAGGGGGGTATTTATTTTCTCAAGATGGTTTGGCTCTACTTGTCCCCTTAGGCTGAAGCATCACTGTACACAAACCAATACAAAGTTCTTGTTCGATGAAACTCCTGATGGGTGTGGCTTCTTCCTGGATGACTCCACCCCTCATTCACAATGTTCAAGGTTCACTGAATGGTATTTTAAAGATGAAAAGGATGTAATATCACATGCTATGGCCGTCACACTCGCCACATCTCCTCCCAGTAGGAAATTGTAGGAATGACGTCTTAGACGGAGCTCTCCACCAGCATTATCATCATCATCATCATCATCATCATCATCATCATCATACCAAAATGTTTTGCTCCAGTACAGTTCCAGTGCCTTGTAGAACTGATGCAGAGGAATGTTGAAGCTGTTCTGGTGGAGACTTTATGTTGGGTTTTTTTTTTCCTTTCATTTGTCACCCTTCTGTATTTCATATACCTCTGGGATTTGATTTTATTCCACCAGGAATGTGAACGGTTAGGGCAAGAAGGGACCGACTCCAAACTGCGAGAGGAACAATTCAATTTAATTTTTATTCGTATCGCGCTTTTAACGATGGACATGGTCTCAAAGCAGCTTTACAGAAACATATAAATACACAGGATGGAGATTTTAAGTGTGTGAATTTATCTCTATCGAGCGAGACGGTGGAGACGGTGATGAGGAAAAACTCCCTGAGATGATATGAGGAAGAAACCTTGAGAGGAACCAGACGCAGAAGGGAACCCGTCCTCATCTGGGGAACAACGGATCGTGTGAAAGTAAAAGAACGTTCATTATGGTTTCTATATGAAGTCTGTGTGTTGAACTCGTCCACTGTTCACTAAAGGAGACCTGAGAGTAAAACTGCATGTGGTAATGGTGAAAACCGTTTCCATAGTACTTCAAACAGCACCATCCTCAGCAGTCTCCAGGATGTAGCCTCCAGTTGATGAGAGAACAGCTTTCATTTCTATTTCCTGCTTTATCTGGATTTATGTTCACCACATCTTGGTGATCAGATGGTTAACTTTTAATGTCTGTAAATGATTTAGACTTAATTAAAACGTTGGACTGGTTGTTGGAGGATCCAGATGGCCATTAATGCTTATTTATTTCATTTTTTTTTTTTTTTTTAAGTGACAGGTTTTGTCAGTTTAATTCTTCTGTACTAATGTGAAGTGGTAAAATCGTACTCGGATAACGTGCCGATACAGAGAGAATCGTCAGACGTGAACGTGTCCGTGTTTTTAGAGCGAGAGGAATTTGGTGTTAACGTGCCGTTGGAGAAAGTGTGCGTTTTCAGAAACCACTGCTGCTAAGTTGCGTAAGACAAAAGCATCTACTTTTGTGGGTTTATTATTCTTTATTTTTCCCCCCCCCTCGGCTCTTTTACGTAGATTGTACTCAAAAAACATAATTAAAACTTTTCTTCAGAAGTTCGAGTTTTCCTTTCACTCCTCAAATCTTCTTCGTTCGTGACGTCACGTCTTTATTATCTTCCATCTGACGTTCCTCTGTCATCATTCAGATCAAGCCTCTGGATAATAACGATATCATTGCTGTCATGAGAAAAATGTTTTCTAACACCTTTTGAAAGCATCAGCTGCCATGTATACGGTACATGGGTAACTCCAGAATTATTGGCGCCCTTCTTTCTATGTGTATCAAATAGTACTCGAATAACCAGAGAAAATAATTACTTATGGTAAAAAATATATATATATAATAAAAATCATACGGAATTTCCATTTTTATATAGTAATACGTTCTCTTAAAAAGTGTCAATATTAAGTAATTTAAAAGATTTGTGATCCTAGAAAAAGTGTCTTTTTTTTTTTTTTTACATTTTATTTCTTTTCTTTTTTTTCAGTTGCTCTTAGTATTCACGTGAAAACATTTAATATAACCGACAAATGGTTTTTCTTTTTCTTTTTAAAAGATTATCGGTTGCGGTTATACACATGTTCACAGATGCACGTTATAAACCGTTGCCTTGGATTTCATATCTGGTTCTATCGTCATGTGTGACCTTTTACATTTTCCAACACTTAATAAATACACTTAGTAAATAATGTGATGTTGAATTTCTCCAAAAATCCAAAAAAATTTCTCTTTATGATGATGATGATGACCAAAAATAAATCATATATAAAATGTTCACAAATCCAGTGAATGAATTATATATATATATATATATATATTTAAATGTTCAGAAGTTTTCACTACGCTTCTGATATTTTTTTTCAGAAGTTTATTTATACTTCTGATTGTACTTTATCTTGTACACTCGTCTCTTCCCGTTCTCGTGACGGTTGCCGATAATTGATCATGGAGAATTGACTGGCGATGATGGTGACTTCCACGTGCTCCGAGTGAATTCCACACGACCCTGAAAGCTTTGTATCTCTGAATGCTTCTGATTCGGATTCCGCATCTTTCAAGTCCATAAAAATATCATCAAATATATTTGTTTTGACAGCAACGAGATGTTCATGCGGATGTTCGTGTGTGGTTATTAACCAACAGAATTCTTTCCAGATCTGTCTGTAAGCCAGAGGGGATTGTTTTCCAGGCAGATTTCTTCAAACAGATGCCAGAAACAAAGCTGTCATCTGGCACCAAGTCTACTACAACAACAACAACAACCACCACAACCACCACCACAATCTGCCAAGTGTTCCGTTGGGAAAACATAATTAAGAGTTCATTAAATGAATCTGTCATCAGTGTGGTAGAGAAAGAAAGTTGAATTGTGTTTATAAAAGTTAATAACGCTGATGATGTTTCCTGTGTGTGTTTAACGCCTAGATCACTAGGGTTCTTTGAATGATCCTTGTTAACATTCTGTAAGGTAATCATTTAAGTCGAAGGTTGTGATACGGTTCACCAGATGACTTCGCAGTCCAAACCAAATCAACACTAAATTGTAAAGATTAGAAGAAAAGAGCTCATTTCTGTTCTTCCACTAGGGGGCGTAAAGTCAGCTACTTACAGAACATCCATCCATCCATCCATCCATCCATCTTCAACCGCTTATTCCTTCTTCAGGGTCGTGGGGAACCTGGAGTCTATCCAAGGGAGCATCGGGCACAAGGCAGGGTTACACCCTGGACAGGGTGCCAGTCCATCACAGGGCATAATTACTTACAGAACATGCAAATGAAATTAGAGTAATATTGTTCATTTGCAGGCTGAACGTGTGACGCTGTGACCTCATCTCTTTCCCAGAGTAATTTCCTACTGTTATTGAGAGGTCTCACGACAGAATACTTCTGCAATCGCAACTCGGACCTATTTATGAGTAAATACTGTACGTTTTCGAACTAGACCTCCGAATGAGATTTTATGTGTCATTATATAAAATTCCAGTTAAGTCCGTTTCAGTTCCAGGTTGTAATATGGAATGTTTCAAAGAGGGAGGGGGGGAATACTTATGCCAGTAGGTGGATTTACTACTCTAAATTGCGCCTAGGTGTGAATGTGTGTGTGCACGGTGCCCTGTGTTCCATCCAGGGTATATTTCCACCCCACATCCCAGGTTCCACTACGACCCTGATCCGGATAAAAAGGTTACTGATCGTGATACGTGACTGTTTCGTTAACTGCCTTTGCTTCTTCTTCTTCTTCTTCTTTTCCATGTTTGTGGTTGTCATTTTAAAAGATAAAGGTCTTACAGCTTCTGTGGGTTTTGTGTAGGACTTGATGGCTTTGTGGTAGAAGCTTCACCTCAGAGGTTGGCGGGGGTGGATGCCCAGATATTACCTCCCGATCATGCACCTCATCATTTCTCCTGCCCCCAACTCCTGAACATTCCACACTCGTATCCAGAGACCTGGCTGGCATTTGAAGGAGCAACCGCTCTACCCAGAGTCAACACTCATCCAACTGAGCCACAGGATCTCATAAAAGCATTCTGTTTTATAGGACTTTTCACTTTTATGTACTGAACTAATGCTAAAGTAAAAACCTGGCACCTCATTACCAGAGACCACGGTGCTAACCACTGCACCACCACGATACAGGTCATGAACACTGCTTATTGGACTTTTGTCCTAATAAATGGCTCAACCGGGACCATTTAGTGTAAGAGGAGCTGGTTGTGGTTCAGCACTTATCCCTTTCACATAGTTGCTCTCAGTAAGAGGAAGTGTAGCTATGAGAACGCTGCTTAGCAACAATCACCAACACACCGATGAACCTGTTGGTCCACTGTACCTGTGTGCTTCCAGGGACATTTTTGAATGGTTTCTTTTACTCATACAGAGGTACTCATATGGCACGTCACAGTTTTCCCCCCCAAACCCAAGCACATGGAGAAGGATATTTATCTTTGCTTAATTAGCAAAAAAAAAAAAAATTTCATACTAGCATATCATACCCAGGGCTTGATCTAACAGTCTGCAGCTAAAGGAGCAACAACTCAAACCACTGCACCACTGAGGAACACAACAGGACGTGGTTAGCACATTCGCCTCACTCCTCCAGGGTTGGGGGTTCGAGTCCCGCCGGGGCCATGTGTGTGCAGCATTTGCATGTTCTCCCCATGCTGCACACACATGGCCCCGCATTCTCCCCATGCTGCGGGGGTTTTCTCCGGGTACTCCGGTTTCCTCCCCCAGTAGGCTGATTGGCGTGTCCGTAGTGTATGAATGGTCCACTGTGGCCCTGTGTGTGCGGAGTTTGCGGGGGTTTCCTCCGGGTACTCCGGTTTCCTCCCCAAGTGTGGTAGGCTGATTGGTGTGTCCGTAGTGTATGAATGAGTGAGTGAGTGTGTATGTGATTGTGTGTTGTGATGGATTGGCACCCTGTCCTTGTGCCCGATGCTCCCTGGGATAGGCTCCAGGTTCCCCATGACCCTGAAAAGGATAAGCGGTATAGAACGAACGGATGGATGGATGGATGATGTGTTTATACTTCTCATTAAGGGCTCAATGTTGGATAACTCACATCCAGTAGATTGACTCAAGTTGCCTCTTGGCTATTAAACAGCTTCCATTAATGATTTAACAGTTAAGAACAAATAAATAATCTACAGAAGCCATATAATATAAATATGAATAGACATCAGGGCACTAAATGTGCTGAGGATAAATGGGCAGCAGAGGGCAGCAGAGATTAATGCTGAAATGTACGGAAGTCAAATTGATCTGGAATGATTTATTTCTAGGCGTTTTCTTTCCTCGCTAATTTCCCAAAATGGCTCAATAAAATAATTGATTGGTTGTTGCAAATAAATAAATAAATAAATACATTCTTTGCTATCTGGTTAAAATCTATTTAGCAAGAGAATACGGAGTCCCGTGATTTACAAATGAAAATAATCGCATACTGAGACGCGATCTGTACTTATTCGGGGTTCAATGCCGATTCGTGTGTTTTCCATGTGAACGCGAGTGAGTCAGAACGAAAACTTGTGCTTGAAATGAAAAAGGAAGCCTGTTCGCCTCATGGAAGATTGGTGGAACTCAAATTTAGACCACTTTTTACACAAATCGTAATGTTCTCCTTATTTCCTTTGTGTTTATAACAACACGCTTCATGGATAAGAGCGTTGCCCTTAATCATCACATTATTACTCTTATTCACAACCCGTATCAATGTGCGTCTTTACGGCCGACAAGAACACAACCAAACAACAGCTAAACTTTTGAATTAAATTTATTGTTCTAATTTTGTTACACGTACCCATCTTTTACAACAAAAGTACATCTTTATAGCACACATTCCCAATGTCTCGCTCAGCTGGCCTCAGGAATGCTGTCTCTCTCTTTCAGGAATAATATTTATACAGCTGGGTTTGTTTGAATGAAGCACTTGGTGACCGAGGCAGAGAGAACGGGGTCGGCGTCACGTTTAGGGACGGAAACGTCTCGTCCTGAAATGAAAAAAGTCTAGACTGGCCAATATATTATATTATTATTTGTTTATAAAAAAAAAAGAGAGAGAGAGAGAGAGAGAGAGAGAGAGAGAGAGAGAGGTTTAACAGATTTCGTTGGGGGTGAGACTTGTTTGTACAGCTATGAAGAAATGCGTTGACTCTACGTGCTGATTTAAGTTCACCCGTCGAACATGCTCCGTTACCGGTTTCTGATATGACGTGATATGTTCAATAGACAGTGTGAGGAGGCTTCCCCGAGTGCGCAGAGCTGTATCAGTGAGATGCTGTGAACTGTGCATACACAGGTATTCACGAGCGCGGAGGAGTGAAGTGAGCGTGCCGGAGAGCAGTTCAGTTCAGCGAGCACTGAGCGCTCAGACACGCCCACTTCCGTTCCTGTCACGACTCAGCGTCTACACCGTGCTTGTAAGTCAACGGCCACGCTCGCCCGTACCGCTCCGCGCGCTCAGGTCATCCGTCCTCACGCTCCAATGAAAGATACTGCCATGAAATCATCAACATTAATGCGTCCCTGAATGATTAATAATCGGTCTCGGTATCGACTTGGTATCGACGCAGCCCTAGAACAGACTCTGTAAATTCTGTAATATTATTAAAGCACGTCTCAGTGGAATGTCCCTTTTTTTTTTTTTAAGTCCCCATGAAGCCTAAAATACATTTCTTCAATTCCAGCGTAGCAAAAACACGCGCACGGTGATGGTCAACGTGGCGTTAAAAGTCTAAACGCGAGGAGACGTGGCCGAGTTCCTGGGACCGGAAAAGTACGATCTGAGTTTTGTTGGCAGCGGCGTGTTACTGCGGCAAGTCACTATATAACTATATATAAAAAAAAAAAAAAATAGCAATAAACCATTAAAATGATTAAACCTCTGTTTGCATAGATATATTACAATGGCTTATTAACTGGGGTTTTGGTTAACAAATGATACTTTTATATTAAAGTGACTGTGATCCTGACGGTTTAAGGGAGAAGTTCTGGAGTTAGATGGAATACATTCACAGTCATCAGGTGTCCTTAACACAAACTCCACTCACTTTTCGTTGCTTGTTTTGTCTTTTTCTATTAAATGATAAAATGTCCACGGTTTAAAAAAAACAAAAAACCCCAAAACAAAACGAAACAAAAACGCCTTACAAACCCTAAAACAAGCCATAAAAACACTCTGAAAATGTACCATATGGCAAAAACGTAAATGTGGTTCCTGTGCTGCGTTCATGAAAGCTGGGTGGTCACGTTTTTCCCAGAAATTAAGCGAGAATTTAAACGTCTCAAAGTTCTCAAATAGAACCCTAACGACAGTGCTTGGGAACACTGGACTCTGGGGATGTGGCTCTCAGAACATAGCACCCTAGATACATGGGGTCCTGGAAACATAGACACAAAAGATACACAGGGGCGGCTGTGGATCAGGTGGTAGAGTGGGTTGCCTACTAATCGTAGGGTTGGCGGTTCGATTTGATAGGGGCAAGACACTGAACCCCAAGTTGCTCCCGATGGCAAGTTAGCGCCTTGCATGGCAGCTCTGCTACCGTTGGTGTGTGTAAAGCGCTTTGGATAAAAGCGCTATATAAGTGCGCATTTACATAGGGTAAACCCTAGATACATAGGGTCCTCTGAGCACAGAACCCTGGGAAGATAGGGCCATAGATACATAGAGTTCAGGGAACATGTAATACTGGGAAGATAGGGTTCCGGGAATAAATTTAGGAAACGTAAACACACAAAGATACATAGTGAAGAAAACATAAGGTTCTGGGAATATGGGAACATAAGCGATGGGAGCGCAGAACCCTTGGAACCTAGGAAGTGGGAACAAAAAAACAATAGGAACACGGAAGCCTAGATGAATGGCACTATGGGTGCCACCATGTTGAAAACGACGTCACAGAGTTCCAACTCTAAGTGCGCTATAATCAGAAGACGGAAACGCTCCACTTCAGCCACGAATGCAGCATCAGAACCAAATCTGCGTATTAAAAATAATCAGTTCATTCTTATTAATCATGATGTAACAGCACATTCTGTAAAAGCACACACATACAACAAATATCTACATTCCAGAGTGCATGATCATCATATAGGAGGCAGCTGCAGCATGAACACACACACACATTTACACCATCACACAGCTCCGATCACACTTCAGCACACGCCTGTCTGGCCTGGGTTCAGTTCAACAGCCGTAGTAAAGCGTAAAGTAATACTATGTTCACACTAGAGGGCGACAAAGGAACAGGCGAGCGTTGTCTTTGTACGCGTCACGGAGTCACGGTTTCAGGGGCAGCGGCAGGCACAGGCCGAGACGTTCTGAAGAAAAACGAAGCTTGGAAGGAAGTAGGAAAGATCGTCGGTGTCTCTGGCGAACGCACGTAGCTAGTACGGCTAATCGGTAAACGAAGCTAGTACGAAGCCAAGCGCGTAGCATGTAAACGAGCAGATTTCACACGGATTAGTGTGCTCTTTAAATAGTGTTTAACTAGTTTGATTTTCGAGGTGTATCTGCAACAGTTTCACATCGGAAAAAAAAAAAAAAAAAAGAGACAAAAACAACGCTCGACATGGCCACGCCCACAAGCGACACCAACGACTTCGTTCTCGCTAGTGTGAACGTAGTGTAACTTCATCCTGCATCCTGACGTGCACGAATATCGACGGATGAAACGAACGTTCCGCACATCAGCCGAGGGGGTTTGCATTAAAAACGTTTGTCGTAAAAACGTCGTACATTCGCACGTTTTTGCGCAATCGCTAAAGAAATGTTGGCCACAAATGAACGGGTTTCATTTACATGCGCTTAGCGCTCTAGAAAAGAGGGTAAATAATCGTTGCATTTTCACACGCAAACTTTGTCGCATGTGTAACGGGTGTTAAGGCGATGGGAATTGTAACGTGACGTTACTTAAGTAGCTTTCTCAAAGTAAATTTGTCAAACTGGCGTCCCATCCGGGATGTATTCCTACCTCCCACTCGGCGTTCCTGGGATAGACTCTGTTTCCGCCACATACCTAACCAGGATAAAGTGCTTTACTGACGATGAACGGATGAAGCTTATTGAATAAACAACGTGTACGAGTTGTTTTGGTTTCATCCGAGTCGAGGAAAGAAATCTTATTAGCTGTTTAAATTCGGTTACCTTCTTTCCCTTAATATTCTTTCTGTTACCTTTCTTACCGTTCCGTTTCTTTCTGAAACGGAGCTCTATTGGTCATGGAGTGCACTACACATTCCCTAGTAAGCATATGCTTGTGATTCGTCGAGAAACAAACAAATATATATATATATATATATATATATAAAATAAATATTCATGCATGAAGATGTCGCAGTTGAAGACGACCTATCGCTGTGAGAAGAGGAAATAAAAACTGAATTAAGGTTTAAAATAAAACGGAGCTGCTAATAATCATTCCGTCAACAGCATTCGTAGGCATACGGACACGAAACGTTTTTAAGCATTTGTATCGAATAAAAATATCGAAAACATTTCGAGATAAATATTTGACAGCCCTAGTCGATGCTAACGCTCACGGCTAACGTATCGGCAAGCTAGCAAGAAACCTCAAAGACGAGAGGTGTTGTGTAGTATAATCATTTAAAAAATAAAATAAAATTCAGTTGAAAATTCCCCAATATTTTTTCCAATTATTTTAAAACGTATCAGCATCATCACGGCCTTGTTCTAAAATGTAAATAACGATAACAATAACAATAATAATAATAATAATAATAATAATAACAACAACAATAATAATAAAACTCTACTTAGGGTTTTAAAAAATTGTTGAAATATTTATGCGAAAAACAACTTTAACTCTTAATGATATGAGTTTAGTTTTTAGGTCATTGTTATACTGAAGTATGAGGTTTTTGATGAAGGCTACTTTAATGGATATTAAGGCTAGCTGTCTTCGAAAAAGTGATAGCTACAGAAATGCTCCAAACTATCAATATCATTTGCATATTTTCGCCTTGTTTAAAAAGTACACGCCAGTCTTAAGGACACCCGATGCAGAGCCGAAATTCATGTTCTGAGAAAAACAAAAAACAAAACTAGAAATGAAATGTTTACACACATCCCTGTGGTGCAACTTATGGATTTATGGCTGCATGCCATCTGCACTAAATATCAAAGAAGAAACACTCACACTCACACACACACACACACACACACACACACACACACACACACACACACACACATATACAGCTGAAACTTATGGGCCGGTAGTCGTTAATACACAAAGAGCAACAAAACAAAAGATCCTGCACGGCTCAAGAGAACACATGCTCCGTATTTTAAATCAGGAATGGCCTCCAGGTGGCAACGAGTGGAGGTCGGTGGAAACCGGTTCCTTTTGTGAGGACAAAAGGGTTCGTTTTACACATTCCGACATCCGCAGGCAGCGGAAAAGACGGGAAAAGCCCGGGATAATAAAAAGACAATGTGCACCTCCCCTCTTTCAACCGGGAACTATTTCTTTACACACTTGAGGGAAAAAAAAAAAAAAAAAACTGAAACTGGAACCTAGAGCACCGTAGAGAAATCCGTCTCATCACCTGCACAAGAAACTCAGAGTTAATAACTGCTGCTTTTCTGGGTAGGGTTGTTTTTTCTTCTTCTTCTTCTTCTTCTGACCCCGTAATATTAAAAAAAAAAAAAAAAAAAAATAGGGGACAAATTTTCCCTGGAAGTTTTGACGCTTCAGAGCTCCGACTTCTCGGTTTTCTCTGTGAGAGGCTCCGTTTCGAACAGATCGTCCTGAGGGAACACGACGTAGCACACCTTCTGGCCCAAATACGTCACACGCTCTGGAAAAAAAACCCCAACAAAAGCACACAAAGTGAAGCAGGATGAGTAGAAGCTACTGTCAAGATGAATAAACACAAACATAAGACCCGTCTCAATCCGTTGGGACACTGGGACAGATGTACGTACGTCAGCTTTATCGAAAACCCGATGCAATAATCTGTTCGCACTCGAGTCCACAGCAGCGCTTATGCAAGAAATCTAGTAACATCTTTACTTTACGCTCACGCAGAGTTTGTAAATCTACATAAGAGGAGACATTAACGTGACCGGTTACTGCAGCTCACTTTTAATGACGTTTACTGTCAATTATTTTAACCTGGTGCTGTTAAAAAAATAAAATAAAATCAGCAGGTATTATTCTACATACTGTAAATTATTATAATCTATAGAGTTACTGAAGATCATTTTCTCATCGAGAGGAGGAAAAGAAGAGAAAAGATTGTTAGCTAATCCGTGAAAATGTTAGCATGTATGGAAGAGTTGTTGTTTATTTTATGTATAATTTTAATGTTTGTAGTTTTCTTCTAACAGTCACCTCCGGGAATTATTGCCACTAATTGAGATGCATGTTTGGGATCATTATCTAGTCGAACCAGATTTTGTTCGCGTAAAGGGTGCCGATAATCCCGGAGCGTACGGATCTGTTTGGACAGATTCGGAGCGTCCCTCACCCATTGCGCTGTAGATCCAACGTGGCTTTTGAGACCACTGCACTCCGATGAAGTAGATAGGGACTCCGGTGAGCATGATGACCAGCCCCATCCCACACACCACAGGCTCAGAGTACAGACTGAAGCCCAGCAACACGGCCCAGAACACCAGGTAACTGATGGGGATCAGCAAACTCACCTGCACACACAGATACAATAAACAACAACAACAATAATAATAATAATCCCATTTTCCCACGACCCTGAAGAAGGAGTAAGCGGTAGAAGAAGGATGGATGGATGGATAATCCCATTTTCAAAACATCTATTTATGTTGATGCCTCGGTAGACATCCTCAAGACCAGGTTATGGTCCTGAAGGTGCCTACCAAGATTTGTGCCAGTGTGCAAAGCCATTGCTGAGATAAAGCCTCAATTCCTGTTTGGCGGCTTCGCTGGCGGATCTGTTGGCCCATTATGGGCGAACCGTTTGGAGTATTCATAATTCATGTCCATGGAGGTCTGAAGATGATGTGTACCAAATCTCATGTTGATTGGACGTCATTTGTAGGAAAAGTAGCGAGAAAACTGTTTTTGACAAAATCCAAGATGGCGGAAAATCTATTTGGGTGGAAATTGACGTCATAGTGTGCATTGAACTTGTCTCGATCCAGGGAATCCGGAGATGCCTGGCTTTTAAACGGACTTCTGGACGCACCGTTGAAAGTTACGACGATAAACATACTTCCAAATTAGGCCCAAATTTGTGGCGCTAAAGCGTTGTCAAAAACCCTCCACCAAATAAAACATCTCAGACGTGCGAGTTGGCTCTCGATGGTCACAAGTGGAAGCAGAAAAAGAAGAAGCAGACAAAGGAAGCACAACCTCTAAGCATCTGGTATGAACGGATACAAAGCAGAACCTAGTGGTCCGTGGCTTTTTTCATATCACACGTCCATATCCACCACAAACACCATGCATTGAGCCGTATATTTCTAAACTCCGCACTGGTTTCTAGATTGATTTAATCTCTTTAATGCTGTTCACGCGTAGCTGAGCGCACTGCGGATGAATCGAGTGTGTAAGTGTGTTCAAGCGACTCACCTTAATTGGTCTGAAGAGATTGGGTTTCTTCCAGCGATAGAACAGCAGGCCGGCGATGGTCACGCCGTATGAGAGGTAGTTTATAAACGACACGTAGTTGATCAGGTTGTGGGTTTCACCAATACAGAGGATGACGATGGTTGCGGTGCACTGAAAGAGAAGAGAGAGAGATTACAGACCACGGCAACGCGTTGTGAGATTACGGATCGCGGCGTGTGTTGAGAGATTACGGAGTGTGTATCACGTCTCTTACACAGACGAGCAGAGCCGGGATGGGTGTGCAGTTCTTCAGATGGATCATAGCCAGCAGGTAGGGCAGGTGTCCTTCTCTCGCACCTGAGAAACACAACCTGCACAGAACAGATTATCACTAGCCCATCCCACGTGACATCATCAGTTTGCTGTGAGTACGCATGGCGTTGCGTTTACCTGGAGGACGTGAACAGGTAGCCGTTAATCCCTCCGAACGTTGACAACGCCACAGAGATGGGCATGACCCAGGAGAACATCCCCAACAGCTTCTCACCAAACGTCTGCAACGCACATCAACACATTCAGGTCGATACAAGTGTTCAACTCAGCTCAATCATCTGACCAATCAGAAAATGGCGATCTGGAAGTGGGGGGGTGGTCAGAGGTCACTTACCACGGCGACGGCGTTGGACGCGAGCAGCTCCTCGGGGGTCATGGAGGAGAAGTAGGCGATGTTGGTGAGCGTGTACACTAATGTGACCAGAGGAATGGAGATGTAGATTGCACGTGGCAGATTCCTGTACAAACACACGAACATGCAAACGCTAACTTTCTCACAATTTGGGGTTTTAATGCAGGACACTACAGGTAAGATTGCATAATTGCATGTCTGCTCTTACACTGTACTATTAAAAATGTCAAACGTTAGCACTGATGTATGTATTTCACCATTTCGTTCTCTCACAACCACCATATTATCGGAGAAAGCAAGTTTGAAAAAGGCTTCAAGCTCCGCCCACTTCACAAGTTGTTTCCTGATAGATATGTCAATGTATGTGTCATTATAACGTTCGTTAATAAACATTATTTTCCACAATTATTAGAGTGGAAATACATATAACTACATTTATTGTTAAACTTGGTCTTCCTCAAAAATAATTAGGGAGTAATTCCTGACAGATTCCCTACGATCTGAGAGCAGGGCCTAGTCACCATCGGTGGGCCGTAGCTGAAGTGTGACTCACTTGCGTGGCTCCACCACCTCCTCGGTGACGTAGTTGAGGAAGTTCCAGCCACTGAAGGCAAACGAGGCCTGCAGGAAGGCCAGAGCGATCTCCCCCACTGACGGGTCTCGGATAAACTCGAACGCCGCTTGAGGCTCCAGAGAGTCATAGTGCCCTACAGAGTTGAGAACATTTTTTTTTTGAATGTTTCATTTGTTATACAGTTGTCATGTCGGTGATGATGATGATGAGACTTCATTGGTCACACATATCCCAGTATGTTAGGGTCAGAGCGCAGAGTCAGCTATGATACGGCGCCCCCTAGAGCAGAGAGGGTTAAGATCCTTGCTCAAGGCCCCAACAGTGGCAGCTTGGCAGTGCTCGGGCTTGAACTCCCGACATTCTGATCAGTAATCCAGAGCCTTATCCACCAAGCCACCACTGCCCTGCAGTAGCCCATCCCGCCCCCTCCCAAAAAAAAAAAAAGAGAGTTCGTTCATGTTCTCACGTATGACGCAGCAGCTATAAACCGTCGTTCCTTCACAAGCCTCTCTTTTTGATTGCTCTTGAAGTTATTAAAAAACCCAACTTGACATGTTACCGAGAGGTTAAATTTAAACGTTAAATTAACATTACAGTTACAGCTTTATCTCTAGGCACCGACGCCGGAAACGTCTTCGATAAATGTTACATCAACGTCTCCTTAGAGAAAACGTCACCGTACCAACAATTACATAAAAAAAAAAAAAAGTTAAAAGTCCCTGCGAATGAGCTGTTACTATAGAAACGATAACGCATTAGAACGAGCGCATTAATACGAGCTGCTGTTCCTTCTGAGCAATCATTACCCAGAAGTCAACAGCGCTGTGGTATAAAACACGACTGAAAGATATTTATGAGGTTTGCTCGTCAGAAGCATCGCTTTTACGACATCTGATAGTTGAATACCGACGAGAAAAAGTGAGGAAGAGGACGCTTTACAGGTGGAAGGTTAATCTGATAATGAACCACCGACAATCGAAGGCTTAACTCTTCACCATCGCTAATCCTCTTGGGTTGCTGATGAAACATTCGACTATAATCAGACAGTCAGGCTGGATTATCACAGTCACGCCAGCGCTCGAGTAATGACGTGCTCGGTTTCCTCCTCTGTCTGAGAGATTCATTCATCTGAACAGACAAAGAGCCTCAGAGGTTTTCTCCGTTCGCCCAAAAGGCTTTTCAAGGTCGTTCTCAGGAACGCCTCAAAACCGCTCTGTTCTCCGAGAACGCGCACAATAGACACGCGGACAATACGGCGAGTTAGAAACGACAGCTGATTATTTTCCTAGCACGGCGCATCCTGAACCGTTTGATTCCTCTTACACCATCGGCGATTATTTCGAAATAAAAACTACACGTCATACTTTTGAATGTCACGGACTGTCCACGAAACAAGTACGTCCCTGTTCCCGTTAACGTCGCAGCAGCTCTTAACACGTCATTTTACTAACGTGTCACAGAGGTTACGTCGGAATCAGCATCTGATTACGTTTCCCCATCAGCCACTGCACCACAGTGGATCACGCCACATGACCGCCTGCATCCGGGTCACGTTTTCGTTAACGAGTCGCGTCACTTGTCGTCTCTGTTGCCGTGAAGTGGTTTCGTTGCGTTCTTTAGTCCGTGTATATTGTTCTGCCTCGAGATCCTAGCTCATGTTTTCCTGTGTCTCAGTTGGTGTCTAACTCTCACCTGCACGTGCACCTTCGCCTCTGTTACGTGACACGGCACACGTTACTTTGAATGTTATACATTCGTTCTTTCACCGGCCTCCATTAAAACTGAATCAACAACAAAACACACAGAGTTTCTAAAAAATACTGCAAAGCGTAAAAACGTCTCTGTTGTGAAGATGTCGGAAAACTTCGAGTTACGGCTTTACCTACGACTGTTACAAAAAGCGCTGGGACTGGAGACTCCTTCCTTAAACGGAGGAAAACAGCAACACGCTTTATGTGCGGCATCCGGCACAAGGAGTAAACAATTTGGGGACTTATTTATTTAAATATACCCATTTAAACTTGGATATATGTAAACTGCCAAACAACAAAATGTTATTACATAAACAGATATATAAAATAAAAGTAAAAATGGAATCAACACACCAAGTTAGGTGTGCAGGGGCAGTGGTGGCTTGGCGGTTAAGGCTCTGGGTTACTGATCAGATGGTCAGGGGTTCAAGCTGCCACTTAACCCTCTCTGCTCCAGGGGGCGCTGTATCATGGCTGACTCTGACCCCAATGCTGGGGTATGCAAAGAATTATTATTTAGAGAACCAAAGCAGATCAGTTCTGATTAACTACTGCTTCATTTCTTGTCTGTAAAACGAGATTAGTCTATATTGATTATAATTTAAGTTGGCTTGTTATGCGTAAAGCTAAAAATAATGCTGGGAAAAACTACAGACATTTGTAGAACAGTGTAGAAAATAATTTAATTAAAGCTTATTTAAGATTCGTGATTTTAGTTAAGCATACAGCATTATCCAGCAGTTATATATTTATTTGACGATATGTTTCTTCATCCCAGTCCAAGACACGGTGGTTATTAACCCACTCAAAACTAAACGGAGAATAAAAACACGTGTGTGGACTCCGTGCTCCTCCTGATACAACTTCCTGCTGACCTGGAGCTAGTAATGCAGGTCATGTGACCTGGAGCTATAAAAGCTGTTTGTACTAGAGTTGAAGATATGAAAAGGCTTTGTTCGTATAGACACACACACACACACACACACACACACACACGCACACACACCTTTGCAAATTTGGACCAAGCCCACTACGATAATGAGAACAAGAGCAAGTAGTTTCCCGATGGTGAAGAAATCCTGGATGCGTGTGGCCCAGCGAACACTGGAGCAGTTCACCCACGTCAGCAGCACTGAGTGAGAGAGAGAGAGAGAGAGAGAGAGAGAGAGAGAGAGGGGAAAACAGAAAAGATTTAAACTTCATATGAAACACATACACACATGTAAAAACTGTTCTTTCCTAAAGTAGAAATTAATACATGGACGAAATGAAATATAACAATTCACACATACACAAGTCTCACGTCTTTGAGATGGAGTCCAAGTCAAGTCTTGCGTCTTTGAGGTGGAGTCCAAGTCAAGTCTCGAGTCTTTGAGGTGGAGTCCAAGTCAAGTCTTGCGTCTTTGAGGTGGAGTCCAAGTCGAGTCTCGAGTCTTTGAGGTGGAGTCCAAGTCAAGTCTGGCGTCTTTGAGGTGGAGTCCAAGTCGAGTCTCGCGTCTTTGAGGTGGAGTCCAAGTCAAGTCTCGAGTCTTTGAGGTGGAGTCCAAGTCGAGTCTCGCGTCTTTGAGGTGGAGTCCAAGTCGAGTCTCGCGTCTTTGAGGTGGAGTCCAAGTCGAGTCTCGCGTCTTTGAGGTGGAGTCCAAGTCGAGTCTCGCGTCTTTGAGGTGGAGTCCAAGTTAAGTCATTTTTTTGCTACTTAAGAGCGACTCGAGTTTCCATCTCTACCATGTACACATCGACTGCTTCTTTGAGCTTAACGCCACCTTTCGGCTGAGATAGAGATCCTTGCCGAAGCAAACCCTGATCCCTGAATCCCACTTTCTCGCGGGATCAACCCCGTCTATCACGTGACCTTGACTCTGTCACTATTTTGTAAGGAAAGAAGCAAAAAAAAAAAATGTTGAGGAAGGACTGGTTGAGGAAAGGTAGGCAGTAGCACCGTTTCCATCCCACGTGTGTTCAAGAGAACAAAATCGTCACATCCACTGAAACCGGACTGCGACGTATCAATACAATGGATGTTGTTGCATCTGGGTTAAGCCATTGTGGCTCTTTTTCCAGTATAATACATGACCTGCGCTTCAGAGCGCGAAGACGAAACGCCATCACAAACCTCATGTTATCTTGGGACCGGAGGTAGAGGCCTGATATTTGGGAAGGACATCGTGTGAGACAGTTCTGGGAGGTAAATAAACCAACTAATTCCGATGACAGACTGGCTCAGGCATCTCAGAATGACAAAAACACTAGAAACATTATCCGCCTCCACTGCGGACAAATGTTTATTTAAATGCGCATTTTGGAGATTTTATTCACACCTGGTGTTTCCATCCAGCCTTTTTCTTTTACGCGACATGACAAAATTCGCATACGAAACGTGCTTAGTGAGGATTGTCTGTTCTGCAAAGAGAACTGGAGGGATGCTGATGAAAAAGTATCCATTTTTCTACTTTGCGTCATTATTATTGTGCGTATATTCCCTCCTCGCACTCCCGTACAAACAGATGGATGATCAACCGGATTCAGGGATCTGCTGCACATGACCCGAGATGAATATGATTTCCTCTCGTCACTGTACTCGCAGCTAATCACAGAGGCAATGTACACTACATGATTCACTTCCAAAAAAAATCATACGTGCTTGAAAATATCGGCACCCCGATGAGCGTTCACAGGCTGAGAAAACGGCTGGGAAATTAGGGTTGAAATCATGTAGTGCGTTTTATCTCGCCACTTCTGCGCAATAAAGACGCGGTCGTTTTAACTGAGCTCAAACACTACACTCACTCACGTGGGTTTCGTCAGTCCTCGGAGTGCGCCATAAAAAAGGCTTTATATTCGTTTGTAGGGTGTGTTCACACTTATATCAAAAAATATTCTGGCTTTGTCAAGAACCTCAGATTCGCTCTGTCTTTCATGCTGGTTTTTCTATATTTCCCCCACAACTTGTGAAACTCACCTATCACGAAACGCTTGACTTTTGGAAGCTCGGCTGCGACCCAAAAAATGCTGGCGGCAGAGCTTTATAAAAGCGCTCGCATTCCACCTGTCATGCGGCCACGTCACATGGGATTACATGAAAGCGTGTGTTGCTCTGTGTTTCAGGATCGACTTGATTGTCACACTGCAGCACTGTTTCCCCGAAATCATCCGAAACATCATGTTACCCGCTAGGACGTTCAGAAGTGTTCAATAATCAATTCTTTCAAACGTTCAATAATCTTTCAAATGAAAACCGTTGGTTTTTGGCGGTCAAGTCACCAAGCGTTAGGAAATAGTAAAGAAAAAAAAAAAATCATCATATATTACAAACGTCACGAGCCACAAGTTTCCAACATGGCTCAGATTATCCTAAGGGAGCCGTGGATCAGTACAGGGAGAGTTTTACAGAGAGACTACAAATGAACTGGAGCCACTTTCTGCCCTCAAAAGAAGCCATTGTAAGTGCAGAGAGCCTCTCGGTACAACTCAGTACAGTTCAGAACGACTCTCTCTCTCTCTCTCTCTCTCTCTCTCTCTCTCTCTCGCGCTCATATTTCACTGTAGGCCGCTGTAAAGCTTTGTCGTGTTTTGGGGGAACGCACCACGGTGTGACGCAGTAATGGGAACAGCGTGGCTGAATTCGCCCATGTGGCTCAGATTTCACAGAGTAATGTTGGGGGGTCACAGTCTGTCGTATGATCTGGAAAATGTCTTTCTAGCCAGTCCTACGGGGTTAGTTACAGGAAAGAAAAAGAAAGAAAGAGGGAATTGATGGAGAAGGGAACAGAAGAGAATTGAAAAGAAAAACAAGTAAGAGAAGGGAAGCGAAAGCGAAGAGGGAAAGAGGAAGGAAGGAAGGAAGGAAGGAAGGAAGGAAGGAAGGAAGGAAGAAAAGGGTAATGTGTATGAAGAAGAGAAGGGACAAATGGAGAAAAAGACAAGAGATATACTGGGAGAGTGAGTGAGAAAAAAGAAAAAAGAAAAGGAGAAAATCGCCAGAAAGAAAGACACAGTATGAGAAAAGAAAACGAGGAATAAATAATTTTTAAAAAAAGAGGGGAAGAGAATGAAAAGAAAGAAAATAAGGCTGAAAAAGAGAGTGAAGGTGAGAGAAACAGGGCCTTGCAGTGTGGTTTATTACTGACGATTGATGAAAGAAAGAAAGAAAGAAAGAAAGAAAGAAAGAAAGAAAGAAAGAAAGAAAGAAAGAAATGATGGAGAAGAGAACAGAAAAGAAAAAACAAGTAAGAGAACGAGAGAAGAGGGACAGAAGTAGAAAGGAAGGAAGGAAGAAAAAGGTAATGTTTTAACGAAGAAGAGAAGAGCCAAATGGGGAGAAAGACAAGAGATAAACTGGGAGAGTGAGAGAGAGAGAGAAAAGGAAATGGACAAAAAGAAAGAAATAAAAAAAACACAGTAAGTCATGATGTGCAGAAAAAGAGGATAAAATTTTAAAAGAGGGGAAGAGAATGAAAAGGAAGACAATTCTGAAGGGAACAGAGTGAAGGTGAGAGAAACAGGGTCTAACAGTGTGTTTAATTACTGAGTATTAATGAATGAAAGAAAGTAAGAAAGAAGGCTAGAAATAGAGACATAATCAGTTCTGTAGACATGTCTTGTGTGTGTGTGTGTGGGTGTGTGTGTGTGTGTGTGTGTGTATGCATATACGTGTGTGTGTGCGCTTGTGCATATGTTTTTGTATCCTGTCTCGTTTGACAACAGCTCCAGTGGAGATCCGGTGTCTCCAGGGCCGGCTGGTGCCATGAATCCAGCAATGTGGCAAAGGACACTGGGTAAAGGGGACACAGCTTCCCCCTTCTCATCCATCACTGCCTGGAGCTGCTCACCCACCCACACACACACCCCCACACCCACACACCCACACACCCATACACGCACAACTAAGTGCGCATTAGCTTAACAACCACGCAAAAACCGGGAACTAGCCAGGATCTTGAAACGAACGACAGCCACACACACACACACACAGCAAAGCAGGGCGCCGGTTGCCACTGTTGTTGTTGCTCAATTCGTTACCTCTCAAGTGAATTTCATACGCCTATCTGTTTGTAAAAGGATACTGATAATATTCAAACAGACGATAATACGAATAACCACAGTGTAAATCAATATAAATATAATAATCCATTCTGTATTTGTTTTTATATATTTGTGTATTTATTTTGACCGCCTGCGTCCACTTTAGTCCATGTGCCTAAATTACCCAATGTGGTATTCTCCTGTAATAGCCTGTCTACCCCGAGCTCTGATGTGTTCTGAGCTGCTTTTCTACTGTAGACTTCCTGTCAGCTCGAACCAGTCTGCCTATTCTCCTCTCATCTCCAAGACGTTTCTGCTTGTGCAACCACTGAATATTTGGGGGTTTTCGCATCATTCTTTGTAGACCTTAGAGGCTTGTTGTGTGCGAAAGCCCCAGGAGATCAGCAGTCTGAGAAATATTCAAACCAGCCTATACGGCATTAACAACCAGGCAACGGTCAGAGCCACCGAGACAGTGCACATGACAGTAAGGAAGAAATGTTTTTTATCTCAACCCTCACACCCTCATGAAGATAAAATGCTGCTCAGATGATATGAAAGCGGTCGTTAATAGTGCAAATCAAATAATTTTGTCTTCTTCGTTTCAGGTTTCAAGGGTGTGCAAACTTTTGCACTCAACTGTACACTCTGTGTCGGTTTTGGAGTCAAAACGTTGATATCGATGGTGCAAAAATCTGCAGCCGTCAATCATAATAAAATCCTCGTTTCGTAACATCAGAGTTGTTACCAGACTGAAGTCGCTAAATTGCCTGAAGCTGCCTGTACGGCTTTAAAAAAAAAGAAACTCTCCCTATGCCATACGTGCACGTGGATCCTCCTGTCAGGACTGAAATATCTGCCAGGTGCTTCTGCTGCTCCATTCAGGTCTCCCTTCACTTCCACTCTGTGTGCTGTATCCCCAAAGCGGAAGTTTGTCAACAGAAGCCAAATGGAGTTAAATGAACTCAATGCTAATGAGAGGAGAATTTTAATTAAGCTCCGACTGCTCTGGTGTTTTTTTCTGCCAAGATAGAAAAGCACTCAGGCCAAAAGTGAAGAGGGATTTCCCAAAGTGGCTAATTGACCCATAAAACCTACAAAAGACTCAATGAATAAGATGGAGGAGACTGGCCTGGAAAGTCTCGGTGGTCTCGGCCCGCTATACGGGGGACAGACGAGACAGCAACAAATTCATTTCCAATACCATGACACGTTTCTCGAAATAATTTGTGCTGATTATAACAAACAGATAGAATTTTATTGGAGTTAATGTGTATAGTGTGTGTATATGTATAGTGTGTGTATAGTGTATGTGTATAGTGTGTGTATGTGTATAGTGTGTATGTGTATAGTGTGTGCATATGTATAGTGTGTGTATGTGTATAGTGTGTGTATGTGTATAGTGTGTGTATGTGTATAGTGTATGTATGTGTATAGTGTATATATGTGCTCTTTGTGTATGTGTATAGTGTGTGTATGTGTATAGTGTGTATGTGTATAGTGTGTGTGTGTATAGTGTGTGTGTATGTGCTGTATGTGTATAGTGTGTGTGTATGTGTATGTGTATAGTGTGTGTATGTGTATAGTGTGTGTATCTATGTAGTGTGTGTATGTGTATATGTGTGTATGTGTATAGTGTGTATATGTGTATAGTGTGTGTATGTGTATAGTGTATGTATGTGTATGTGTGTGTATGTGTATAGTGTATATATGTGTATAGTGTGTGTATGTGTATAGTGTATGTATGTGTATAGTGTATGTGTGTGTATAGTGTGTATGTGTATGTATGTGCTGTATGTGAATAGTGTGTGTATCTATATAGTGTGTATATGTGTATAGTGTGTGTATGTGTATAGTGTATGTATGTGTATGTGTGTGTATGTGTATAGTGTATATATGTGTATAGTGTGTGTATGTGTATAGTGTATGTATGTGTATAGTGTATATATGTGTATAGTGTGTGTATGTGTATAGTGTATGTGTGTGTATAGTGTGTATGTGTATGTATGTGCTGTATGTGAATAGTGTGTGTATATATATAGTGTGTGTATGTGTATAGTGTATATATGTGTATAGTGTGTGTATGTGTATAGTGTATGTGTGTGTATAGTGTGTATGTGTATATATGTGCTGTATGTGTATAGTGTGTGTATCTATATAGTGTGTGTATGTGTATAGTGTATATACTTAGTGTGAAAAGTGTTTGCCCCTTCCTCATTTCCTGTTCCTTTGCATGTTTGTCACACTTAAGTGTTTTGAACATCAAACCAATTTAAACAATAAGTCAAGGACAACACAAGTAAACACAAAAGTACAATTTGTAAATGAAGTTGTTTATTATTAAAGGTGAAAAAATCCAAACCATCATGGCCCTGTGTGAAAAGTGATTGCCCCCCTTGTTAAAACATATACTATAACTGTGGTTGTCCACACCTGAGTCAATTTCTCTAGCCACACCCAGGCCTGATTATTGCCACACCTGTTCACAATCAAGGCATCACTTAAATAGGAGCTGCTTGACACAGTAAGGTCCACCAGAAGATCCTTAAAAGCTACACATCATGCCGAGACCCAAAGAAATTCAGGAACAATTGAGAAAGAAAGTAATGAGATCTATCAGTCTGGAAAGGGTTATAAAGCCATTTCCAAAGCTTTGGGAACCAGCGAACCACAGTGAGAGCCATTATCCACAAATGGCGAAGACATGGAACAGTGGTGAACCTTCCCAGGAGTGGCGGGCCGCCCAAAAATTACCCCAATAGCGCGGCGTGACTCATCCAAGAGGTCACAAAGACCCCACAACAACGCTCAAAGAACTGCAGGCCTCCACTTGCCTCCAGTTAAGGTCAGCGTTCATGCCTCCACCATCAGGAAAAGACTGGGCAAAAATGGCCTGCATGGCAGAGTTCCAAGGAGAAAACCACTGCTGAGCAAAAGAACATCAAAGCTCATCTCAATTTCTCCACAACACATCTTGATGATCCCCAAGACTTTTGGGACAACATTCTGTGGACCGATGAGACAAAAGTGGAACTCTTTTGGAAGGTGTGTGTCCAAGTATCTCTGGCGTAGAAGGAACACTGCATTTCATAAAAAGAACATTATACCAACAGTAAAATATGGTGTGTGGTAGTGTGATGGTCTGGGGCTATTTTGCTGCTTCAGGACCTGGAAGACTTGCGCGTAATAAAAGGAACTATGAATTCTGCTGTCTACCAAGAGATCCTGAAGGAGAATGTCCGACCATCTGTTCGGCGTACTCAAGCTGAACGGAACTTGGGTTCTGCAGCAGGACAATGATCCTAAACACACCAGCAAGTCCACCACCGAATGGCTGAAGAAAAACAAAATGAAGACTTTGGAGTGGCCTAGCCAAAGTCCTGACCTGAATCCTATTGAGATGTTGTGGTATAACGTAAAAAGGCTGTTCATGCTCGAAAACCCTCTAATGTAACTGTATTAGGACAATTCTGCAAAGATGAGTGGGCCAAAATTCCTCCAGGTCGCTGTAAAAGCCTCATTGCACGTTATCACAAACGCTTGGTTGCAGTTGTTGCTGCTAAGGGTGGCCCAACCAGTTATTAGGTTTAGGGGCAATCACTTTTCACACAGGGCCATGATGGTTTGGATTTTTTTTTACCTTTAATAATAAACACCTTCATTTACAAATTGCATTTTGTGTTTACTTGTGTTGTCCTTCACTATTGTTTAAATTGGTTTGATCGAAACACTTAAGTGTGACAAACATGCAAAGGAACAGGAAATGAGGAAGGGGGCAAACACTTTTTCACACCACTGTATGTGTATAGTGTGTGTATGTGTATAGTGTATGTGTGTGTATAGTGTGTATGTGTATGTATGTGCTGTATGTGTATAGTGTGTGTATCTATATAGTGTGTGTATGTGTATAGTGTGTATGTGCTGTATGTGTATAGTGTATATATGTGTATAGTGTGTGTATGTGTATAGTGTATGTGTGTGTATGTGCTGTATGTGTATAGTGTGTGTATCGATATAGTGTGTGTATGTGTAGTGTATATAAGTGCTCTTTGTGTATGTGTATAGTGTGTGTATGTGTATGTGTATAGTGTGTGTATCTATGTAGTGTGTGTATGTGTATAGTGTATATATGTGCTCTTTGTGTATGTGTATAGTGTGTGTATGTGCTGTATGTGTATAGTGTGTGTATCGATATAGTGTGTGCATGTGTATAGTGTGTGTATGTGCTGTATGTGTATAGTGTGTGTATCGATATAGTGTGTGCATGTGTATAGTGTGTGTATGTGCTGTATGTGTATAGTGTGTGTATCTATGTAGTGTGTGTATGTGTATATATGTGCTTTTTGTATGTGTATAGTGTGTGTATATATAGTGTGTTGTGTATATGTGTATATTTGCTGTCTGTGTATATGTATATGTGTGTATGTGCTGTATGTGTATAGTGTGTATGTGCTGTATGTGTATAGTGTGTATTATGTAGTGTGTGTATGTGTATATATCTTTTGTATGTGTTTAGTGTGTGTATCATATAGTTGTATGTGTAGTGTATATAAGTTCTTGTATGTGTATAGTGTGTGTGTATGTGTATGTGTATAGTGTGTGTATGTGTATAGTGTGTGTATATGTAGTGTATATAGTGCCTGTATGTGTATATGTGTGTATGTGTATGTGTATATGTGTGTGTATGTGTATATGTGTATGTTATTAGCTGTGTATGTATAGTGTGTATATGTTTTGTATTGTATAGTGTGTATGTGCTGTATGTATATAGTGTGTGTATGTGTATAGTGTGTGTATGTGTATAGTGTGTATGTGTATAGTGTGTGTGTATGTGTATAGTGTATATATGTGCTATTTGTGTTTGTGTATAGTGTGTATGTGCTGTATGTGTATAGTGTGTATGTGCTGTATGTGTATAGTCTTTGTATCTGTATCTTTTTACATCTCATTTAATGTATCTTGTACGGTAGCGCTACTTGTATTGTTCCCTGCTTGATATATCACTTCACTTGTATTTTCTCATTTGTAAGTCGCTTTGAATAAAAGCGTCCGCTAAATGAATAAATGTAAATGTGTGTGTGTGTGTGTGTGTGTGTGTGTAGTGTGTGTATGTGCTCTATGTTCAATGTATACTCTGTGTATCTGGGCGCGTGTGCGAGTGTGCGCGCGCTTGTGTATGTGTGTACCCACAGGCGATGCGTGTTAAAGTGCAGAGTATTTTGTTGTGCATTGCTGCAACACAGCAGATTTCACATCTCTTTTGAATAAAAAAAAAAAAACCCCTCTTACACACAGCAGAAAAAGTGCTGTCCCGAACGCCGTTCAAGCTGATACGACAAAATAATAATAACGACAACAACAATAACAATAAAGCGCATTACGCAAAATCGCAGTCGTGTGTAACCATGACAACGCTTTTACCAGTGCTAGCTAGTATCTGCTAAGTAACTAGTCTAGTCTAGCCTAGCTTGCTGTCGAGACCGTTCATTAGAATCAAGACCGTTTGTGCTGATTTGTTGGTGTGCAGCTACAGAGAAAGTCTCACACGTCACAAATATTAACAAGCACTACGCCGTCCATGTTCGCGTGTCTCACTTGGCGCTCAAGCTGTACAGCCTGACAGGTCGTGATGCGAAAAAGCGCTCTGTAAGTTGTGTTACAGAGAAGAACCCTTTGCACGTTTATGTCAGAAAAGAGGCTATAACGCAGGCACACGGCTCGGTGACCCACTGTTTGGTTAAGAGCCGACTACAGAAACATTCTTTAAGCGGTACGTCATACTGGAGTCGTACGGCGGTGAGTCAAACCCTCTGTGCAGAGTTTACATTCCAGCTTCTGGGAATCGTCACAGATTTCGGAGTGGGCGGGCCCTCACGGAGGCCCGCGTTGTCCGCTGCTTTCCACGGATGCATGTGAAGGATATCTTAAATAACCTGGGATTTTCTTTACGTAAACCTTTACATGCAGGAATATCGACAGTTTGAATTTTAAGTCACGTGCAAAATGATTTAAACATCGATAAACAAACACAACTGACCGTAATGGGTCGGAATTAGAGAGGATGGCCTTGCTGGTAAATAATGCCATAACAATACACCAAGTTTACCACACATCCCTGAAACTAACTCAAACTAGCCTTACAGTATATACACACACTCTTACAGGAAATCCTGACCCCTAATATGCATGTATACAGTGGTCACCAGTAGTATTGGCACCCTTGGTAAATATGAGCATAGGAGGCTGTGAAAAACTGTCTTTATTGTTGAATCTTACCAAAAACCAAATCACAGAAATGCTCTGCTCTCATGGATATCAACCAACACAGGTTTATCAAAAAATATCTCTGTTAAATATAGGTGTGCAACAATTATTGGCACCCCAGTGAATAATGATAAGAGAAAAATATATTATATATAATATATAAGTATATTCCCACTGATATTTTACATTTTTTTTAGTACACCTCAGTGCCTAGGAACAGGAAATTGTTCAACCATGACTTCCTGTTTTATACGGGTATAAATATGAGATAACACACGGGCCAAATTCCCTTAGTCATTCATAACAAAGGGTAAGACTGAGGAATATAGCTGTGAATGGTTTACTGTGAAAATGGTTTACTGACCACAAAATCAAGCTCCTGCCATGACCATCCCAGTCCCCTGACCTGAACCCCATAGAAAACCTGTGGGGAGAACTGAAGAGGAGAGTCCACCAGCGTGGACCTCAAAATCTGAAGGATCTGGAGAGATTCTGTATGGAGGAACGGTCTCAGATCCCTCGCCATGTATTCTCCAACCTCATCGGGCGTTATAGGAGAAGACTCAGAGCTGTTATCTTGGCAAAGCGAGCTAGCACACAGTATTGACTAAAAGGGTGCCAATAATTGTTGCACAAATATTTTTAACAAAGTTTATTTTTTGATAAACCTGTATTACATTTGCAATTGTTTGATATTCACGAGAGCAGAGTATTTTTGTGAATTTTTCAACAAAACATAAAAGTTTAAACAATAAAGACGATATTTTTACAGCCTTCTTTGCTCATATTTACCAGTTAAGGGCGCCAATATTAATGGAGGACGGTGTATCATGGAAGCCCACAAGCATACGGTGAAAAAGTGATATTTCTACATGTTTAATATATAGATCAAAAGTCAAGTCTCAAACATTTCTACATAAGAAATACAACTTTTAAATAGATATGGCCGAGTGCATAAGTTTGCACCCCCCACTGTTTTTTTTTTTTTTTTTAAATTATCTCTATTTTACAGTTTATCTATAAAAGCATGCAGTGGGGAGATTAAGGCCTGCACCAGGGGGGTTCCTAAACTAAGGGTGTGTTTACAAATGTGTTTACATTTACAAACGGGCTCGTGAGAGAACATCACAATCTCCTCTTCGTTTCATTCCTTTAGTTTGCAAATTAATATAGAAATACAGAAGATGGATTTTGTGTGCCAATACTTTGAAATATTATCGGGAGGCACGGGCCTACAAGCCACGTTTAAAATAACAGTCTATGTGTCATTTGAGTGTTTTCCACTAGGTCTCGACAGTGAAATACTGCAGTAGGATTATTCAGAAGGTTCAGGTTTGGGAACTCCTGGCCTAGAAGGTTTTACATTTTAAAATCAAGGTCTGCGTTTAATGTATTGATCAAAGACTAAACCGTGACCATTAAAAAAAAAAACCCTGTACATAAAAACAAGCCAATTTGGAGGTAAGAGCAGAGGGTCAGGGTGCAGAAATAAATGCTGGGTGCGACAGACAAACTGATTTAAACTGGTTGTGTATATGTAATAAGTGTAATTATCGAATGGATTATTTAGGGCCGAGTCTGTGTTACAGTTAATGTTTTATTTCGGCGCTGAGCAGCCGAGGGTTTGTTTCAGACAGTACGGAGATGTTTTCAGCGCTACACGGCCCGGTCCGGTTCGTGTCGTTACCCAACAGCAAACAAAACAAAAACAGCCGTTTCACTCTGAAAAGCAGTTCCCAAAGGATTTTAGCGCTCGAAGCAGGTAATAAAAGCAGGTGTAAGCTGTAGGACCGTACAGGAGGGTGAAAGTTGGGGTGTGTGTGTGTGTGTGTGTGTGTGTATAAGAATGACCTGTTTTCTGTTTGTGTGAGATCACCTGCTGTGTTTTGGTATGTGTTAGTGTGTTTTTGTATCATGGTGTTCTTGTTGTTTCTTGATCCAGCTGGAGAAGAGAGGGAGCACAGAGTGTGTGTTTGTGTGTGTGTGTGTGTGTGTGTGTTGGGGGGGAGGTGGGGGGGTGTCACAGACAGAGTGCACCAACATGACCTTGTCACATTCACTCAGAACATTCAACAGGAGAGGGCAAGTCTCTCTTTCTGTCTCTCTTTCTATATCTGTCTGTCTCTCACTCTCTCACTCCCTTTCTCTCTCTCTCTCTCTCTATCTATCCGTCTCTCACTCGCTCTCTTTTGATCTCTTTTTTTCTGCCTAGCTTTCTCTCTTGTCACTTTGTATTTCTTTGTCTCTGCTTCTCTTCATCCTTCTGTCTATGTCGGTCTCTCTGTCTCGCTATCTCTTTGCCAATCTCTGTCACTCTCTGTCTCCCCTCTTGCAATCTCGGTCTGTGGGTCTGTTCCCACACACACATCTACACAAACACACACAAATATTCCCAGTGTCCAGAACCTAAAAACAAAGAGAATAACAGATGGAGGTCTGAAACGGGACCAGAAACGATGGTGTCCACCTGCAGGGTGACGAGGTCTCCGACACGCCGCTGCACTTTTGTCAATAAATTCACCAAGACTCCTGTCTTACGCACTGACGGCATATCTCGGCTCGGATTGGCCGATTCTGACGGCGGCGCGCCCTCCCACCCCGGATCGTGATGCTGTCGCCGTGACGACGGCCAGACCCCAAAAAACAATGTACAATGCGGGTGGCGCTCGAAGCCTGGTACCATTACAGAGGCTGACACTTCGCCATGTGAGGGTCAGGTGCTCAGACGCCGCCCTCGTGGCCACTCAACCTTCTGCGCCGTCTGTCATCGTCACACACACTCGACCTGACCTTATGTACACACGCTCACTCACAAGACCCTGAGCGTGACCTCTGACCCTTTTGATTGGTCCAAATAGCACTAAAGTGTGCGGTCAGGATGTAAGAAACACGTCAGCGAAAAAAACAACAACAACAACAAAAATGCTGGTCTACACGTAACAAAAACAAATAAATAAATAAATAAAACTTGGACAGTTGCATTCGTGTGGATTATATACAGTTGAGTGCAAAAGTTTACATCCCTATCTCTAATCTAATTCTATATATATATCCACGAGAGCTGGTTTTGAAAAGACGTATTAAAATCTTTTACTCTGGGCAAAATAACTGCGTTTGCATCAGCAAAAAAGCGTCTTTGTTGCATCATTTCAGTCCCCAGGGTTATGAATACGACCTATTAGATACGCTGCATTCGAAAAGAACGTCGTTCTAAACCAGGCATCAGCGGTAAAATGGTGGTACGAGGTCGGGATGCGGGATCTCAGCAAATTATTGAACCAAATACTTGGGGGAAAAATGCTGTCGTAGAGCCGTGTATGAACGTAGGACGCACGACCAAACGCGCCCGTCGTTTAGTGACTCGGTTTTGTAAACGTTATGTACAGAAGCAGATCCTCGGTCGTATTATTCACTGTGATATTCGAGTATTACAGCCAGCTCATTGGACCAGAGATTAGCTACAGGGCTAGAGGGGATTATTCACAGACTTTTATGATATTGACCCTCTATAGTCTTATCAGCAAACTGACGACATGTTTTTCAAAAAAGCCAGCGATGACTGATAAACACAAGGTTTAATATTAGCTGTGTCCCATCTGGCCCGTGAATCCGTGGCTCGAGTCCAAAAGTGATCACCGCTAAGAAAGAAAGCATTCCCGCTTCGTATCGTCTCATTTCCAGCCGTAAACGAATCACTAAGCGTTAAGTGTTAAAAGCAAACTGTTGCCGTCATTCGGTCATGTCATGTCGCTTATCCGAACTTCTCCGGAACCGGTCCACAAGACTGAGGAAAAGACACACGCACTACAACACACAGACCGAAGCAGGAAGCGTGTTTTTCCATTTGAAACCTTCTCCTTCCCTAGTTCTATCGTAGTCACTCTGGTGCTCGGAATATAGTTTGCATTCAGCTACCAAAAATAAAGTGGGATGCTGTAGGTCATGGAACTGGCTCATGTACAAGAAGAAAAAAGAACAGAAAAAAAAAAAAAGAAAACAAGCGCGCACACCCCCTTCACACCTCCTCATGTTCTCCAGTTATCAAACTCCAGATCACACAGGACCGGACCAAACCAGTCCGAGTCACAAGACTAGTGACACGCTCTTAGTGCTCTTTCGAATGTGTCAGCAGTGCATGCTTGACTGGTTTGATCCTGCTGTATCCAGAAATATTCTAACCGTGATGTGCGTCTGGCCAAGTTTGTTATACAGCTGTCCTTACCCTTACACTACAGGCACACAAATGGCCAAACAGATATGAGTGTGTGTGTGTGTGTGTGTGTGTGTGTGTGTGTGTGTGTGTGTTAAACTCACGGATGCAGATCGTGGACAGGATTCGAGTGGCGATATAGGGAGGAAGGCAGTTTGGGAACGCCGGCTGCAGGACGTAGTTGGAGAAAGTGAGGGCGATCACAGCCAGCGTGGTAGGATACATAATCCATACCGCACTCCACAGTAACAAGAACCTGGGGTTTAAAACATCAAAACAACAACGTCCATAAATCATTCTCACACACACACACACACACACACACACTTCATGGTGTCCTATATCTCTAAAGCTTTATCCACGCCAACACTGATTCAACGACATTCGACGTCTAACGGAACCTTTGGCCGAATTATATTCAAAACATCCTCCAAGACCAGACAAAATACAAAAACGTTCCCTCATTGTGAGCTCTTATGTCTGTCTGGGCAGAAATCTAGTCTCCCGAGCCAGACTTCCGGCTTTCGCGAGAGCGTCACGGCCAAGAACCGCCCATTTCAACAGGAAGACGCCATTCGAACATGGACATTTTATCCTGACTCTCACGAGATTAATTCCGTTTAAGACATAATGCAAGTTTCCGAAAGCTCGTGGCCGGAGAAGTGCACACTGAAATACGAGATTTGTGGAATAGATCGAGAGTTTAAAGCCTTTTAGAAAGCTGGGACGAATAACCTTTAAAAGAACATGTAGTGTTCTAGTCGAAATATTCAGAAATACGAATTATTTAGTATTCAAACTGAACTGGGATTGGTCCGTGACGGTCACGTGGCCGCAGCTCTAGCAAAATGGAAGAATGGCTACTCGGAAATGTGTGCGAAAACAGAGAAGTTCGTACTCACTAATACAGGATCTCACAAAAGTGAGTGCACCCCTCACATTTCTGTATCTATTGGATGGTATATTTTCATGTGACAACACTGAAGAAATGAGACTTTGCTACAATGTAGTGAGTGTACAGCTTGTGTACACTCAAAATAACTCATACGCTGTACGTAAAGTGTCTCTGCACCTAAAACAATTTCAAAGAAAAAAAATCAAACAAACAAACAACCCCAAAAGCCCTCGTACCCCACCAGTCCTCCAAAGATTTCTGTCACGTAGGAGTAATCTCCTCCAGATTTGGGGATGGTGACGCCCAGTTCGGCGTAGCACAGTGACCCCAGAGCGCAAATGCCTCCACCGAGAACCCAAACGATGAGGGAGAAGCCCACGCTGCCGGCATGCTCGAGAACCCCCTTTGGAGAGATGAAGATACCCGAGCCGATGATGTTACCTGTTCAAAACAACAGAACAAACAGAAAACGTCATCAGATTATTTGCTGTAATAAAGCTGGATTAATGTGGATTCGTGTGGAACTGAGCGGAACAGCATGACGAAGAAGAAGTGAGAAGTGACGCTGGGGCTGATTTCTTTCTCATTTCTTTCTTTCTGGTTTCTGGATTCATGAAGTATATCAGAGATTACGTTTACACGGACAGCAGTAATCTAATCATTGACCTTATTCTGAACAAGACAATATTCTGATTAAGGTGTTTACATGAGTCGCTTTTAGAATACTCCTTTCATGTTCCTGTTTTAGATGTTATAGAACTTAGATGGATTAACAGGCACACGTCATTACGTCCCCCGCGCCACGCCGTCCGACGTTCCCTCCAGAATTTCACGTATCGACATACAGTTGGTCTTCGTTATGGGACCGTATACAGGTTTGGGGTGTTTTATTTTTTATTTTACGAAAGCTACAAGTGCGGTTAATTACTTGTCGTGCTCTACATGCAGATAGACGACTGAAACCGTGGGCTGCGTCCAACCTACTTACCTACTATACAGTATACAGTAGGTAAGTACACGGTTTCGGACACAGCCGTGCTCTCCTGTTTGTTTCGTGCGGTGAAAACTAGTGTGATTAAGGTGTGTATGTGTCTGTAACGCGACTGAAACACGAATACTCCACACGTCTTAATACCATTTGTGTTCACTTCGAGTATGACTTTAATCAGATTAAGGTCATCAATAATCTCTGTTCACATGCTAGTTTCTTAATCAGAGTATCGTCTTAATCGGATTAATATCGGATTATCGTTGTCCATGTAAACCTACTGAGTGACAGTTATGTCAGGTGATCACACTCCCTAGACTGACACGCCCCCTAGATCTGATCTCAGATCAGGTGGATAGTTTTCACACACATGCAGAACATTGACTGATTGAGAACAAATAGTCTAGAGAGCTACAGACATTTACGTTCATTTACAGTGATGCTCAAGTGACTTCTAGGTGATCTACATCTGATACTTTCCTAAATTATAAAAAAAAAAAAAGAGCCATAAATTGACTAAGCATGTAACGCTGGACTTGACCACTGTTCAAAAGTCGTGCAAGACGTATGCGCATGGGGCGGAGTCTTAGTATATGGGAGGCGTGACTTCGTTGTTTTTTTTTTGTTGTCGTTTTTAAAAATTTCTTTCTTTATTTATTTCTACTTTTTTTTTTTTTTTTTTTTTACAGTTTTACGTTTACCGTGTCACTGTGACATTTTGTAACCACAATATGATTTCCGAGCAGAAATCACATTTATCCTTGTTAAACCATTCAGCGAGCCCTTATGCTGTAGAAGAAGGCGGAGTCATCCTGGAAGAGACCACGCCTGATCAGTCAGAAGAACTTTGTGTTTCGTTGCACTCTAAACAATATAAATATATGCCCCGCCCCTCCCCGGAGCATAAAAGAGCCACTTTTCTTTCCCATTTTAACTTGTTTCATGTCTGTATATAAGTTATATATATATATAATAACCTCAGTGATGCTGATCGCATGTAAAGATTGCTGACAGTAGAATATTAAAAATGCAACGTTTGCACAAGTCGGCTTAAAGTGGTGCTGTATGACTCCCGTGTCAGCCCTGGTTTATCACGCAAACAATGCCACAACAGACCACGGTTTAAAAACAGGGAAGGTGTCCCTGGGGTTTGGTCGAGTGGCAGCCTTCTGCTTTTCAGTAGCAGGATATATTAGTGAAAGTCTCAGGCTTATTCTCAGTCTTCTGCATGGTACGTGTCATATCCTACGAAGAGTCGATTGGAAGCTTGTATCGGGAATAAATCAGGGATCTTCCTCCTGCTGTGTCTCTTGTGTCGTTTCTAACCCACTCTGTTATCGATCTGTTTTCCAACGCTCCTCCATACAGAGCTGCACTCCAAAGCTATTCGGCAGAAGAGAAATGAAAAGCGGACGGCAGCTCACCACATCCCCTTCGTGTGCTGATACGAACGGGCTCGCTAAAGAGCTGAGCACGAGTGAATGGGTGAAAACATCACAGGGTGGAAATTCAATACCGCATTAGATGATCTCAGCACTACTGTGCAGAGGTAGAGCTGACGAGGAGGAAGGGATGGATGGAGGGATGGATGGATGGAGGAATGACCGAACAAATATATGAATAATGGATGAATAGGTAAATGAATAAATAGTTGAATGAATGAATGAATGAATGAATGAATGAATGAATGAATGAATGAATGAATGGACGAATTGATCGAAGGGTAGATTTATGGATGGATGGATGGATGGATGGATTAATGGACAGATAGATTTTCTGATGGCTGGGCAAATTGATGGATGGATGAATGAATGAATGAATGAATAGAATTATCAATGCACAAGGTCATGGAAAGTTGAATTGGCAGAAGACTGTATTAATAGATGGATGACTGGATGGAATGAATGAATGAATGGACGAATGATCGAAGGGTAGATCTATGGATGGATGGATGGATGGATTAATGGACAGATAGATTTTCTGATGGCTGGGCAAATTGATGGATGGATGGATGGATGGATGAATGAATGAATGAATAGAATTATCAATGCACAAGGTCATAGAAAGTTGAATTGGCAGAAGACTGTATTAATAGATGGATGACTGGATGGAATGAATGAATGAATGAATGAATGAATGAATGAATGAATGAAGTGATTAAATGATAGCTATATAGATGGATGGATGGACAAACAGATTGGATGGATGGATGGATGAATAGACAGGTATGAACGAACAAACATATCAATGCATGGACTAATGGAGGGTTTGTTAGATGAGTGGGTGACTGGATGGAGAAATGTATGAACTGATTGAGGGATGGATAGACAAATTATTGGACATATGAATGAATGAATGAATGAAGACATGGGAATGGTTGAATAGATGGATGAATTGATAGAAAAAAATAACTGGATGGATGGATGTGTACATACATTGACGTAGAACATTTATAGTATAGTGTAGTTTGCCGTACATGTTTCAGTACTTTTTTCAGTACACTGTATCACAGCAAATAATGAAAGAACTTTGAGTATTTTAGTCTTTACGTCTGTAAAGAAGGGACACTGTGCAAGCGAATCTAACTCTAATGATCACAGCTTGGTAATGATTACTAAAACTACTACTAAGTTACTTTCGCACTTTTGTGTTCAGAACAGAAATCTGGGTGGAATTTGGAATCTGATCAGATTATACGATGAAGATCCTCTAACGGCAGACCTGCGATCTTCTAGCTTTGTGACTCACTGTACGAGGGGTTAAACGTGTCCGCTGATATCATATGTGAGCTCATTTGCTTAAACATGAACTTTCATGGCTGTTCCATGATATCGTCGTCCTCCTATTGGTGGATTTTAGATGAGTGTCGTAGAGCAGAGCTCACACTCTGACGTGATCTGCACCATCTGAAGAAACAATTTCAGTCACTGCCAGAAATTTGTCATCGACCGTCTTTGGCTGTAATGGTGCTAAATAACGTAAACCGCCAATCCGCCAATCTCACCACCAAAGAATCCTTTTACTATGTGCGATTTTCCTGTTCATAACCTCTTTATGTACCACCTCATGCCTAAAAACCTTTCTTTATGCAAGTGAAAAATCTCTCATCATATCGATGGATTGTTGATAGGACAGAGCGTCCTTTTCTCACGATAGGGGTAAAACAGGAAATCATACATATGTGTGCAGGCACGTATGACGTATTTGCGGAAAACACTTTCCTCTACCACAGGAAATCGCTATTTGAGCAGGAAGTGGGAGGAAACAGTAAGAATGTAAACAATGAACTAAAGTGTAAGAGCAAACTTATATACATGCGTACGGTTTATACTGTCTTTATAGAATTGACTTGTTTTGAACCCTTTCATGCATCGTGTTCACACTTATGGAGTCGATATAAAGCAGTTTAAGGAAAATATACAGTGTCACTCGTCTCCAAATCCCTCGAGACTTTTACTGAAATTACTCTCAAGGCTATTTGGCATTCTCAAAGCAACGTCTCTGGTATCTTTACACACGTTCTACCAAAAATCCCAAATTTAAAATAAAAAATAAAAAAAAGGAAATATTATATATTATATAATTATTGTATATGGAAAAATAATGCCACACCCTAACGAACTCTCTCTCTTAGCTTGTGATTTTGATCTATTAGCAGGATATTGACATATTTTATTCAAAAATGATATTTTCCATAATTGTGGTCATCAACAATGCATTTACCTGATATTTAGAAAAAAGTTCAAATTGATATGATGTGCTATATTACATCGATCCATCCTACTTATTCTAGACAGGGTCGCGGGGAGCCTGGAACCTATCCCAGGGAACTCGGGGTACGAGGTGGGGGACACCCTGGACGGGGTGACGGTCCATCACAGGGCACAATTACAACACACTATGGACAATTTGGAAATTCCAGACAGCCTACAATGCAAGTCTTTGGACTGGGGGAGGAAACCGGAGTACCCAGGGGAATCCCCCGAAGAATGGGGAGAACATGCAAACTCTGCGGACGTGGGGTTTGAACCCAGGAGGTTTTTAAGATTAAAAAAAATAAATAAATAAATAAATAAACAGCTAAAGATATGTTTTTATATCGTTTATCCCTGAAAGCGTTAACTATCTACAAGAGTCATGTATAACAAGACGAGTCATTACACGGTTGCCGGTGGAAACTGGAACTGTGATTATGTTTATTTCCACCATCTTTAAACCTTTAATTATTCTCGAATTATCCTTTTTCCAGCCACTATTGAGTTCAGCGTCAGACATGTGCCTGAACTGGTCTGGTGTTCTTTTTCTCGCTTCTTCAGGTGACTAGCGTGCTCTAAACTGGTGAGGCTGCTCTGACAGATGACCTGGTGAAACTGCAGTCCCTCCAGTTCTCAGCTTTCTGACAGACAAACACTGGCTCGGTCTTTCCTGGTTATTTGTACCGAACTAAACATCTCCATTACGCCCGTTCATCCTTGATTTCTTCCGGACAACGCTTCTTTCTTTCGGAAATAAAGACGCGGGGCAGGAAGGAAGCATGTATTTGGTCTGTTTCTACCGAACATGTAAGATTTGTATAGAACGAACACGTCTCTCGTTTCTGGCGCTCGGCCACGACGTCAGAGGCTTTCTTTCATTTAAAACGGACCTCAGCATGTTGACCTGTAGACCTGCGGATAGTCCATCAAACTCCGGCATTCAGACCGGGCATGGCAAACCCCGGCCTGAAGCGTCGTGGGAATTTCAATAAGGGACCATACTGTGTTTACTAACAGACTGTAGGCTATTGTAAATGTACCTAGGCTTCTGTCGTGTTTCGGTTAAAGCCAAAGCGTAAAATCAGAAGTCGACGTCGAATTTCGGAATGAAAACAAAAGCCGTATCTCTCCAAGGAAAGATCGCTGATTTAACGCGACCTTTATTTGAGCAGCATGGAAATATCCAATATTCTCTGAGTGTCTGAGATACAGCTTTTGCGATAACACGTTCTCATGAAGGTCATTCAACAGCCACCCTGTTTTATTAACCCTTAAACCATCCGAGTACCTCGGCAGATCTAGACATCCACTGCCTAGTTACTGAATCCTGTAATATGCCTTAGGCAAGAAAATGATTATTAATTGGGTCAAACCTTTTCCAGATTTTTGAATATGACGCCTTCTCTTAAACTGTAGTAATGGCAACCCCGACTGTAATATATTTATTTCACTGTTTTCGTTAGCAACTTTGAAGGAGGCTTTAAGCTCCGCCTCTTTGACACAATCACACCACGGCACGTCGTATACAAGCTTCTTTCCTGACATATCTATAATGTGATTTATGTATAATTTGAACTTCTCAAAATCATATATTACTTCATTCAGCGCCAAAGATGCATTCCCATCACTATTATTAAGCTTATTACAAAGAAATTCTTTAAAACGTAGGTAATTGCTGGATTTATGTTAGTCTTATACTGAAAAACGGCATGAAAAACCATGTACATGACGTCCTCTGTTCTCGATTAATCAGTAAACAAATAAACAGCTCTTTCCCTTTACACATTGGACAAAGCCTCATTTGCATAAAAAAAAATATGCCATATTCAAATTTACATAAACTGTGCAGTCACCTAGTGTCTTACCTTCAGTTTAATATCTCAATAGCAATCTAGGGATTTAACGTAACTTAACCGGAAGGATATAAATAAGTTTCGTGTTTTGTTTTTTTTCCCTTTCATGATCCTGATGTGATGTATATTTTGAAAGTGCAGAAGCAAGACCTTTGCGGTTTGTTGAACCGGAGCCACTAGCAACACAGACGGACCAGCGAATAACCGTTACGAGCGTACCGCTGCAATGTGTCTTATGATGCAACGTATTTTGAAAACGTTCCGCACATCTAGTGCAAGACGGAGAGCTTATTTAACTCTTGAAGATACTGCTAAAGCGTAACCGTCGGACATATCAAGGATACATCTTTGACACCTTTACTTACAAGGTCACCTGATTTACCAATGGGGACGTGAGCGAGCCACTCACAATCGGTTTTATTCATTCATTCATTCATTCCACAAAGTAATATTACGAACAGCGCTCTAACCAGAACGACGGATTTGACGCGGACTGCTGTTTTGAAACGCGGTTTGGAACGAGTAAATGACGTGCCGTAGCGGAGGAGTTCAGCAATAAAAATGGACAAAACGTGTCCGTCGATCCATCTCCGCTAGCTCCTCGAAAACACTGACCGACTCTGAATCAGTGGAAAAGCAGACGTCAAGAGAACGAGCAGGAAAAATACGCTAAAACCGAGGGATCATCGAAAGACTCGGGGTCATTTACCCAAAACAGTTTGGGAACTCGTGCTTTAGTGTGTATCTTTCACCTGGATTATAGTGTACGATAATACTACATATAAACGTACCATAATTAGCTGTAAGACCGAATCTTTAAACGCACACTGTATGCATGTTTCGACGAAAAAGAGGCAAAAGGTGTACCCTTCAGTACCACACGAGACTTTTTCTCCTCTCTCTCTGAGACATATATTATTATGATGTTGTAACACCATGCATTTATGCAATAACAAACTGATTATATCTATCTATCTATCTATCTATCTATCTATATATATATATGTGTGTGTGTGTGTGTGTTATTACGATCAACCATTACGCATTAGAGTACTTTTAAGAACACATAAGAAGGCACGTGGAGGGAGTCTTACTACTGTACGTGTCTCTGCATGCACATGCTCTTACGAGTTCACTTCCTCAGCAGTAGAACTAAAACTAATAATAATGACAAACAATAGAGGTTCGGTGCTTGGACCCCTGGCCAAGCGTAAAAGCCTAGAAAGCAGGACTTTACTCAGGTTCTGCTGTAAGTAATGCTGATGTGTGCCAGATGTGCTTGAGAGAATACGTGGCGAAGGACATTGTAGCCACGTAGGCGATCTAGCTCGAGTACAACTTCCTAATGATGCAATACTGCACGAGGATGAGAGTGTGAGAGTGAGACAGATGTTTACTGCTAACACCACTTAAGAAGTTTTCTTCTTCAGATGCACGTGCTTCGTTATTATTGGTATTAGTAGTAGTAGTAGTATTGTTATTATATCTAAAGCATGCACGAGCACTCTGAAACTTTGCACTAATCTGCGTATAACCGGGACGCCTTTGAGAACGTTCACGGCTTCCTTTTGTTCTCTACCTGTCCCTGAAGCTGTCAGGTTAATATGTTGCAAAGCGGATATATGAAACAAAATGAACAGAGCACACGCGCACACGCGCGGGAACGAACAGGAGGAAAAGACGTGCGTTTACCTATAATAATAGCGCACGCGCTCATCAACCCGATCTCCTTCTTAAGTGTCACGCGCTCCTTCGAGCCGCTCTTCTTGTCTTGTCCCGAATCCGCTACAGCGGCGTCGTTCCTCGTACAGTTCCTCTGGTTCGCCTCGGTCCCGTCCATCTCGAAGACTGGTCGTGGTTTTTTTTTTTTTTTTTTTTTGCAAAGTAATTTTTTTTTTTTTAAAACATGCCCGGGTTCGGTCTCATATAGCGGGCGGATGTACGGCGCGCGCTGCGCATGCGCAGAAACAAAAACAAAACCCCAAACCTCCTGAGCGCGCGCCAAGTTGCTACGGCGGTCGCATCCCGAAGAAGAAAAAAAAAAGAAAAAAGCGCGCGTTAACCTGACACCTGGGAGCGCACCTGCCTGCTCCGGGTAGAAAGAAACCGGAAATGACGGATTTGTTGTTTTCGCAAATTAAGAAGAATAAGAAGAAAACGTTTTTACTGATCAGTTTACTATATATATATATATATATATATATATATATATATATATATATATATATATATATATATATATATAGCTAAAAAATAAAGGGAACACTTAAACAGCACAAGGTACCTCCAATTGTTCATTTTATTTTTTTGAGCAGTATATATATATATATATATATATATATATATATATATATATATATATATACACACAGTGAGCGTTGCTAACTCTTTTGGGGGGGGTAGAACCTGAGAAAGTCGTCGTATGACGTCATATGCTGATTTGAATAATTGTTGATCGTCATGCTCATTTGCATAATCCAGAAGCGTTAATAAGAAGCGCGCCGCACTATATAGTATAAAATAGAATAGAGGTTCCTCAGAGTAGAAAAGAATAGATTAACAACGTGTTAAATGTAGAAAGAGTCAGAGGAAATCTTTAGTCACAGTCCAGCAAAGCCACCATTGACATATTTAAGTTGAATTTATAAAGTTTTATAAGGTCTACCAAGAACGCTGACAAAACGAAACAGAGGTACTGAGGAGTTGGGAAATAGACACTGAGAAAATGGCTGTGGATGGAGTGACACGCTTTTAATACTATAAATACCACCGAGATGAGAGTTTAGAACAAAGAAGTGCATGTGTGGACAAATAATGGTGAGCAGTGATTGGGAACAGTGGTGAACAGTAATTGGGAACAATAGTGTGGTAGTGAGGGCGTGGTCGAGGGTCTGCTGTGGACGGAGAGGAAGCGAGTCGAACCAGCAGGTGAGAAGTAGGAACAGTGGTGAGCAGTGATTGGTCATTGGGTTTATACACTAGCACTGAATCGAGTAAACCGGCTCTCTCGACTTGTATAAGCAACATTTTATAAGGCTATAAGCATTGTTGAAATAACTCGATAAAGGGGTATAAAAAGTCACCAAATCTAGCGACAGAGTTCCTTTATATTCTTATATTTCCACACATGGATGCTGTCTTCAATTCAGACCACATGTTTTTTTTTATTTTTTATTTTCAGTTTGTAAAATCGTCATTACTAAATATTTCTGTGTAGGTTTGGGATAATTATCTAGTTGAAATATCAATCTACAGCCAAGCTGTAACCTCCAAGCAGAGGCAGCCAGGTTTTGGGCTGAAATATCGTGGTACACTGTAGAATTAATGATGCCATCGATCAACACAAGAACCTCTGGACCTCTGGACCACCAGCTGCAAAACAGGCTGAAATTTTCAACACTCCATGGCCAGGGGGTTTAGAGGGATTTACTTTACTCATTCGCCATCATGAGGTTCATGATTTAGTCTCGTCTATCCACTCCATATGATTCACATTGTAAATCTAATGATGCTATTGAAGTTCAGAACCCTGAGAACCCAAGAATGAACTAAATCTTTGGATGTCTGGATTGTGCTTAATGTTATTTTTAACTATTTAAGTGATTTTTAAATCTATAACGCATCTCTTTTGTGTTGTAAATGATCGACGAGACAGGGACTTTATACAGGGTATGCACATGACGTCACGGTAGCCGGAACTCGCTGCGGACACGCCCACTGCGTGGCAAAAAGACTGAGCGGCAGCGTTAGTGTACAGTGTGACTCCCACGAAAAACACGTATCTAAAATGGGGAAAAAGCTCTTGCGAGATCAATACAAACAAACAAGAACTAGCTCGCTTATTCTTTACCAGATACAGTTATAGAATAAACTACAAATATTTGCACATGCAACCTGAATGTTTATTGGTGTTCTTGTCACTTTAATTTCTGCAACAAATTCCACCTTGAAGAAGGACCAAGCGTCAAAGTTTTTGTAGGCCTCCAGGCTTCAGGTACATATAAATGTCGGGGAAACCGATTTCTGGCCACATGCCAATATCCATGGACTACAGGTTCTTGGGCAAGTTGTAAGGGTCACTGTTGAGTCCAACCGTCTTTAATTTAAGCTGATAATCGTTAGTAATACTAGCTTCCCCCATTAAAACCAGCCATTTTGCTGGATGTATGGCCGCTCAGTCTGGCCGAGGGGGCGTGTTCCGACGGGAAAGCGACGTCAATATGTGCGCAAATAAAGTTAAAGGCAAAAGAGTTTTTGAATATTAAAAATACAGTTTTCTTTTAATGGACTTGCATTCACTTGAGATTTATTTTCCTTAAGGGTGCCAATAATGAGAGTCTCTGAGTGTTCATAAAAAAGGTGGTTTTAATGAGAACGTGTTACTTAGAGAAGTAAACTTCAGTCGTTTTTTTCCCCCCAGTTGTTTGAGTGGAGAATCATGTTGTGTCGTGTTTATTTTATTCAGTGATTTTGCCAATATTTGTGTAGCTGCAACCGTGAGAGTTTATTCCCACAGATCTTTTTTTTTTTTAAATTCTCGGGTTTATAATAACGACTGATCGGTAGGAAGAAATGTGCAGGTCAGAACAAGCTGCTGCTTTAATTCCATAGGCATGTGCAAAACGGCAACGAAATTAGAGCAAATTTAGAAGGCATGTAATAACTCAGGATAATGCACTGCCAAACCAGAATAACGTCTTTTTAACAGTTCTTGTTCACACTGCAACGTCCTGCCCTTCAGACACACACAGCACACGCTTAACCGATGTTGTTCATCATTTGGTGCAAAAGTTCGAACCTGAACCAGCTGCTGTGTTGATCCGCTGCGATCGATAAATAAATACCTGGCATCATGGAATTGGTGGAGGAGGTGCATGCAAGTGCAGGTAACTTATATGGAGAAGATAAAAACCAAACAAACAAAACAGTGAAAAACAATAAACCATTAATATGAACTGTGGATGCATGGCAAGAGACCTACAGACTGATAATTGTGGCACGCACTACAACAAAAAGCGTGACAGTAGCTGCGTTTACATGGACAACAATAATCCACTCTTAAACCGATTAAGACCATACTCTGATTAAGAAACTAGCATGTAAACAGCACTTTTTTTACTTACCTTAATCTAATTAAGGTCATACTTGAATTAAGCCCAAATCGAATTAAGACAGGTGGAGTACTCCTGTTTTAGTCGCATTATGGACGTGTATTACAGACATGTAAACACCTTAATCACATTATGAACATGGTGTCAGAGTTTTCACCGCATGTTGCGACAGGACACGACCACACACGGCAGCGCTCAACATTTTACGGCGAAGAAGAGAGTTCGGCTGCGTCCCAAACCGCATACTTCGCTACTAAAGGCCTGTAGTGGGGAAAAAGACATGTATCTCGGCTACTATATAGACGGTAAGTACACGGTTTGAGACGCACCCCACGGCTTCAAGCGGTCGTCTATATTTAATAATAATAATTAACCGCACTTAAAGCGTTCGTAAAAAAAAAATCTACAAAAACACCCAAAACTGTATACGGTCCCATAACGAAGACCAACTGTATGTTTATACGTGAAATTCTGGAGGGACGTCGGACGGCGTGGCGCGGTGACGTAATGACGTGGCTGTTAATCTAATTATGTTCTATAACATGTCAAACGGGAACATGAGAGGAGTATCTCAAAAGCGACTCATGTAAACACCTTAATCACATTATTATCTTAGTCAGAGTAAGGTCGATAATTCGATTACTGCTGTCCATGTAAACGTAGTCAGTGACACGCTGGAAAACTACAACCTAAATAGTGGTGCTAACAAGGTAGTATGAGACACAGGTGAGAGTGATTATTGAGGCATGTGACATGCTGGGGATGATGGGTAGTGTAGTTCTGTGCTTTTCGGTATTGCCATGACAACCAGACCCATATTAACGGTTGTGGACTGTGATGATGATGATGACGACTACTACTATTTTCTTTTATGTTTCAAAACAACAAAATGGCAGTTGCACTTTATTTGTTTGTTTGAAAAAGCAATCTGTATTTGATGTTTTTTACTTGATTTTTTTTAACATGAGGTTTATTGCTTTTCTAACCTTGTACATTAGACAGATACAGAGCCAGTATAACAAATGTGGTTGAACAAAAACTCTGATTCAGCTTAACGATGGTTTAAGTGCTGTCTTTTCTTACCAGGTGAATGTCATGCTTTGACCGAGTTGTTGGTTACGTGTCACAGTGAAACGGAAACAGGCGTCACAGATTCAGTGAGTAAACAGTGTACAAAACAGCTGTCAAATGATTTGTGATGCACACACGCCCTTGCTGCTGATACTTTAGACATGACATGACCGAGCTTGTACAAATAGAAAGACATAATGATAAACTGTATGAAAACAGCGATGAAGTAGAAAGTGTAAACAGTGTATTGTAGTCAAAGTTAACTGGAAGAAATTATTTTGGCTTGACAATATCTTGTTTAATATTTTTGCATTGCTGTTGTCTAACTAACTAGTCACGTTTACAAATTTACTCGTCTAAATGACGTGTTCCTTTTTCAGATGCGTGAGGGAGTACGCCAACGTTTCCTCTAGACATAAATAAAAAATTACAGGTTACTATTTTATATGTGTGAGTAAACACTGGATATTTTATTGTGCAAGCCAAGGTCAGTGTAGACTGTCAGCTGAACTGGATATTCCTGTGGGAATGTGTGTCACAACTCTGATGTGTGTAATATCAGCACATATCAGTGCGTCACTTTTCTATTCTCAGCCTGTGGCTCACTGCAGTTTTACACTGTGAGCTTCAATTGAGGTGACTCAAGTGCACACACACACACACACACACACACACACACACACACACACACACATATATTATACTTATATATAATGTGTTGAAGTGCCCTGATGGCTGCCCTTCGCATTGGAATTCAAATGGATGAAATGCCCTCCAGGGTGCGCTTCCAGTGGGGAATACATGACAACATGCCCTATAGGCCTCTCTGGATGCAAGAAAACGTGTTGAAGTGACCTTTAGGGTGCTGGAGGATATGTGCTGCACTGCCCTAAAGGCTTATGCGAGCCATGTGAGAAAATTCTGGCACTATGTGCGAGAAAACAAGATGCAGATCCTTACCGGCTTCCCTGCATGCAATAAAATATGATGACGTGCCCCATAGGCTTCTCTGCATGCCAGAAAATATGGTGAAATGCCCTACATGCACGAAAACATGATGAAATGCCCTATAGGCTTCCGTGACTGTCAGAAACCATGAGGAAGTGCCCTATTGGCTTCCCTACATGCAAAAGCACACAAAGAGGTGGCCTAGAGGCTTCCATACATCCATGAAAACATGGCTACATACCATATAGGCTTCCCTGCATGCAAGAAAACATGATGAAGTGCCGTATAGGCTTCTCTGCGTGCCAGAAAATATGGTGAAATGCCCTGTACGCCTCCCTACATGCAAGAAAAAATGATGAAGTGCCGTATAGGCTTCCCTGCATGCAAGAAAACATGTTAACATGATGACATGCCCTCTAGGCTTCCCCACATGCAAGAAAATGAGATGAAGTGCCCTAATGGGCACTCTTCTAATGGATAACCTGTGATGGACTGCCCTATTAGGTACCTCTATGTGTTTGTTTGAGAAAATATGCCCCTGTAGTAGAACAAACATGAGTTAATGCCCTCCAGGCGCTGTTTTTATTTACGTCCTGTTCTGCACTGCCGATATTGTCGGATATATTGTATCTGCTCGTTTATATAAAAAAGGAATTCTAATAAAAATAAGCTTTTACTTGTGTTTTATCCATTAGAGTCTTACCACAGAACATTACACACCGTAGAGCCCAGGTACATTTCAGTACAGAAATACTGCAGCTGTTTTATGATATTTACACATCCAATATTTCTCTTTAACCCTGAAAATCCAACGAGCTGTCAATGGGTCGGAATGTATATTTCTAGTCCTTGCTTTTTTTCTTTTTTTTCTTTTGAAATGTCATTAATTCCATCTGATAATATCCTAATCCTGTTAATACGGCAGGTCACATATCCAAAATTGAAGCTAAGCAAGAAAATCCGGTTCGATAATTCTCTCTCTGACTAGACGGCGTAATAGCAGAATGATCACGCACAGACAATCCTCCCAGACGACAACAACAACTTTGAAATTTGTTTTAAAGATGGAATATTTTTTCCGCAATAACGTTGCCTAGGCGACTATCCTGTTGTGTAAGTAGTTCGTTTAACGTGGTTCAACCCTCACTAGATAAGTGTGATTTCTTCAGGTTTGTGGATGCAGCAACGTGTTCCGTTCAGTTCGTCATCAGACCTCTTGTGTCTTATGTTGAGTTTGTAATACAACATGGATCCAAAAGAACAGAAGAGAGTGAATGATCCAGTATTTCCTCCCTGATGTTAGCGCGAGCCGATATCAGTGGAGTGAAGACACGACGACGTGAGTGACTCTAAGCTCAGATGATGAGACAGAGACCGACATGGATGAAGCTGATCATCAAAGCGAGAACTCATATTCCTGTCACAAACGTTTCATTCTCGAAAAGTTGAATTCATGTTGTTTTTCCGTAAGGTTATAAATGTAGAGGTAGGCGGGGCTTCTTTCCGTGCAATTAAAGTAAAACTTGTATGTAGACAAAAAATATTTCAGTTCAGGAAACTTGGTAGGTTTTTATTTTGTAAGTATAGAGAATAGAAAATGATAATAACATAGAATAATATATATACAACAATAAAAAAAATATACAATAAAAATAATAATAACAATAATAATAAGAGCAACACTAATAGTAATAATAATAATAATAATAATGAAATTTTAATTACAAATTGATATTTTTTATGAAGGTGTACCCTCGCCTTCCCCCTCACATCGAGCCTTGCTGTTTATGTTTTTGGTGTGTGTGTGTGTGTGTGTGTGTGTGTGAGTGTGTGAGTGTGTGTGACTGAATGTTTCCTTACAGATCAGACCTGTCCTCCCACTCCTTTGCTTTTTCCATCGCTGATGGTGGCGCACAGGACAGTTTGAGAGCTACAAAGTTGTGGCCGTTTTTGTTTTCTTCTCCTTTCTCTCACACTAATGTCACCGCATGAACAATTACAGCAAGGGCCTCACTTTTGGCCCAAAGCGAGAGGGACAGGAAGAGAAGAACAGAACGCCTGTGTGTGAGAGAGGGACGAAGGGAGAGCGAGGCGAGGCGAGGCGAGACGTCAGGCAACGAATAAACGTAGCTCACTGTGAAGCGAGACGGCACAGACCCATTACTTGTAATGTTTTATTCAGTGCACAACCAGAAAAATCAGAGCCTGCGCTTATGTATATGGACAGTGCTGTTGAATTCTGGATTCTGATTCAGGCAGAACGCATCGATTCATTTCTATCATATATAAATAGATTCATTTCTATCATATACCATGATACTTCGAGAGGTTTCTATGATACGCGATGTGTATAACTGCTCAGAAGCTTCTAGAAAAGTAGTCATCTATCCTTATGAATTTGAGGCCTTTTATTTAACCTGTCCGACGAATAAATGAACGCTCCAACAAAGGGAGAGTGAAAAGAAAATATGTCATCGTCATTCTTTTGCGTGTGAATATTTAATATTTACAGCTGCTTCCGAGTTTTTAATGAAAAAAAAAAAAACGTAAATTTTTTAATCAAGAGATATCACGATACCCGGGATAATTGATCGCAATCTTGATATCATATCATCATATCGCACTGCCCTAGCGACGCTCCACGGAAAACTAATGATAAATGGAATAAAACACGCGATGTTATGTAACAAAACAGAGAAATCATATCATCATCGCAACGCTAAAGCTTCCTGTAAGTAAGGAGTCTCCAGTGTCAGCTTTCCAACACTCAGTGGTGAAGCAAGAACTCTCCGAGAGTTTACACGCTTTCTTTATAAACAGCTGCATTTTTCGCTTATTAACTTCAACAGAGAGAGAGTCGGAGGGAACGACGCTCTGTTTATAGCTGCTACAACGTACGTAAGTGTCGTCTCATGGCCACGAGTCATGCGACGTGAGACTCCGACTTAATACGTTACGGAACATCGTCGTTCGGTGAGAATGAGAGAAAAAGCACAGAATCACTGGAATGACACGAAGGGTTCATTTTTAATACGGTGCAGAAACAAGTGAACGCACTGAGACCATGAGTTATGTGTCCTGGGGTCTGTTTGGAGGCCGTGAAGCACTTAACACCGCTGTATGATTACACTGAGAGAGAAACCGGTTGAATTAGACCGTCGTGGTATTTAGTGGCCTTATATTCATTCGTGGCTACACTGTATTCATTCAGATTAAGATTTCGATGTAAACGGTACCGAAGGGTTTCACGCCGTGCTCCTCTATATGGAGATTTTCAACAGGCTATGTAAATACAATGCTAACACACACACACACACACATTTGAACAGAAATACTATCGGTCACTGCTTCTTAGAAAGAGGCTTCTTTCGAGCACTCTGCACTCTGAATCGTGGGCCATGCTCCTGCACAAAACATAATTTGTTAGGAGAACAGCAAACGTTCTTGAGACGAACGCTAAGACTGCATAGCAACTGAACTCTGCCCGAGCTTCCTAGACGTCAGCTGCGCCGTCGTACGACCGGCCCCGGATCAGCCTCGGAGGCCATTTCTCACTCGGCGTGCATTCAGAGCAGACACAACGCTGACCGCTGATCAGCTTTGTGCCAGGCTGGGTGAAAAAGAGAAATGAGCGGAAACCGGTTTGTGTGAGAGTCCAGGGGAAGACGTCTTCTCTGGAAAAGAGACCCTGAGGTCTTTGCAAAATAAATAAATAAATAAATAAACACACAAACAAATAAATAAATAAAAATACAAGAGAGGCAAGAGAGGCAAATGTCCCTCGAACCCGCGGCCTGCTGCTGGAGGTTTCTCAGCACTCAAGAACACCAGCTTTTCTGACTTTTTCAGTTACCGTCTCTACAGTTCCTGGATGTATTATTTGTAAAATTTGGTACATCTGTAGAAGTTGATGGGCGTGTCGAAAGTGTCCGTAGTGTATGAATGGGTGTGTGAGTGTGTATGTGATTGTGCCCTGCGATGGACTGGCACCCTGTCCAGGGTGTACCCCACCTTGTGCACCATGCTCCCTGGGATAGACTCCAGATTCCCCGTGACCCTGAAAAGGAGTAAGTGGTAGAAGATGGATGGATGGATGGATGGATGGATGATACACCTGTAAAGATGTACAGGTGTACACCGTGGGGTTCTGATTCAGCCTGTACACAGGGCCGTAAGCAGTGTCAGGATCACGTTTATTTCACGTGCGATTATGTACGCAACATGTGCAATATGTGGGGTCTGAACACACTCCACACACACACTCCACACACACTCCAGACGCCATCTACTGTTATAAAGCTGAACACACATTTGTCAGTGCAGCTTTGATTTGTACTTTTTACAGTTAATGATGAAATACACAAAAAAGAGATTGCTTTGTTGTTATTTCTTGTTTTTGTCAGGGAAGGCGTGTGTGTGCGTGCGCGTGCGTGTGTGTGTGAGTGTGCGTGCGCGTGTGGATTATAGAAATATTGACTTATTTTCATTCCTTAAATCGCATGACTTAATTCTGTTCTTGGGACAGTGACAGTGCCTAGTAATAAAGGTGATTCACATTGTGTAGTAATATTCACAATTTAAATGAACAAAACACACAGGTCAGTCACATGGGAAAAGTAAGTACACCCCTACATTTATCACACTTTCGAATCCATAAAATTAGAATCAGGTGTTGAAGATCAGGTTGCAGTGGTTAGAACCTGTTTAGGGAGTGCAGGTGGAACTGGTCTTATTTATACCCCTCTCATATCTAGTGTCTGGTGTTCCATTTGTTATTGAGGCGTGTGGAGTCATCATGCCAAGATGCCAAATAGTTCTGTAAGGCCTTCAGAAAAAAAGGTTCAGGTTACCGATGTGTCCGGTGAGGGATTTAAAAAAGATCTCCAAATTATTTTCAATTAATCGTTCCACTGAAATGAAAATCATCTACAAATACAAATGGCACAGATTTCAAATGACTGCCAGTTTTTATTTGCCAATGAATATATAGGTAAAGACCCGGCCTTTTGGAATAATGTCCCCTGGACAGACAAATCAAAGATAAAGCTGTTTGGTCACAGTAACAGCAGACATGTTTGGTGCAGACAAAAGACATCTTTCCAGGAGAAGCATCTCATGCCAACTGTGAAACGGTGGTGGAAATGTTGTGGTTTGGGGTTGCTTCGCTGCCTCAGGGACTGGACAGCTTGCATTCACTGATTCAACTATGAATTCTTCATCATATCAAAGAGTGCTTGAAAATGATGTGAGGCCATCTGTCCGAAAGTTGAAGCTGAACTAAAACTGGACTGTTCAACAGGATAATGATCCTAAGCACACGAGCAAATCCATGAAGGAACGGATCAAAAAGAGGAAATGGAGGGTTATGGAATGGCCTAGCTCGGATTTGAATCCCATTGAAATGTTGTGGGGGATTTGAAACGGGCAGAACATGCAAGAAAACCCTCAAACATCTTGCAGCTGAAATAATATTACATGGAAGAGTGGTCAAAAATTCCAGCAAGCCTGACGGACAATTCTGCAAAACGCCTACAAGAAGTTATTTCTGCTAAAAGGGGCAACGCTAACTTCTGGGGCCAAGGGTGTACTTACTTTTTCCACAGAAGAATATCACATCTGTTTATATTTCTGTTGAATAAATGATTGAAAAGGCTCATTTTCCTTGTGCTCTTGTTCAAATATGCCAACTTTATTAATAGACGCTGTTTCAATGATGATCAAATGTTTGCCTGTCCAAAGATGTTCAAAATGTCCAAAATTCAACAATTTCCATGGGGTGTACTTATTTTTTCACATGACTGTATGTACAGTATGTATGCATGTATGTATATGTATATATGTACGGCCTGGTTTGATGAATCACGTTTTCTTTTACATCGTATCGACGGCCGAGTGTGTGTGTGTCACAAGCTGGTGGAGGCAGTGTGATGCTCTGCGAGATGTTCTGCTGGGAAACCTTGTGTCCTGGCATTCATGTGGATGCCACTTTGACACGTACCTAAACATCGTTGCAGACTGAGTACACCCCTTCATGTCAACAGTTTTCCCTAATGGTAGTGGCTTCTTCCAGCAGGATAATGCTCCGTGACACCGCAGAAATTCTTCAAGAGTTCAAGGTGTTGACGCGGCCTCCGAATTCCCCAAATCTCAATCCGATCAACCATCTGTGGGACGTTCTAGACAAACAAGTCCAATCCATGGAGGCCCCACCTCACCACTTCCAGGATTTAAAGGATCTGCTGCTAACGTCTTGGTGCCAGATACCACAGCACGGGCTAGTGGGTGGAATTGGCCAAGACGTCTCTAGTTGGTCTTACCCTTCACTCTCCCTGGTCGGTAGCTGTCGTATGATAGAGGAGAGCTGGATAATGGTTGTGAACTGGCCAAGACCAAACTGGGGAGAAAAGGCAGGGGAAAAAATGCCCCCCCAGAAATAATTCTTCCTGTGATTTATCTTTTCTCAGTTGACATTTATGCAGTGTATTCAAATCATGCAAAAGTTATCTGACATGAGAAAAAAGTTTGCTTGACATTGAATATTGTTCACATATTTTTACTTAGCCTTACAAATGCTTGTTCGTCTCTCAGCCTGGTGCCCGTGGGAGTGAACGCTCTCTGCCAAGACTCCCTGTGAATCAAGAAGAGCAGAAGCCTTGGAGGGAAAACAGATATCGTGCAGCGAGTCTGACCTAATGTTCACCACGATGCACGTTCCACTCCATGCCTCCAGCAGCTTCCAGAGCTCCAGGCCTGACCGAACGTGCTACTTTATCGTTAGCAGTTATATAAAACTACTACAGTCTATTTTCTGTTGGTTAGGTAACGCTCTTGCCTTCGAGTCACCGTCTTTCCTGCGCAGGATACAGATGCTCTATCGCCTTCGCAATAAAATAAACCTGCGGCTGGACTTTATTCCTATTTGGTGTGTCGTTTGGCACACCACTTTTTAACGAGCTCTCTAAAGAGTTTCGATGTGAGCCAGTCGTACCCTCGTGGTAATCTTGCAGGAGGGAGCGATCTCTGAAAATCCTCGTGCTGAAGGATCTGTCACACCAGGATGACTCATAACCTGGCTTTAAGGCATGATTGCAGAGCAGCGGGGGCAGAACAGCAGCGTTTAACTGCAACGTTGGATTTTTTTCTAAATATTTATGTGACCTTTCTGTGAGTTCATGACCTGTGGTGAGACATTTACATTAGATTCTGAGGTTCAGGTTTGGGCACCAAAATACTCATTTTAATTTTATAGTCAGTAACATCTGCATGTTAGCATGTTAGCATGTTCGCATCACACCTCCTGGGTCGGGGTTTCCTCCCCCAGTCCAAAGACATGCACGGTAGGCTGATGGCGTGTTTTAAATGGGGGGGAAGGGGGGGGGGGGGTGGGGCACTCTGTCCAGGGTGTACCCCGCCTTGTGCCCAATGCTCCCTGGGATAGACTCCAGGTTCCCCCGTGACCCTGAAGAAGGAGTAAGCGGTAGAAGATGGATGGATGGATGGATCCTGTACTAGTCTCATGATTGTCCAATTAAACGCTCTCCATGATGTATATGTCCCACCCCCAGGGGTGTGTTGCTCTACAGTGGCAGCTTGTTAGCAGTGAGCATGATTTGTTGCTTTGTTATTGGCTGTGTGTCTTCTTGCACACTATTCCCTTTTCCAACTGAAATAAACGGATGGAGTTAATTGGATATTCGTTTGGAAGAGGGTGGAGTTTGTGTAAGTTAGCAGTTATGTCACTTTTCAGATGAGCGTTTCACCAACCCGGGGCTCTTCAATTCTGGAATGTCTTCTCCTCAGACTGAGTGAGAACATGATTCGGTCTTTATAGACCACCAAAGCTTCTCCATCTTAAAGAGTCAGTAATATCAGTTTATCTACCAGTCAAATGTCTCCTGGTCATGTACTCCGTAACTCCAAAAACAAATCAGAAGTCTTTTGTAACAAAATGGAACTTTTTCCCCAAGAACACAATCATATACACAGTGAAGCACGGTGGCGGGAGCATCACGATATGAGGCTGCTTCTCTGTAAACCTACATCAAAGTAAACATAGACGGCGCGATGTACAGGACAGAATTTATTCCCATCGAAGAAACTGTATCTGGGCAGATGCTCCATAAAGTGAATGACTTCTGACTGTAGACGTCTCGAAGCTGTAATCACAAACACCAGCAGCTTCGCACCAAAGTCCTAACATTGGTTATTTGCGGTGTATGAATACTTTTCCCCCTATCAATTAACCCCCCCATCATTTTAAACACACCTTTATGCGTGCTTATGAATACGTCAAGTCAAGTACAAAGTCAAAATACGCTGTGTGTGTAAATCTGAAGTGGATATACGCGCTTGAAATAAATGATAAAAATCTAGTTATTAATCCTAATACTCGTTTCCTCTCACTTTATTTCCCGAGGGGGTTTTTCAGAACTGAAACGGTCATGCAAGTTAAATGCTTGCAGCAGCATACCTTTTCTTCTCCATGTTCGACAAGTCTTGTGTACAAACGAATGTTTTCAACCACTTCGCCAACTTTAAAAGTGGATCATGTCTCACTTGTACTTGTGTAGCATTCGCAAAAAAAACTGTTCATTCGTGATCTCAATATCCCACAGCGAGGTCTAAAAACATCTCCACACCGAGGAGGCAACGGGGTTCTTCCTGCCAAAAGCTCAGCAGGAGTCGTATGGAAAAACGTGGAATCGGTCTTCAACGAGCCAGACCGTACCCCAGTGCATGCTGGGATACTAGACCCGTTAGTGTTTACACGGAAAAGAAGTTCTAAGAAAAGTCTGACTTTTAGTGAAACAACGTGGCGTTCTTAAACCTTCGAAACACAACACAATGTTGACCATTTTTCAAAAGCAGCACATCTGGAAATGTGCTCGTCTCCGAGATGATGAACGACCACTAGATCATCTAACTCAAGACGTTTTCGCTCGATATATATTCACGGACATTCGGTAAAAACATGCATGAATGTATTTTGTATTTTATAAGGTCTCCGGAAAGCTCAAGCAGTCTCATGAGTGATCTGTAGAGAAGCCTGGAGAGTGTTTTCTCCCTCTGCTGCTCCATTAGAACTTCTCCTGAACACTGATGTGGACTCGTTCTTCTTTGAGAGAAGGAATGAATGTAAAACACCCCATTAAAACTCAACAAGGTGTTTGAGAGTCCCAAGAGAGGAAAGAATTAAAGACTGAAGGTGAAGTGTCTCTGGACTCTCTCACTCGTCTGGCTCTTTGTGAGTTTAGTGATGAACTTGGCCTTGGACACTCTCCAGTCACGCAGCAGCCATGTCCCGAAAGGTAACAAAAGAGCCTCTAAAAACTGCTCCTGGTGATAAAATGGACCTGAACAGCATTAAAATGTTCCGATCCCTGTCTGGTTGGTAAAGAGGACGTGTATTAATGCGAAGCCTCGGAGAAGTAATGCATTTGATGAGAACGTTGAAGAATTTCATCGAGTAAATGTATTTATCGACGGGTTTAAATGGTTTATTTCAATTACGCACCAATTTAACGAGCATTCCATGACACGCGGACGCTTCGCTTTAAAGCGATTCCAAAACGTATCCGTAAACGGAGACCAATGTGACCGGCTGTTCAATTAGGACAAAAGTAATGGCACCCTTTAAAAACGAGAACGCGTGTCTACGACAGCCGAGCCGCATTATCGGAATGATTTAGCGCACGCCTCGCTCAGGAGGCGCTCTTTCGCTCTTTCATTGAGTTGTCAGCGTTCTGCGAGTCGACCTTTTATGGAGTTTAGTGGGCGTGGCTAAACACGAATCAGCTTTGTGTGACTGGATTTACAGCTAATTAGCGTTTATAATCGTTTAAACGGCACAAAGAGAAATCGGCAAAACTTGAGTAAATCTGGCAGAAGTATTTTGCTTGGTTTGGTTCAAAAATATTTATGCACAAGTTTACTATAATTAATCAGGTCTTGGCATACTTTGAAACGCACGTTATGTTTGTGTGTATATTTTCATCTTTTAAATAAATAAATAAAACAAATGATCGATAACGCAAAAACGAGCAAACAGCACGCTCTCGGACTCCTCCAGTGATTTCTGGGTGGAAAAAAAAGGGCATCTATTGAAGAAGCCCAAAACATTCCAAGAAGTTAAAAACCTGTATCAGACAAAAATCAACAGAAAAGAGATACTTATAGGAGAATTTCTTAACGCTGTGATGTCTGACATCAAATAATAGCCGGAAAATTCGAATTATTTTGAATTGAAGACTTTATTGGACCCTTTGACAAAATACGAAAAAAAAATAAAATTTAATATCATTTACATATAGGATTTTTTTTGTATCATATTTGATGCATCAAGCATTTATGGCAATTTATTGATCACAACAATGTTTATTTTAGAAACGCAAACAGATATTGTTCATTACATCTGAAACATTTCAGTTGGTTTGGTTAATAAACAAATAAAACAACAACAGGCACCTTTTTACATCCCTTTTACAACCCTGATGCCAAAACAGTTGGGAATTTAAATAAAATCAGAATGCGATGATTTGCGAATCTCATAAACCCTGTATGTTACTCACAGGAGAACCTAGAAAACATATCACATGTCTAAACTGAGGAAATGTACCGCCTTAAGAAAAAAAATAAGGTCATTTTGAATTCGATGGCCGCAACACGTCTCAAAAACACGTCAGCTGGAGGTTACTTGGCAACAGGTGAGTAAGATGATATATAAAAAGAGATGATGGTATAAAAAGAGGATCTTAGAGAGGCGGAGTCTTTCGGAAGTGAAGATTTGTTATTCTTCCTGTAACTTTTTCAAAATTAGCAAAGATTTCCCTGACAAAAACTTGAGCTACAGGAAAGCAGCCATTTTGGATATGGCCTTTAAATGCCCACTACTGCCTGCAATTGCGGGATAATCCACCAGAGGGCAGAAGACGTGCATCAGATTGCATACAACAGGTTTTTAAAGTGCATGTATTATTGATTTGAAACGTGCCTAATTTTGTTTTAAACTTTAAAATTTAAAGGTATCATACAATAGATTTACACGCATCCGAGGTCAAAAAAACAAACGACTCGTTCAGTGATCCATTCCATAGGATTCGTTCTAAACGCCTCCTTTCAGAGAGCATACTCTGCTCTGATTGGTCAGATGTCCCAGTCTGTTGTGATTGGTCTACCACTGTTAGCGAGCAGCCAATGAAGACAGAGGCGGGGCTTTTGTTACAAACCTACGTAGGTTAGTACAGGAAGTAAAGTCTGGATTCACTAATGAGTCGTTTCAGCTGTTCCGAATCGGTTCCTTCTTTTGGGAGTCGATAACCCTGTTTGTCATGTGCTTTGATTTTTGAAATGTTGCAGAATTTTTTATTCACAAACAGCTCTCTAACACACTACATGAACGGTAATATTTGGACAACCATAATAGGTGCACTTTAAGGAAAGTATTGGTCATGTTGACGATGTAGAGGTCTCAGAAACTCGTGTAGTAAATATGATACAAATGGCGCTGCAGGTTTTTAATCATCAAATCAAATAAAATTAGTGCTATAGGTTTCCCCACTTCTGGTTCACAGATAAAAGCTTAAAAAGAGAAATAATATTTCATCTAAATTATCTTTCATTTGATGTTCAGATTTGCTAAAACTACATCTACAGTATTTCTTTCCCTGAAAGTCATCTGAATCGGTCTAGTTTTAAAGTGCATTCGAACCTGCTGAGGTCTGTGGTTTTCGTCTCGCACGTCAAACATCCCAAATATTACTCAGTAAAGTCTGATCATTTACACATTGCTCAATAATTGACTCATTATTTGGTGTACAGATTGGCAATTTTCAGTGAGATTATATATAAACGCTCCATGATTACATTTACATTTACATTTATGCACTCGGCAGACGCTTTTATCCAAAGCGACTTACAAATAAGCAAAGCGATATCTCAAGATATGATGGCTTTGGATTTATATTTCTCTCACGGTTTCATTTTCAAAATGGATTCTTATGTTGATTTTAATTAGCGTAGCTTTTTCTAAAAATCAGGTGGCCCATTTAGAACTACAGCAGTCCCATAGACCTATGTGCGATTTTTAAAAATAGAAATAAATCTTTTATTTATTTGTTTATTTGCAATTGGAATTTTTATGAATGTTAAACTTGTGTATCAAAAAAGACCAAAAGTAGGCATAGACTCGTTAGGGGTAATGTATGGTTAGGGTTAATCCTAAATTTGATTTTTGTTTAGAGCAGGAGTGTCTGGGAAGGACATGTACCACATCTCACCCGTGTTCCTGGGAAACTCTGGGTCCACCGTGACCCTGACCAGGATAAAGAGGTTTTGTTTTGGTTTTTTTTTACCCTAAGGGTGTCCAAACTTTTGCTGTCAGCAGTACTCGTATCCAGGAGGTGGCAGTACAGAGCCACATCAATGACATGCGGCCTTATTCTGTATAGCTGTAGGCTTAGAGCTGGAGATGATGAAATAATAACTGTAATAAGTATGAATATGCAGATATCGTGATAATTATGCAAATTAGTATACAAAATTTGTACCACATTGTGTATTCTCTCTCTTTCTTTCTCTCGCTCTCAATAATAATCTTTTCAGTTTTCCAGCTGTATTTTGATATGCTCTCCCCCACATTCCTTTTTGTATGCCATTTTTCTTTTCACTTTATTCATTACCCATCATTCTCTTTGCTGCTTTATGTCACTTGATTTCAGCGCAGGAACTGTAAGCACTCTCTTTTCTAATAAGTTTTTTTTTTTCCCCCCTTTTTTGTTTCATTTCATGTTTGGTCTTGGGTGTCACTTCCACTTTGGCTGTTGCCCATCTGTGCCATGTTGTCATGGTAACCACCCTGAATTAATACAAACGTTCATGATGAGTCCTCTCGGCAAGCCACGGGGCAGCGAAGGGGGTCTGCTGCGTTTGCTAATTGTCAGAGACGAGGTCACGACTGAGTGAGCGGGTCATTTTTAGGATTTTTGGCCTGCGTATTCGCAGTGTGGATGAAACGGTTTTGCTTGACATCCTTTTACTTTTAGATCAGATTTAAACCAGCACGTAGACCGTGAACATTCGCATATTCGGATCATTTGGTGATCCAGTGTGAGGCTTTTGTGTGTTGTCCCCATGAGAATGCTTTTTCGAGCTTGTGGGATGTGAAAACAAAATGTCCGCCCCCCTCCAACCTGATCCTGTTGGTGTGAGGAGCACATGGTGTGTGGGCGCGTGCAGATGGCCAAACCTCACCATGTCCATTCAAGCCATCAAACATACTTACAAAGACAGCAATGTGACTAAACTCTGACTGGGAGAGTGTGTGATGTTCTGCTCACTAACGCTGTAATCTAGGGCACTTTGACTGGGGAGTGGGATTAATTTGGACCATGAATATGACATGAAACTCCACCCTGAGGCACAAAACATATGTTTCTACTGAAATATGTGTGATGTGTTTAGCAGTTCTGGTGCTAATCTGTTTGTTGGTGCTGTATTTTTCTTCGTTTGCTTGAGGAGTTAGTAATCGTGCGTCACTCTAACACAATGCTCAGAGGGTGGCGTTGTTATTGCTAGCGTCATTACGGTGGCGTTTAATAAAAAAAAAAAAAAAAAAGGGATCTTCCAGCAACATTTCGTGTCAGATTACTGAGAAATCCAGTGAAGTAGTGGAGACACTGGAGCAAATGCTGGACTCCACCATATGCTGGTATTAGCATCATCTGGAAGGAAGTTGATCCGGTTGAGCAGAGTGTAGACACGAGAGAGATGGACCGATTAAAGGACTAAAGCGCCGCTGCATCGCTCTCATTAGGTAGAGATGATAATTCAATTTCCTCGGTAGTGGGAAGTCGGAACTCAGAATTCACTTGAGCTACAAAGTGGGGAAAAAACATGGACGTCGCCATGTTCATCTTTTCTTCGCAACAATATAAACAGCTATCTGTGATGAGTGATGGATATTTTCCTCCTCAAATCGGTGAACTGTAGAGTCAGTGCTACTTGAGGGCGCAAGGTGGCTTAGTGGTTAGTGCGTTTGCCTCACGCCTGCAGGGTTGAAGGATTCCCACGGTCCGCGGTATGTGTGGAGTTGAATGTTCTCCCCACGCCGTGGGGGTTTCCTCCCCCAGTCCAAAGACATGCATGTGTATGTGAGTGTGCCCTGCGATGCGTCCAGGGGTTGTGCTCCCTGGGATAGGCTCCAGGTTCCCCACGACCCTGTAGAATAAATAGTATAGAAAATGGATGGATGGACGGATGGATGGACGGATGGATGGATGGACGTCCTACTTTGTTCACTGTTGATGTTGTTGGCAGCCATGTCGATTTGATGTCACCTTGAGGAGGTTGAGGAGTTCCTGAGTACGATTTCCGAGTTTTCTTTGGTTTTTCCTGGTCTGAGGTCCGATATTACGAGTTACGAATCAAGTCAACAGACTTGATGTCTTTGAAGATCACATTCATTCGAAAAGTCTCTCAAATGCATCAAGTGCTGCTTAATCGGTGCCTTGAAAGCATTTATTAATAAAACCGTAAAGGAGTTTTAGTGTTAAAATCTACTACAGCTAAATGATACGTCGTAGTTCGTGACGCTTCGAACAGTATTATTTTTATTTATTTATTTATTTATTTCGAACGTTCTCTTATTATTGATTTCTCATGATCTCTCTAAAAGCACCTTTCGGTTTTCCCTTCCCACAACAACTTCACGTCATCTCACGCCCGTGCGAGGACGCCGGCTGTTTCATGTGCCTCGTTCAGAAGAGTCCTTGACGCTCGAGCACTCTCGCTTTCATGTCTAGAACATGCTTATTCGTGAGTATGAACGGGTCTGAGGAGCGAGCAGGTTTGTGTTATTCTTGCCGGTACACTTTCCCACCTTTCACACATTCAATATTGTCCAAAATAAAATAAATCAATCAATCCTTTTCTGCTTCAGGGACTTGAGGGTACATCTCTGTACTAGTCAGAAGGCCGGAGAGATTTGCGCTGCAATTAAATTCATAATTCTACATCCAACAAACTCAGTTGAGCTTCTCGGTTTCCGTGATATCCTCCATTATGTGCGCGGGCGTGGGTGTTCAGGACGCGGAACCACACGTTTCATTTGCTTATCTCGAGCCTGATTATTATTTGGTCCTCGTGGGAGTACAAAGAACGAGGGTCTTTAATCCACAGTGAACACGGTCATTCATCTTCGTGAACCGTGTTGTCCGTCTATTTTCGGTCAGACTGTTTAATATTCTGTCTGAAAGCTTTTCCTCAAACACACTTTGCTGAAAAATCGCTTCTGTAGCCGATGAGTAATGCTGGCACATTGCGTGACTAATCACGCAGGATTTCTCCTCTGTAACATCAGGAGGATTTGGGTAGTTCTAATCCACGGAGGACACTCGGGTGCTTGCTCAGTTCCTCGTCACGAGGAATTCCTGGCAGATCTGCCCCGGCGCAACATCTGACCCTTTCAACTGTTCCAGAATCCCCCCAACGTTTCCCACAACACCCCACTGCTACGTTCTTTCCACTAGCTTCCTGGCGCATATTGAAGACACTCCTACTCGCTGAAGGCACCCATCACACCATGCTCTATCAACTGGTGGAATGAACTTCCATTTATATTCACATTAAATCTTTTTGGCTGATGGTTCAGTCCAGAGTGTTTTGCTCAAGGACTCAACAGTGGCTCCTTGGTGATGCTGGGATTTGAACTCACAACCTTCAGATCAGTAGCCGTACAACTGCGCCACAAACTCCGGACCTCTTCATCAAGCGCTGTGTGGTTTCTTTCCTTCCTGCACCAACATCCCTCGGACCTAGTGAACTAGCACAAAGACGTTCGTTTATTTTGCCCCCCATTTCCTTCACGATTTGATTACGTACCAAGTCCCACCCACAAGCCGGATCTCCCCCATCACACCACAGCTACCAAGCGTGGAAGCTGAAGGCTAACACGTGATTCCTCCAAGCCATCCAACCACATCTTTATCGAAACTTCTGCATCACAGGGAAGCGTAACACACTCGAAAGAAAGTGCTATCCGTCCTCTTCTGCATACATGAGCGCACAGATGCCAGTGTCCGGCCAGTGTTGCTATGATCGACAGCGGAGAGAGAGTATGCCCCTCCCACACAGAAAGCACAGCCAATTTTGCTCTCGAATTCGCAATCTCCCATCGATAGGTTGAACGTTTTTCCAGCGCACCACGAGAAGACCTTGATGAGGACGTTTTTAATAGAGACTACTGCAATCTATAGTAGAGCATTTATATAAAAAAGGGTGACCGCTAAACGGTGTAAAATCAGTCGTTCTAGACTCATCCCTACTATTAACGCCTCCTACCTAAATCTCTTTAAGGGTGACGCAACTCAGAAAGAAGCCGTCCACAACTCGCGGTTCTCACGGTTCAAAGTGTAATTTGGTGGTTAGTTAAGGGTTCTTCACGTCCTAAAAGGATTCTACTCCGTATTCTTTCTTGATAGACAAACACTCATTCGAGCGATGGATTTAGATAGATCTACATCGAAGTGGAGGATGATTAAAGGGAAAACGGTCTAGATTGAACATTTTCTCGTGGCTAGTATGTGGCTCATGGACGTTGGGAAGAGGTGCGGTCAGGAAATGTAATCAGGTAATCCTTTTAAAGAAAAGAAAAGCAACAGCAATCATGGACATTCAAATGTGTCCTACTTTGATGATATTTTTTTTGTGATGTTATATAATCCAGATTGCCCACACACACACACACACACACACACGCTTCTCTGCGTGTATAAAACACCGCTCTATAATTACCAACAATTTCATTTAGTGTGTGAATTACAGTGTGTGGTTTTAACCAGTCTCTTACAGGTGGGTAAATGGAACCCACCTGCTTCTTGATACACGCTCTTTGCGTTTGTTTGCTCATATTCTTGCCTGATTTCTGACAAAAATGCTCTAAACAACCGACACGTTCCTGATCCTGGCTTTAACATCGAGGATGAATCAGTTGGTAACTCGCCAAACGAAACAAACCGACGAGCCAGAAATTCAACAGCATGCGAGGTGTCTCATACGACTTTGATTTATTCTTGAACCGCAGCGCTGTGGAGTTCTGGATTCTGATTGGTCAGAAGGTGCCGGTTCATTTTCTAGAACAGCAGCTCTGATAGGTTTATATTAGATGTACTCAAACGTTATGGTTTCTATAGCAGCAGCTCAATCACAGGGTTCGCTCTGTACCGTCTAACTCTACTACTCGATTGTTTTTTAAAGATGAACATCGTAGAGGTTTTCTGTAAGGAGATGTTCATTTAAGATCGATGGAAGGAGTCTCCAGTGGCAGCGCTTAGTAACGGTCAGTACGTTTTTCGCTAGGGGAAAAAATCTTCAGGATTTTGAAATTTGCCGTTTCTTGCTAACGTGAAAAGAAAAAAAGAAGCTGGTGAGGGAATGACCGTTTATAGCTGCTATAATGTAAGTGAGAACAGGAACGAACCTGTTTCACGAAGGTTCTACAACATGAAATGTAACAATAAAGGGACAAAAAGTATGACATCATTCTTTAATTAATAATAACAAAAAAAAAACACCCTCTAATTGTTAGCAAACTGCTGTGGTGTAAGTGGAATAAAACATTTTAGGATGCGAGGTCATAGGAAATAACGATCTTCAGGTTGGTTACAGTACCTCCACTGATCATTTTCTTAAAACAGCATGCCCAAAGTGTTTCGTTGCTGATATACGTTACAGTACACCAGCTCAGCTTTTCCTACCGGTGGTTCATGAACATGTGAAGTAACGGGGTTATCAGCGGCTATGCCAAATTTCCCAAAACTTGAGAAAAACTGGACGCTAGCTCGACCGTTGAACATCATGCGGTGCTTTTAGGAAACTCGGTCATGCTCTTGTGAGAGATTTGTACAATCAGAAGCACTACTTTTGGATTTCATTCAGTTTCATACGTCGTAGGAAAAGATACAAACGCTGTGTTTATTGATGGTGGGACGGCTGATGGATGTAGCAGGATGAATTCTGAAGTGTATAGCGCTGTTTCTTTCTGCTCAGACTCAGTCAAATGCTGCGAAACTGATAGGAAGGCGCTTCACAGTTCAGATGGATAATGGTCCAAAACGTACCCCTTGAATGAAACTGAAAGTCTACACTTCGATCACATCTTGATTGCTTCATTTCAAATCCATTATAGTGGTGTACAGAGGCGAAAATATGAAGATTCTGTCACTGTCCATATACTTATGGACCTGACAATAAGTGTGTGGTGAGGAATTGCCTTTCTTTGCTGTTTTAACACCAGTGTGAAGTGCTGCTGCTCCCAGCTGCTCTCTCTGAATTCTGCCCAGAAGCTGTTGGTTTGATTTAAATGAGATTAAATGACAGTCCTTCCCCAGAGTCCCTGCATGCGGTGCGAGACACACTTTTACACCAGAGTCATTTATCTTCCTCCAGGTTTCGAATAAATTCTCGGTCTGAAATAATAGCGAAAATATTTACTACAACACATCCTGGCTGTACGGAGGAAACCTGGAGCTTTCTCCATCTTCACTGTTCTTTCGGTTTTTCTTCTTGACGTGCACTGTGCACTGGGGTTTGCAATCGAGAACGTTATTAGAACCTCCAGTGAGTATCCAACAGGTTCTACGAAGGTTAGACTGCAACATATAAGAGATTTTAAAAAATGTTATAAACACATCTGCTGGAATATTTTCCTCACCCAGTTACACAAAGAAAGGACGGTTACGGTTCCTACGACTGAAAATGTTGCAGAAACGTTCTTTTATAAACAGTCTCACAACATACTAGAACTAGAAATGTTCAGTACTTTCATTTCCATACATAGACTTCCTGACACACCTACATGTCCATATATGGCTTTTAACTCAAGGTTTACAACAGCAAGTGATGAGTCAATCGAATCGCTTGTAGTTTGTCTCCACTACTGTTGTCGTTTGTGGGCGTGGCCTGTTTTGGTTTTTTTTTTAAGTTCCAATCAGAAAGTCTGAGGCAAAATGTATAGCGTCTGATGCTAACAAGGTAACACAAATCCACCAAAAGGATGAAGAAAATACCCTGTACCCTGGTACACCCTGGACAGGGTGCCAGTCCAATTGCAGGGCACAATCACATACACACTCACATACCCATTCATACACTACGGAACACTTTGGACATGCCAATCAGCCTACCGTGCATGTGTTTGGACTGGGTCCCACGGTGGGACTCGAACTCCCGACCCTGGAGATGTGAGGCAAATGTGCTAAGCAATTGTATATTTAACTGGATTCCCTGGGTCAAGGCGAGTTCAACGCACCCTATGAGGTCAATTTCCACCCATGAGTCTGGGTGCTTGGCCCCCAAAAATGCTGCTTGCAGCTTTAATTAAAAAATTATAATTACGATCGTTAAGCACTAGAATAGTTTGTAAAGTGGCATGGTGGGAAAAAATGTAAACCTTTCAGATGGGCCAGTAGTTTTTGTAGTAGGGGCAGACATCAGGTCAGATATACGCAGCACCGCACCGTACTGCACCGCAACATTCCTCGATCTAAAATCCGCCATATCTTTCCCTTTTCACGAACGAACTCAATTCGTTCCGAGCGAGCATGCTAAACTGCTCAGAAATCTACCGAGTATGGTAAATCCTGGATAAGACTGCGTAGTCTGTTCAACTGACTCATCACAGAACCGACTTCTGATCTTACGGATTAAAGGATTAAAAACACCACGTGTGCATTGTGCTGTACAAACTCGACTCAATACGCGTTCTGGAGGAGCGGCGAAGTGGACTCGCCTGTCCGTTTGACACGACGCGCCTCATTAGACCTGACAATCCTTCCCCATGATGATCTTTACGAGACATGACACACAATTTCAACTCGATTCGCTCGTCCTTCTCCGGTTTTCACTTCAGTTCTCCGATTCGCTCGTAGACCTGCTCTAGGAGAGAACCCGTTTGCGTACGGTCTTGATGGAAACCTCGTCTCGGATCATACGGAACGCATGGCGCGTAGATCGGATCCGAGCTATCTAAAACATAGAACAAAGCAGGTACAGTGTGAAAAAGCTTCAGCCATTAGCAGCATGGTACGGAGAGAGAGGTTTTGCATAATAGCGAACTAATTAAAGCCACACAAACGTCCAATTATACGCAGGCCAAAAAAAGGCGCTCGGAGTGATACTGGAATTTAAGTTCATAATGGATCTAATCAGTCAGTCACTTGAGATTTTTTTTGGAAACTGTTCTAGAACATTAGCACCAGCGTCTCTGCGTTGCATTGTGTTTGATAGACGAGTTGATTTGAATACAAATGAACACTGACATTGAATGAGTGCCATGAAGCTCACCGTACACTCGCACGCGGAGGGTTCTCCGACAGAACAACTGAGATTTTATTCCACATAAAATACAGAAACACAACAACATGAAGGAAGAAGAAATAAGAACAGGAAGCCAAGGAGTTCTGGATTACGCTTCACAAACTTGCACAGAGCGTGTTGAGAAACTCACCGTGCAAGCGACGGACACGGAGACGGTGACGAATAAAGGATTCAATTATTACAGTGCGAGAGCGACTGTGACACTCGTCTAAAATCCAAAGCTACGAGGAGAATAAACTCACGGAACAGCTACATATACAGTCAAAAAGAGTTCACCGACGTTAGGGAGTACCGTTACCATGAAGGAGTGTACTTGGTCTGCAACAATGTTTAGGTCGGTGGTAAGGTAGGTGGGACGTGTCAAAGTAACATCCACGTGGACGTCAGGACACAAGGTTTCCCAGCAGAACATTACCCAGAGCATCACACTACCTCCACCAGCTCGCCTTCTTCCCATAGTGCATCCTGGTGCCATCTCTTCTCCAGGTACGAGTCGCACACACACACACACATACACACACACACAGCCGTCCACATGATGTCCATGGTCCAGTTCTGCTGCTCGCGTAGGTGTAACACTGTAAGAGCTTCCGGTGGTGTACAGGGGGTCAGCATGGGCGCTCTGACCGCTCTGCAGCGAGCTGGGATGCTCGGTGCGTTCTGACTCCTTTCTATCAGTCCCAGCGTTAACGTTTTTCAGCAATTCGTGCTACATGGCTCTTCTGTGAGATCGGACCAGATGAGCTACCCTTCACTCGCTGAGCCGTGGGAACCCATGACCGTGTCGCTGGTTCACCGGTTGTCCTTCCTTGGACCCCTTTTGGAAGGTTCGAACCCCTGCACCCAACAAGACCTGCCATTTTGGAGACGCTCGGAACCAGTCGTGTCGCCATCACAAATGGGCGCTTGTCAAAGATCCTCACGCTTACCCATTTTTCCTGCTTCCGACGCATCGACTTCGAGAACTGACTGTTCACTTGCTGCCTAATAAATATACCCCCCCCCCACACACACACTCACACGTGCCACTGTAACGAGATAAACGTTATTCACATCACCTGTCCGTGGTGTTAATGTTAATGCTGATTGGTGTTTATTACTCATTTATTCATGGAAAGCTGTTTAGGACCGTGCATAAGGATGTGATGTGAAACGCTGGTGTGTTGCGGATGTTGCGTCCTGCACGCAAGTGAACCGCAGGGAGGGTTAATGACTCTGAGCCCATCCCTGAGCTGAATGAGATGCAGCCAATGAGCGCCGTCCTGCGTGCCCGGTATAAAGCACCGGGCGCTGCGCCTCCGCTTTAGTTTCGTCCTGTCAGGTGCAGATCACACGCGCGTGCCGGCGCATTGCCCATGCCTCCATCTCTACCTCTACCTCTGCCTCTAGCTCTTCCTCAGCAGTATGCAGTCCTCGCTGTTCGCCGTGGGTCACAGTTTCGGGCTCCCGACGCCCGTGTCCTCCGTCTGGAAGCCGTCTGCGGACGCGCCGCTCGCGCTGCTCCTCTCCAACTGGTCCGCGCCCGACAGAGCCAACGGCACCGCGGACGCGCTGGAGCACCGGCGGCGCGCGCAGTCCTACGGCCAGTTCTCCCAGAGCGCCGCGGTGCTCGTGACCGCGCTCATGACTCTCCTGGTGTTCGCCACCGTGCTCGGGAACGCGCTCGTCATCCTGGCGTTCGTGGTGGAGAAAAGTTTGCGCACCCAAGGCAACTTTTTCTTCCTCAATCTGGCCATCGCGGACTTTCTGGTCGGTGAGTGACCGGAAAACCTCACACACTGGAGAAATCCATCCATCCATCCATCCATCCATCCATCCATCCATCCTTTATACCGCTTCTCCTTCTCAGGGTCACGGGGGAAACCTGGAGCCTATCCCGGGGAGCATCGGGCACAAGGCGGGGTACACTCTGGAGAAATGAATCCATAAAAAATAAAAAATAAAAACCCACAAAACTAACTAATACACACCTGCGTGTTGGATTCATGCTTATGATTTTAACGTGTTAAAACGTGTCATAGGAACACGTGAGAAATAAACCTCAATCGAAAATCTCATGTTTCTGTAAGAGTTCACCCCAATCCTTAATTTCTTCCTATTAAACCTCTTAAACCTATAAAACTCTTTTATTTACTATATGCAGGAATCTATTGAATATTGTAGTAAAGATTTAGATCAGATATTTAGATTTGTTAAAGTGCAGCAAAATTACTGCCGCATTTTAATAATAATAATAATAATAATAATAATAATAATAATAATAATAATAAGAAGAAGAAGAAGAAGAAGAAGAAGGTATAGCCTATAGATTAACATAAAGAAAACTCCCAGTTTCAGCTTTCTAAAGAGGTTCTACATGTAACCCTAAATCAAATAAGGAACAAAATGAATAAATAAAGAGTTTGTTCCGAGTCTTTGATGAATGTCGGAGATGGTGGAGTGTAATAAACATACTGATAATACCCGTGGACCCTTGGTGTACCCTTTTGGACCTTCGCGTGCATCTTTTAGGTTTAATAATAATTCTCGGCGTAATTAATCATAAGTAGAACCGTTAGAGTTCGACTTTACAAGAGAACAGCTCAGGCATCGTCCCAGGTGAAAGATACACAATGAAGGAACCAAACATACACAATCTGATGGAACCACAGCATTGACAAGGAAAAGTACTTTATTTCTGGTTTTTATTTCAGCCCCTAAAGCCTTTAATTGGTTTGAGGTTCGGAGCAGATTCCATTTGGGAAGCTAGAACTTCTACGCATCCAAAGAACCCTTGAGAAATCCTTTTGGTGTTGATCGAACACTCGGACACGTTTGAATCTAGCACCCTAAACGGCTTGTTCTCTTGGGGGAAACACTGGAAGCTTTCATGTAGAACCATACAAAAGGAGGGTTTGCCTTTCAGAAAGGGTTCCGAGTATAAAGAACTTTAATGGTTCTACGGTGCGTCCAACTGGAGAAACCTTAAATGCTCTGTGTAGATGGTTCCGTGTAGAACCTTTTAAGGAAGCTATCTAAACAAACCATTTTAAGAGTATATATCTACAGTATGTTATAATAGTCTAAATATAATTCCTGGAATGACGATGTGCGTATGTTTGTGCCCCCCGTGCTGGTACCTGTAGGTGGGTTCTGTATCCCGGTGTATATTCCCTACGTGCTGACGGGGGAGTGGAGGCTGGGCAGAGGTCTGTGTAAGCTGTGGCTGGTGGTGGACTACATGCTGTGTACGGCGTCAGTCTTCAACATCGTGCTCATCAGCTTCGACAGGTTCCTCTCCGTCACCAGAGCCGTAAGTCGAGTTCGTCGCTTCCGTGACCTTATTTTATACCTCAATTCCTGGAAAGGTTATTATTTTTTTTAAGGGTGTAAAATTCCACACTGTTAAGGACTCTTTGGATTGTTAAGGGTTCTACCTGGAAGGGTTCCACCAGAGGGACCGTTTAAGGTTTCATCAGTGAAGAATTGAAGCCTGTCTGGTGGTAATGGTTTAAAACGAGTCGTTTTTTTTTTCCTGTTCCAGGTGAGCTACCGCTGCCAAAAGGGCGTGACCCGCGAGGCCGTGCTGAAGATGCTGTGCGTCTGGTTGGCCGCTTTCCTGCTCTACGGGCCGGCCATCATCAGCTGGGAGCACATCGCCGGGAAGAGCGTGGTTCCTCACGGCGAGTGCTACGCCGAGTTCTACTTCAACTGGTACTTCCTGATGACCGCCTCCACTGTCGAGTTCTTCACGCCTTTTATAAGCGTCACCTACTTCAACCTCAGCATCTACATCAACATCCGAAACCGCTGCGTGCTCCGAGAAGAGCGCTCCACCTGCGCGCCTCTCAGGAACGGGAGAACCGGAGAAGCCAAGCCGTTCTGCGCGACCGACGTCCAGCGTGTTTTTTTCGTCAGGCCTGCCGAAGAGAGCAGCGTCGTCGAGAACTCGAATTCCAGGTCACGGTGTTGTCGGCTGTCCAACGCTACAGTGTCAGGAACCGATTCTGAAACCGTCGGACGGACGACCAAGAGGAGAATGAGCACGATTCCGGATCTTCCGCCTCTGCAGGTTGGGGACGTGGTGAACGAGACGGGTTTTAACTGCGCTGGACATTCGTGCGGGTCACAGAGGAACCGAACGGACGTTTCGGCAAGTCTCGCCAGCCGCTTTCGCCTCTCCAGGGACAAAAAGGTGGCCAAGTCTCTGGCGGTGATCGTGTGCGTGTTTGGCCTGTGCTGGGCTCCGTACACACTCCTGATGATCATCCGGGCCGCCTGTCACGGCCAGTGCGTGCAGCACTACCTCTACGAGATCTCTTTCTGGCTTCTGTGGATTAATTCGTCCATCAACCCCGTGCTTTATCCGCTCTGCCACACCAGCTTCAGGAGGGCTTTCAGTAAACTGTTGTGTCCGAGTAAAATCAAGATCCAGCCGCAGTACATGGACCAAAAATACTAAACAAACGCAGGACTGAGATCGGTGTTCATTTGTGCAGATGATGTTCGTGTCAGGATGTTTTAGTAATCTCCATCAGTATCGGATTGGTGTAAAAAGCTGTAGTACTGACTGACGTAAACCCGATTTTGTGTGTCCATCATGTTGTTCTGAGGTTTTCGGGAGAGCACGAGAAACTCCATTGTGGTGCGGTTGTGTAACGTTTCGACTTGAGCAGTGCTACAGGCGTCCCGAGCCAGGAGCCGACGATGCAACGCCACAGCTGGAGGACATACAGCTTGTGTGACGTCACAGGAGAGCTCGACACGCTCGGAGGAGAGCACGGACAATCCTACCGTCTAAACTAGGGAGGACCTAGTTTAGGAAAACCGTAGTGGGAATGTAAGACTTGAATGCAAGTTGAACGCAGGTTTCTGGGGGCAAAAAAGTTTTTACTCTATTTTGTAACACATCAAAAGAAAGAAAGAAAAACATCAAACACGACAACTGAAGATTCTCGAACTGTTCATGAGTAAAAGAAAAAGAAACGAGAGATAAACACCGGTGTATCATTTCGATTCACCGCCGTTATTAATATCCTATTACGATTATGATAATAATAATCATGTTAGCATTTCACCATTTTTGCTACTTGTGATAAAGAAAAAGAACATCCGTGGAACCAAAACTTCTTAAATGTCGTGTTTATTTAGTCTTAAAAGAGGCAACTTTTTTTCCCCCACTCGACTGTAGTTTGTTCTTTCGTACATCTTGAACGTCACTTTGTCTAATGAAAATGAACGGAAATGTATTCCTGTCCCCTGACTGATTAAAGAATGAATGGGAGTAAAACTGCACGGAGTGTTTTTGTAAATCGTCGGGATTAAACACGTATCTGACGGTTCTTATCCGCTGTAAGAAGACGATCTTCTCGCCAAATGCTACGGGGAATTCGCGGAAAAGATCAAAGACGACCCGGAATCAAATCTCGCTCTCTTCTTCGCTCGTTTTTTTTTCCTTGATCAGATCGCTCACCATTCATCTGTACTAATCGCGTAAAAGACAAAATTCGCCGTTGTCTGTAATCTTCCGCTTCGACGAGACTTTCTCCAGTATCTGATTTTTTAATTTATTACATCACAGTCAATTATAGGCGATACAGAAAAATATCACAATCAAGAATTCAGAGAGAGACAGACAGACGGAGAGAAAAGCAAGAGAGACAGAGACAAGAGAGAGAGAGAGACCGAGAGAAAACAGAGAGAGACAGAGACAAGAGAGAGAGACTGAGAGAAAACAGAGAGAGACAGAGAGAGACGGACAGAGAGAAAAGCAAGAGAGACAGAGACAAGAGAGAGAGACCGAGAGAAAACAGAGACAGACAGAGAGAGAGAGACAGGCAGAGACAGAGAGAAAACAGAGACAGGTGGACAGAGAGAAAAGCAAGAGAGGCCGAGAGAGAAGAGATACAGACAGACAGACAAAGAGAAAAGAGCGAGAGACAGACAGAGAGAAAAGAGAGAGACAGATAGATAGAGAGACAGACAGACAGAGAGAACTGCAGTTTGGGATGACAGACACTTTATTCTATTATCAAAAATAAAATAAAGGTGCAGCGTGCTCCATTCCGATTTTCTACTCGCCTCGTGGTGATGCTGACGACCGAGACCTGGTTCCCGGTGTAAAAGGAAGGTCTGGCGCGTTATCTTCCCGGTCACACGGTAGTAGAATCTGTATTGATTTTACGTCTCTGAGAGATACTGCCTGATTATCCCTGCTGTCCGAGTGCAGCCGGCTTTAAAATGACAAATAAAATAAAATCGCCATTTCTGCAGAACCTTCCCTCGTAATCAACGCGTCGGCTCCGCGGCCCCGAAAACTTCGGTAGTTTCCATGGCAACCGACGACCGTAGCGTGTGCGCCAATAACGGTATGACTCGCACCTTTCGACATCAACCGGTCTATCGAATCCTGCACACAGCATGTCGTTTACAAAAGGCCAAGCGGAGGATTCGTCACGGAACCCGGGCCACTCCCGCCAGCGCTCAGGGAAGAGTTCTGGTTTACGCTTCTTCAGCGTGAAAAACAAAAGTGCTGTTTAGACTTAACTGGAACACAACAGCAGTAGTGACGCTCCACATACAGACTAAAAACGTGCGAAGTTGTTGATGTGGTGAAGTTTTCTGTACGGAGAAATGTGTTCGCTTTACGTTTATGGAAGGAGTCTCCAGTGTCAGTGCTGTAAAAAAAAAAAATCAGACATCTTCAGGACAGTTTACGCTTTGTGGTTTGTCCGTAACATGACAATCACATGAGGAGAGAGAGAAAAGAGAGGGAGAAAGAACAAGACATCATACTATCAGTTTATAGTTACACTAAAGCATTACTGAATGTCCACGAGACAAGTTAGTTCCTGTCGTCACTTACGTTATAGCAGCTATAAACACTCGTTCCTTCACCAGCTTCTCGGTCTTCTCTCCCTCTCTCTCTAACTAAGATAGTAAGAAAAACAAAAAAAACCTTCAGCTTGTTACCGAGAAGCAAAACGTAAAGTTAGGGCTTTATATCAAACGGTCCCAAAGCGCTGAAACCGGAGACTCCTTCCATAAACATTACATACACACATTTCTCCTTAAAGAAAACTTCACCATATCAACAAGTACACGATTTTAATCCGGTTATATGAAGCGTCTTCCTGTGAATGAGCGGTTAGCATAGAAACAATAACCTATTAGATCAAGCACCTTCTGACCAATCAGAACCCGGAACTCAACATCACTGTGGAATAAATTACATGAACTCATTTTTGTTTTTATATTATATATAAATAAAATAAATAAATAAAAAGTCCTTTAACATACTTCCTTCCTTCACGTCCATGTTTTCGTTGTTTTTATTTTTCCTCCACAGTTATAAAACTGAGCTGAGCTACAGTGTGGTATTTTAATACAGGAAATAAACCTCCAGGAAGAAGACAAGACGTAAACGGTCTAAAAAAACAAACAAACAAACCCAAACAAACGAAAGGAATTATGGGAATTATGGCGTGATCTTTAGGAACGGTCTGTCCTTTAAGTGTTAAATCGACAGTCCTACAGAGGCAGCAGCACACACGCTCATTACCCTTTCACACAATCTGCTCCACACAGAGCTATTTTTAAACACGCAGGTGTAATTAAGCCCAGGTCTAAATGTTAGCCAAGGTGACATGTTTAATATTTAAAGAGAAACACAGTGCACAGAGTAAGACAGGGAGGAGAAAAAAAAAAAACATGATGGTAAGCTATCTTTAAAGAATAATACAATCCAGGGTGACGCTCTGATAAGAACATTAATCAACAACGAGGTGGTGTGATGAAGCGGAGTTACAACCTGGAAATGATCAGGAACGTCTTGTTTTTAATCCAATTACAGTAACATTTAATGAGACGCGTTATGTTATAGCAGCTCTAAAAAAAAATATTAAAAAACCCCCCCGAAAAACCACAAAGTGTACGTAACCTCCTCTGTCCTGAATATTTTACAGCTTTAACATGTACAGATGTTAATGCGCTGAAACTGGAGACTCCTTCCATACATGTTAAATAAACAAAAAAAAACAAAAAAAAAACCCCACACATAAAGAAGTAAAAAAAATAAATGATCATGTTTCAAAACCCCGCCCACTCCGGCCCCTTTCATAAAGCGGAAATTGTTTTCCGCGTCACTAACTGCGTTATTTTCTGATGAATAAATGAAGTAAACGCAAAAAAAAATCCCGGTTTCACAGGGTTAATGTTTCGTTTATTTGCGCAAAGGTAATCATGTAATCAATGATACTCTGTTTTTTTTTTTTAGCCGATTTACAATTAGATTATACACACAGTATACGACTAGGGGACAGAGGGAAATAATGAGTTAAAAAATATAAGGGGGCATGATATACAGAGCTGGAGGCTGAGGAAAGTGGTAGCCACACACACACACACATACACACACACACACACACAACGTCTGCCTCCGCTCTGTAGAAAGCCAACGCACTAGCATGTGACAAACACACACCTTTTCATCTCTTCACATTTTACTCCAGCGTAGATCGACAACACCGCCATGGAAATAAACAGAGTGGAAAAGCAGGAGAGAGAGAGAGAGAGAGAGAGAGAGAGAGAAATATAAAACTGAGTGAAGGACACAGAGAGATGACGGGAAAATGGAGAAAAACTGGCAGCATGGATTCTCTTTAAGCGCAGTTATACGAAGAAAAAAACAAAAACCAAGCAGCAGATCCTGATGAACCGCCACACAGAATCAAAACCCCGGAGAGAAAGGAACGACAAAAGAGAAAAAAATAAAGTAAGAAAGAATAAATAAATGAAAAAGACAACCAGAGGAAGAGAGAAATCAAAGAGAAAAGAAATAGAATTGTAATTTTCTCTTTCGTTTACAAAAAGACAGAAAAAATAAACAGAAAAAGGAGGAATGGCAATAAATAGAAAAAAGGGAAAAAGATTGAAAAATGTAAAAAAAAAAAAAAAAAAAGAAAGAAATCAGAAGGTACCAATTCTCTCCTTCATTTTTTATAGAAAGAGAAAAAGAACGAAAGGACAGAAAGAGAAAAAAAGAAAAAGAGGAAAAAGAAAAACAAAACTAATTTTCTTTCTTTATTTATAGAAAAAGAACAAAAGGAGAGAGAGAGAGAAGGAGAAAGAAAGAAAGAAAGAAAGAGCAGTAACAAAGACAGCGGCTGGGTTTGGTTTTCTATTAACTGGAGCAGATGTTCAGGTGTGAACCACACACACACACACACACACACACACACACACTCTCTCTCTCTCTATGTCTGTAGGGGTGTATACACAGACAGATGAAGGTATGCGTGTTTAGTGAAGGGGCGTGGCCTCTACAGCACCAGCCCCTCATAGGCGGGGCCCTCTGACTCAGGCGACTCCCTCTGCAGGCGCAGGTGCTCCAGTGTGTTGTGGAAATGTTTGTTGATCTGCTCCGTCTCCTCGCTCGCCTCCAGGTTGGGCAGGTCCTCACGGATCTTCTGGATCAACTGGTTCAGGACCTGAACGGTCACCTGTGGAGGACCCCCCACACACACACACAAACACACACACACACACACACACACGAACTCAGGAATGCAGCTGAATATTAATGCATTTTAATGAATTCTTTTCCAATAACAGCGGGTACTATAGTGCTTTATTCCTCTTACACCACTGTAATTTTCTCAGGGATTACATCTTTTGTTTATTAATTCATGACATCACACTTTTTATCCATTTAAAGGGATGTTTTGTGAACACGTTCCCTCACCTGCCTCTCAGTTTTCTCTCGAAGTTAACATGACTGACTAAATAAATAAATAAATAAATAAATAAATAAATAAATAAATAAATACGGAAAAATACTGGTCACCAGAAATGCAGCGAGATGAAAGTGTGTGTGTGTGTGTGTGTGTGTGTCTGTGAGAGAGTTCTCCTGTGAAATTACAGCATAAGAGAGGTCTGCTTCTGCACCGGAGAGGCCGACCGAGATGAGGCAGTAATGAGAAGCAGGCTGCAGCTGGGAACACCTGGAGTGCACATGAGTGAGGGCGAGATGGGACAGGCAGAGAAAGAGAGAGTAGTTTTCTCTCCTAATCAGTGGTGTGTGATGGGTTGTGGTGACCGTGATGTGCTCCGGGAAGCAGAGCGTCGCTCTGAAACGCTCCTGTCCAGGAAGTATAGCGCACGACCGTACAAACTGGTGTCCCTGTGACGATTAGAGAGCATGCAGCACCTACTGTACGTGACACAAGGACCAGCCCGGAGTTCAAACCAACAAACGAAACAAAAAAACACCACCACGATCGCATCTTGATTCACGTCATCTTTAAAATCAATCAGTTAGACGATACATTCCACGTTCGTTTCCTGCAAAAGATCATGCGCACGGAACACGAAACGTTCTACGTGAAAAACTAACGCGTTAACCCTAGGGGGCGCTAATCCGCCGCTAAGAGTTCTGTAATGAACTGGAGATGGTTGGTTATTTTCCCATATCGCTACGTTCCCGAGTGTTTTATTCCTCTTACACGACAGCTCTTATCACTTGGCGACGATTACAATTTCTATTGATTAAAAGATCAATAAAAGCTCTCCAAGCTGATGTTAAACCGTCGTTAGAAAAAACCCAGATAACTAACATCAGAATACCTTTCAACCACGGAGACGCTTTTTAGCGTAGTTAATTAGACTCCCATGAGCAGCACGCTGCAGATTTGATTTGCTCTCGGAGCTCGGTAACGGACTTCTGATTTATCTGGCTCCAGAAATATTTCAAATCGAGTTTATGAATGTTTATGCTGGATAAAGTTAAAGGACCAATAAATACAGCACGAGAAACAGCTGAAGATGGACTGAGATCGAGAGCAGAGCGTTCTGGGTTTACCTGCTGAGATGTTTATATGTTGTGCCCTCACTCACCACACACCACACACACACACACACACACACACACACACACACACACACACACCTACCTCTTTCATCGCAGTGCATTTCTGGTCCTCGAGATTTCAGATATGACCTAAAACCTATTGATCTTACTGCAAAAATTGTGTGTGTGTGTGGGTGTGTGTGGGTGTGTGTGTGTGTGCGTGCGCGTGTGCGCCTGCTGGATAAATAAAAGAATGAATGACCACCGAATGTGAGACCGAGAGAGCATGCTGGTTCAGTATGTTTGGTTCTCTTTGATCATTTCACAGTGAATTCAATATTTAGAAAAACACACACACACACACACACACACACCTTTTTCAGGTTATATGTAGGTCTTGATTCTACATCTTCATGTTTACTCTGACATTGTATTAAGAAAATATTTCAAAACTCATAAGAACTCATATTTATCTCATGTCCATCACGTCAGCACATTCAGAAACACACACCTGGGCTTTAGGAGAGGAGAGCGAGCGAGCGAGCGAGCGAGCGATCGGGCGGAATAATTTCACTCGTTTGGCAAGAATCCATTGTTTTTGTTTGCTTTTAAGCGAAAAAAGGGCAAAAGAAGTGCAAGAGCAGTTGCTGGAGCGTGGTGATGCACTCGGGGTCGGTGAGGGTTAAATGTGCAGGACGGGAACGCAAAACAATAAACAATGAGATGTTGAAACGATTTTTAAAACGGTGATGGAAACCTTAATAATAATAATAATAATAATAGTAATAACAGTTTTCGTCAGATAAACAATGACACGCCGAAATCGAACGAAGCTTCTTTCATAATCGTGCTCAGGATAATTCAGTGTTCTGTAGATGTTCTGTAGATCCGAGATGGCTGCCATGATGTTCAAGCGTTCGGCTACACGCTTGAGAAGAGCCACTAATCATCTCTACCATTAAATATACTGGATTTTCCCCTTAAGTATTTCATTAACCGTAGAGTAAGGGAAGGAGAGAAAGAGAGAGTCGAGCGTACCGCGTCGTTCTCGCGCTCGTAGAAACACACGTAGCGGTTGAGGATCTCGATGAAGAGCTGCACCTGCAGAGACGGGTCCATGCACTGGTTGGCGATCTTCAGGGCCTTCTTCAAGCATTCCATCACACGCTTCCCGTCACGGATCTGTCACACACACCACACACACACACACACACACACACACACACACACACACACACACACACACAGAGACAGAGAGAGAGGCTGAACATCCACAAAATCATCATCACAGAACTATTTCCATCAATGTCAATGATTCAGTTCAGGAAGCGTGAATCAGCGCTTCAAAAAGACTCTGCACGAGAGAGATGCTTCGAGCTGGATGCTGTCTCCAGGCTCCCTAAATCTGTCGCCAAGGGAAACGGTACAAAAATCACAGTGCGGTGTTGTGCGGCGAGATGAAACAGAAGACCTCCGTTTGCTTTGTAATGGTTACAGAACACTGTGTTTGTGCTGAAATTCAGCACATTAGCCGGCTCTTTGTGAACCGCTGAAGAAACGGGGTCATTTTGTTCAGCGCAGAACATCGTGTACCAGGAAATGACAAAAGAAATGTAAAAAAAAAAAAAAAAGAAAAAAAAAAAAATGCAGCAGGCTATGTAATGCGTAAATACATATAGCTACAGACGTTAAGTATCAGAACGTTCCACATCATTCTGTCCTTTAGTTAGGTCGTATTTTGTTGATTAATCCTGCGTTACTCACCTCAACACCATCACATCATCATCATCATCATCATCACGTCAAACCAGATGATTACTTCAAAAAAAAATAAAAAAATCATGATGGTTTTGTGCAGGAAAGGCGCTCTCTGAATAAATTACAGAAATGGGCGTGTCTTCACGACGTCCCGCTGTGGGCTACGACTCATTTTAATACGAAGCGCTGAAACGCACTCGATCGTTAGGTGGTCACGTGACCATACGTACACACGTCTGAAGGCTGTTCCTGTCCTGGGAACCTGATAACTTCGTAACCTCAGAAGCGTCGATTCTCCGACACGCCTGTTCAGACGCCGTCTCTATTTTACTGTTCTGCATATTAAAACATTCTTTTGTGTGTGGGGGGGGCGTTTTATGAACGTCGCCTTATACTATACTTCGTGTTTATACCGAAGACTTAAGAGATTGATCAAACAGGTTTATAAAGGACAGATACCCGGGAGTTACACACGGCGTGTACAGCTACACCTTCTGTCTCAGTGACCGCATATGAATCCGTAAAATGACCAAAAAAAAAAAAAACGTTCAGGAATGAACCTCTTTATTAATGTCGGTGCTTTTTCTTGATGAAGTTCTGACTGACTTATTCTAGAGGGGATTTCAGAAGGTCGTCCCTCCCAGCACTACGACACGATGAGCGCTAGCGTCCTGAACATTAGATAGAAATGCAAACGAACGGATAAAAACGCGTGACGGGATGATGAGTGTGCTGCAAGCAAGACTTTCGCTTCAACGTGAAAAGATTAATCAAATCGGATTACACACACACACACACAAAATTGAGCTGAGCTGTCTCTCAGGTTTAACTTGACAGCAAATCAAATTGAATATTGTACAAATGGAGCAGGGGGTAAAAAAAAAAATATTTAATAATAATTTAAAAAAAAAAAAAAAAAAAAAAAACAGAAGGGGAGAAAAGTCGTGACATTTCCGACACTCATCTCCATGTTAATATGCTGTGCCTGCTCCGGAAGATCACAGGCTCACAGCTCATTCGAATTGAGATACACCTTTCCTTACAGAACACACTCCTCTCTACACATACTCGCGCTCACAACTTCTCCTAGACGGCCGATTCGTTTTATTTAGTTTTTCCCCCAAAACGAAATCAAAACAAAAAGCTATCGTTCTGATGAACCCCTCTGTGAACGGTACGGACTCCGTGGACACCAGCAGTCAGAAAGTTATCCGAAACGGAAAAACATTTACATTCCTATCGAAATGATTTCCAATTATTATGTGAACAGGTGTGAATGAAAAGCGAAAAAAAACAAAGTCGGAGTAAGAGAACGTTTCTTCGTTCCGGTCGTTCAGTACGTCGTTTACCCGGACAACGATAATCCGATACGAACCCGATTAAGACTCGGATCAAGAAACTAGCATGTAAACAGAGATTATTGATGACCTTAATCTGATTAAAGTCATACTCGAAGTGAACACAAATGGAATGAAGACGTGTGGAGTATTCCTGTTTCAGTCGCGTTACAGACACGTACACACCTTAATCACACTATTAACGACGTGGTGAGAGTTTTCTCCACCTTGTGCGACAGGACACGTACACACACGGCAGCGCTCGACCGTTTGAGAGCACGACTGCGTCCCAAACCGCGTACTTACCTGCTGTATAGTAGGAGAGATACATATGTTTCAGCTCCTATATAGTAGGTAAGTACGCGGTTTGGGACGCGGCCCACGGCTTCAAGCGGTCGTCTATTTGCACGTACGGCACGACGAATAATTGACTGCACTTGAAGCGTTCGTAAAATTCAAACTGAAACACACAAAACTGTACACGGTAGCCTAACGAAGACCGACTGTATGTCGATACGTGAAATTCTGGAGGGAACGTGAGACGGCGAGGCGCGGGGACGTAACGACGTGTGACGTTAATCCATCTATGTTCTATCACGTGTAAAACAGGAACATGAAAGGAGTATTCTAAAAGCGACTCATGTAAACACCTTAATCAGAATACTGTCTTATTCAGAATAAGGTCAATGATTAGATTACTTTTGAGATTTGATATTTTACTCATTTCGTTGACTACGTTTACACGGACAGCAGTAATCAATCGATCACACGACATTTTATTGAGCTCGGTTCCCTCGTTTAAATTGCGGCCATGAAACTCACGCGAGTCTGTGCGCTACTAGGCCGGTTCTTTATATAACTTAGCTCTCAAACGGTTCTCAAACTTTTTCCCGCAAAAGACAAAACAAAACAAACAACTGGACGTTTCGAATTTTCTGAGTCCTAACCGACCGACAGTTTTTACATTCCAGAGAGAAATTTAGGAAGAATTTTTCCTACAATTCCACAAGTAACAAACAGTTTTCGGAGCATCATTTTTTTCCTGAGAGTTCTGGTTTAAAAAAAAACTCGAATAAATACGTGTTCTGTTTGAAAGATAGCCGCGGCTTCCTATAATCGTGTGTAGAACTGGTTTCCATATAAACTGGCTCGTGTGTGGATTACTGGAGCAGAAATATTCTACAGTTCTGTTTCTGTTCACAACGAACCGAATTGAAAAAGAAACGTTTCGAATCCCTGATTCGCATTTCATTTGTATATTCGTAATGCGTTACTACGATATTGCCGTAAATTAAGCGCTTTTCCTTTTCTAGACTGAACGAAAATAAAACTAGTTATTAAACAGTAAACAAAAACGTGCAGAAATTCAATTTCGTACAAGCAATGAAATCACGTTCTGATGAGAAACGAAATTTTTTTTTTATATATACTTATACGTAATACGTTCTCTTAAATCCGAGCAAACACGCATTCCCGTTCTCTCAGTGTACGGAGTGTCATTTATTGTACCTCCAGTCACCACTAGGGGCATCTCCTTCTGTTTACCACCACATCATCATCATATCGACCATCGATTAATAAACATTATAAATAAAACTCAGACCACAGTACTCTAAAGTTCGAGTCATTTCCATGTTTTCAGGTTTAATTAATGCTTCATCCCTGAGCGTGTTTTTCTCCATTCTCACTTCTGTATGAATAAATAAATCCCTAATTACGGTCTAATTTTGGTCAGCACCTCTGGGTAAACACGCAGCAGGAACTTTTATTGAGTGCTGCCAGAATGAGATCCTGCGCTGTGGAGAGCTGAGCTGTTTAAAGACCCTCAGACACATCCAGAATACATCATTATTATTATATTTACTCTCGTTTTTCGTAAATCAGGCGTTTTAGATCCCGGAGCTGTTGGAAATGATTCCCCTGTTTTATTTCTGCTTTCAGGATCATCTCTGAAAATTATTCATGCACCATCACTACACGCATCTCAAGTCTAACACACACTCTGTAAATAACTCTCCAACAGCTGGATTTGTGTAAAGTAGTAATGATTAGATAGAGAGATAGATAGACAGAGCGAGAGACAGATAAAGAGTTATAGATAGAGAGAGTGATAGAGAGAAAGAGAGAGAGAGAGAGCTAGACATACAGATAGAGAGAGAGGTAGAGACAGACAGAGAGCGAGAGACAGATATAGATAGAGAGAGAGAGATAGAGAGAGAGACATAGATATAGATAGAGAGAGAGAGATGGACAGATAGAGATAACTAGAGAACATGATAAATAAAATCTTAGTGTGCTACCAGCTGAAGAAGCTCCACAGGAACAACTAAACAATGTATAATCCAAAACATCTGCTTTCAACTTTTTGCTCATAAATTTCCTTCCACGCAAAAAAATCAATTCAACAATAAATCAATCACACCATCCTCTGATGGCTCCGCCCCCTTCTGCGTCCAAGTGCAAACACTTTACTTCTCAACGTAACCGTGATTTAGACCAAAGCGCTGCTGGAATCTGATTGGTCAGAAAGTGGTGCTTAATTTCATATAACAGCAGGTTGATATTAATGCGATCCTTCGAACATGTTATGGTTTCTATAGTAACGGATCATTCACAGGAACTTGTACAGCACTAATAATAAACAGATTTAAAAAAAAAAAAAAAAATGTGTAATCGTTGACGTGGGGAAGTTTTCAATAAGGAGATGTTTATTTTACATTTATGGAAGGAGTCTCCAGTGTCAGCATCGTGTAACACTCTGAGGTAAAGCTCGGACTTTTCCCCCCCCCTGACACGTTCAGGACAGAGGGGGTTACGCTTCGAGGTTTCTCACAAACTGTTTTTTTAAGGTTGGTGAAAGAAGACAATTTATAGCTGCGATAACGTAACCATAACAACAACAACAACAACAACAGGAACCAAGTATTTCCATGGACGTTCCAAAACAGTAAACGTAACTACAAACGGAGAAAACGTACGTCGCCTCACTCTTTAATAAATATTTAACAAACTGTTGTGATATTAAGAGGATTCAACAGCAGACTATTGAGAACAGTACAAGGAGGTTTGGGATGTTGCCATGGTAACCCAAATCTTTTAATAAATCACGCTTTTGAACGCTGTGGATAAATGAAGCGCCTTTTTGTCACCTCCAACCTCAACAAACCGCTCGGTGTTGTTAATTGTTCCCGTCCAGAACACAGGAAAAAGACCATTTGCACAATTTTAAAAGCACACTAGTTATCGTGTCCGCACTACACGCATCAATCATATGATCATTAATCCGGATTGAGACACGGCTGCAGTCGCTCCGCTGTCTGTGTGCTATTTTTAGAGGCTAATTTGAACTCGTGGGATGTTTCCTTCTCCAATCCTCAGGGCAAAACCCACTCCACTCCTGTCGTCAATGAGTACAGGAAGTGCTGCTGCTGCGATTCGCCGCCTCATCCTCACTTATTTAGTGTTAAAAAAGCAGACCGAATCCATCAACAGAAACGCCTACAAATAAACAGGCAGAATATTCGTATCGTATCGTAATTCTGCCCCGTCCTACTCAATGTAACACTCTGGAAGCTGATTTTTACCCCCTTTCTTTTTTCTTTTTTTTAAATACATTAAAAAAAATTTAAAAGAAAAAAAAATTCCACTCTTTTTCCTTTTCAGATTATTGAAGAGTAATAAGATTAAGATGAATGAGATGAACAGAAAGAAGAAGAAAAAGAAGGAGAAAAAGATGATGAAGAAGCAAAAGATGAAGAAAAAGATGAAGATGATGAAGAAGAAGAAAAAGATGATGAAGAAGATGATGAAGATGAAGAAGAAAAAGGTGAAGAAGAAGAACAAGATGATGAAGAAGATGATGATGAAGAAAAAGAAAAAGGTGAAGATGAAGAAGAAAAAGGTGAAGAACAAGATGATGAAGAAGAAAAAGATGAAGGTGAAGATGAAGAAGAAGATGAAGATGATGAAGATGACGAAGATGATGATGAAGAAAAAGAAAAAGGTGAAGATGAAGAAGAAAAAGGTGAAGAAGAAGAACAAGATGATGAAGAAGAAGATGATGAAGACGAAGAAAAAGAAAAAGGTGAAGATTAAGAAGAAAAAGGTGAAGAACAAGATGATGAAGAAGAAAAAGATGAAGGAGAAGAAGAAGAAGAAGATGATGAAGATGAAGAAAATGAAAAAGGTGAAGATGAAGAAGAACAAGATGATGAAGAAGTGGAGTTAACTGGAGTTAACGACACAGAGCGGAGACACACTGGAACCTGTACTAAAAAAGGTCAGTAACCAACACAACAGTCTCCTGAACCCAGAATCCATCTCTTCGACCAACGCTAACAATCGTGCAGATGTTACTGTAAACATCACAGACACCGGGGATAGTGTTAGCGTTAATAACCACCCCGGCCTCGATGACTGCACTGACCCTGTAAAGCAGCAGCAAAAGAAGAAACCACAGAGAACACATGGAGACAAGAACTATAAAGCAGAGCTGGAAACAGGGGGAGAGAAGATGGACAAGGTGCTGGAACCGTCCAAACAGCCACAGCGGGAGAACCTGAGCCCAGAGTGCAGCACAGGAGATACAGGAGGGGAACTGCTCAGACATGGAGGAGGCAGAGGTCAAGCCGGATCAGCCGAATAACTTCGACTTTTCAGAACAACTTTACACCACTGAACAGATTCACAGGGTTTTAGAACTGACCAAAGTTCCACGGAGACGGTTCAGACATCAGCTGCAAGAAAGACTTTACTATGAACAGGACTCTGGACTTTTCATACAGATTTATGGACTGTACGGGATTTACAGCTAGACTGAAGGGGTTTGGGGTTCCAGAGTCGTGTTTCTTTACCCAAGGTTTAATCTCTATCTCTCTTTTTCTTCCCTCACTGAGAGAGAGAGACTGAATCATGTTTCTTTACCCAAGGTTTAATCTCTCTCTCTTTTTCTTCCCTCACTGAGAGAGAGAGACTGAATCATGTTTCTTTGCCCATGGTTTAATCTCTCTCTCAAGTCGTGTTTCTTTACCTGTGGTTTACCTCGCCATCGATCATCTCTCGTACTCTGTATTTACTCAACTTCAGTACAAAGATGATGGGCCCACCCAGAGGCACACATACAGGATCCACCCAAGTGTCCACCCACAGGCCCACATTCGGGCCCACCCACCTCATCTCCGTTTTTGTCAGTGTTGCGTCCGGACCAGAACAGGTGAGCACAGATGCTGACGGCGCGGCACTGGTCAGGTTTCTTCAGCAGTTTGGAGGCAGCGAGAGCGCATTGGGTTCTCAGAGGCTCGTGGTTCTCCTCGCTGAAACAGCGCATGCGCTCGAACGTCCCGATGATCAGCGTGATGGCAGCAAGCTGGGCCTTAGAGTCACTGATCTCATCCTCGTACAGAGAGAACGCCTTAGAGAGAGGGAGAGAGAGAAAGAAAGAGAGAGAGATTAAACCATGGGTAAAGCAACACGACTCTGGAAAGAGAGAGACAGACAGAGTCAGAGGCAATGAGAGAGCAAAAAAGAAAAAAAAAGACAGACACAAGGAGAAAGACAGAAAAACCAGAGTGATCGATAGATAAAACAAAAGACGGCAAGATACAAAGAGAGGAAGTGAGACATACAGTGAAACAGAGATAGAAAGACAGACAGGTGAAGAAGCAGACAGACAGACAGAGAGAGAGAGAGAGAGAGTTGCAACCAAATAGAATGACAGGCAGGAGAGACAGACAGATGCAGACAGACATGCAGAAGAGACACTCACACAAGCAGACAGACAGATGTTCTTTATGACTAACAGGAACATTCAGTTGCAGCATTTTCCTTCAGGCTTAAAACTTTCTTTAAAAACATTTTCTTTTTCGAAGGAACTTTTCTTTTTGAAGGAGGATAGTACACACACACACACACACACACACACACACACACACACACACGTGTCCACTTTTCACCTCCTTCTGCCCCCCGAGTGTCTCACTGTGAGCCACTGCTCCATCATTTCTCCGTCTAAACCCCCCCCCGTCGTCTCCCTGCCTGAAGACGCTGTTCGGTACCTGGGACATGAACTCGTAGGCGACGGTCTCGTGGTTCTCGAAGCCGATCTCTCCGGCGGCGAGCGCCCCCTGCAGGAAGAGACGCAGCGGCAGCTCGGCCAGCTCGGCCTTGATCAGCGCGCTGATGGTCTGATGGGCGAAGGAGAAGATCTTCTGGCACTTCTTCTCCCACTTATCGTCCTGCAGGCGAGAGGGGAAAAATAGACGAGGAGAAAAGAAGACTGATTCAGAGGACTGATGAGTCACTCCAGTGGGTTAGAGTTAAAAAATTTTTTTAAATAAAATCGATTATGGATGGTTCTCTGAAGGTTCCAAATCAGAAGTCGGGACAAGACAAGAAAGAAAATTTTCTCTCATTTAAGCTGTTTTTATGTATATATATATATATATATATCTGAAATGCCTCAGGATTAGCGCTGATGACGTTTCTGAGACCGCGTTTGGCTTATTGTCAGTCAGTCAGTGACTCCAGCTGCTGCCGCCTGAGGAGTAATGACCGAGGCAAGGGGAACACGAAACCCACAACACACACTCTGTTAGTTCTTACTCCGTCATTTCACTTCATTTGTTCTCAGGAAAATTCCCAGACTTGAAACGCCAACGTTTTTACACGTCACGCAAACTGCTCACGATGTCAATCAGAAAGGGGCACAGGTTCGGCAAAAAAACCCCAAAAAAACATTCTAACTGATTTGACGTTTCTGACGTCATTCACACGTTTAAACATTACGGAATAGTCGACGCTGAATAATTTGTATTTCAGGAGCAAAAAATAAATAAAATAAATCTTTTAGACTCCAAACATCCAACATTTCACGACTGGAGGAAATAATATTTTCTTAAACCAGATGGATGGAAGGAAGAAAGAAACAGAAGGAAAGAATGAGGAAGAAAAAAAAAAAAAAAAAAAAGCATGCATTTATTCATTCCATCCATCCATCCATCCACCCAGGAAGGAAGGAAGGGAAGAGAGAAAGGAAGGAAGGAGGAAAGAAGAAAGCTTCCATCCATCCATGAAGAAGGAGAATGAGGGAGGGGTGAAGAGGAAAGAAGGCAAGGGCATCCACTTTATCCATACATCAAGAAAGAAAAAAAAAAAAGAAAGGAAGGAAGGAGGGGAAAAATAAGACAAAAACATCCATTCCATCCTTTCATCCATGCATTAAGAATAAAGAAAGAAAAAAAACAAAAGAAAAAGTAAAAAGATGACAGCATCCAATTCATCCATCCATAAAGAAAGATAAGAAAAATATATTTAATCATTTTTCCCCCCCAAGGCAAAATTCATTTAAAAAAAAAAAAAGGTAAGAATAATTTTTTTTTCAATAATTCTTTAATGAAAGGATTTTTATCAGGACAGGAGTGAAGTGATCAGACCAGCGCTGAGTGAGTTTGTGTGTTCTGAAAATAATTCACACACAGAAATAAAATCACAGTGTTGTGTGTGTGTGTGTGTGTGTGTGTGTGTGTGTGTGAGGAGAGAAGTCTGAAGTGGAGATGTACCGAGGAAGCGTTGTCTTTGTAGCGGAAGGCCAGCTGATAGGCGGCGAACACCAGTGGGGGCAGCGTGTAGCGGATCCTCTGATTACCCCCGGCTCCGAAGTGCTTCCTGGCTGTGTTTAATATCTGTAGGAGGTACAAATGAGGATGAGAAACTGTGGGGCGGGTTTGAATAATTCATCGCTCCGTAACAGCGAGACGTCTTCTGTAGGTTCAACAGATTCCATATTCATTAGAGTCTCATTAAGGCAATTTGGAGCTTTCTGTCAAAACAGTGTATATGAGGTGTTCAGATGGGGTTTTACTGAAGAGGAGCTATAATAATATAATAGTAATAAACTATTTCATAAAGCGCCTTTAAAGTAGCTTCTCAAAGCGCTGCACATAAAAACACAAATCACAGAATAAATAAAAGTTAAATAAAATGAATAAAACTGTAATAAAAAACAAATATAAAACAGTCAAAAAGATATTAAGAGTCAAAAGCGAGTTTAAAAAAGTGTGTCTTTAAAAGAGCTTTAAAAAGGCCAAAGGACTGAGCTTCCCTGAGTTCAGGGGGAAGAGAGTTCCAAAGTGAAGGAGAGTAGACAGAAAAAGCCCCGTCACCCATAGACTTAAGGTGGGTTAGTGGAACCGTCAGTAGATTCCCCTGTGAGGAGCGCAGTCTGCGATGTGGGGTGTACGGGATTAATAAGTCAGTTAAATATTGTGGAGCCAATCCATGTAATGCCTTGTATGTTAACATCAAGATCTTAAAATCAACCCGGAATCTGACCGGGAGCCAGTGTAAGGACTTCAAAACAGGAGTGATATGGTCATATCTCCTGCTTCCCGTCAGGATCCGGGCGGCAGAGTTCTGAACATACTGCAATTTGTTAATTGCAGTTTTAGAAACTCCGGCTAAAACGGCGTTACAGTAATCCAACCGCGTGTCAACGAATGAATTGATCAGCTTTTCAGCGACAGATAAGTTTAGCATTGGTCGTAATCTGGCTATATTTCTGAGGTGAAAAAAGGAAGCTTTCACAGTGTTCTGAACAAAAAAATCAAAAGTGAGGTTAGGGTCAAAAATTACACCAAGGTTCGTCAACTTGCTTTGGAACTCTAGAACAGAGCCATCAACGGATAGAGACAATGGAGCCGCTTTGCGAATCTGATGACGGGAACCTATGAGCATGACCTCAGTTTTCCCGCTGTTCAGGCACAGAAAGTTATTATTCATCCATGTTTTTTTTTATCTCAGAAATACAGCCAGAAAGATAACCAACATCAATGCTTTCACCAGATCTTGAGTGAATGTAGATTTGGGTATCGTCAGTATAAAAGTGATAATGGAGGCCAAGTGTTCGCAGCAGATGCCCAAGTGGAGATAGATAAATATTGAACAGTAGAGGGCCTAGAATTGAACCCTCAGGAACACCAGTGAGCACCGAGCAAGTGTCAGATCTAAAGCCACTCATAGAAATAAACTGGGAACGGTCAGTAAAATAGGATTCAAACCAGTTTAAAACTTTCCCGGACACACCAAAAACACTTTTAAGGCGGGTAAGTAAAAGACCATGATCCACAGTATCGAAGGCGGCTCTAAGGTCAAGAAGAATAAGAAGTGAGGTAGCTCCAGAATCAAAGCTGAGAGAGAGAGAGAGAGAGAGAGAGAGAAGAGAGACAGAGACAGAGAGTGTGAGTGAGTGAGAGTGAGAGAGAGACGCTGTATGACCGTTTACATAACTTTTGAGAGTACCACACACCAGGTACTGTAGTGAGTTATTAGAGTACCACACACCAGGTACTGTAGTGAGTTATTAGAGTACCACACACCAGGTACTGTAGTGAGTTATTAGAGTACCACACACCAGGTACTGTAGTGAGTTATTAGAGTACCACACACCAGGTACTGTAGTGAGTTATTAGAGTACCACACACCAGGTACTGTAGTGAGTTATTAGAGTACAGTGAGAGTACCACACACCAGGTACTGTTGGTCCGGATCGTCGGAATGCAGAAGGTGGATGAAGCGGCCCACTAAACTCTGCTCCTCTGCAAAGTCCTCCGGGTCGGGATCCTCTGCAGGCTGATCTGGCTGATCCTGGATCAGTGTGGACACCAGGCTCAGGATCGAATCCACCTGCAAACACACACACACACACACACACACACACAATCAGCTAAAGACTGACAGAGAGAGAGGGTGGGGGACAGGCAAACAGTGACAGAGAATGAGAGAGAGAGAGAAAGAAAGAGAGAGAGACACTGGCAGACAGATTTACAGGGCAACAGGGTGCATGCTGCTGCTCAGTGAAACTCTGATCAACACATGGCAGGTAATAAACTTTAATAATCATGCTGAGATCATGATTATACGCTCACCTCAAATCTACACGAAACGCAAATTAAAACCAAACCAAGAGCTTTATAAATCGCTAAAAAGACGTCCTTTTTTTCCTCCTTATAACCACACTTCCTAATTCACATACAGAATTTAATATCGAGCCACTTCATCTAGAACGAACAACTTTACGGGCTCAGGGGAGGGAGGGGGGGCTGGGTGAATAGAGTGAGCGAGGCGGGTCACGTCTCAGCACTTATTGACATTTTCTCTACCTGATCAGCTTTTATAACCAGCACCGCAATACGGCTCTGGAGAAAAGCGCAACACACACACACACACACACACACGATGGAATGAAGCAGCATCCATTTAAAGCCACAAATACGTGACACTGAGTGTGAAAATATCAAGCTAGCATCAAACTGCATTAAAGAAAGTTTAAAACTCTGGATCTCGTTCTCCACCAACAATTATTATACCACACACACACACACACACACACACACACACACACACACAGAAGAGGTTAATAATGTGGGCTGGTGTTGCAGCCTACAGCTAGAGCAGTTCCTCTAATCTTAGGGCACCGTGTTTACAAATCAATACCTCACTCTGTGTTAGCGAAAATGAAAATGTGAAAAAGAGCCGAGAGAGTAAACACGGGCCGTGCTATTAATATAGAATCACCCCGAGTTGTGAGGTTTTATCAAGTCGTCACGTCTGTCGAGCACGCGCGCCACAACAGACGTCTTGATCGACGGGCAAGCGAAGAACCGAGCGTCTTCCTGTGACGGGCGTGCGAATGCTTTCTGATCGCTGCGGCAATTCATAAAAACGTCCGTTTTAGGACCTGCTGACATGCCGAGAACAGACCTCCGGTGTGTTCTCCGCCTCGCTGCGGTCCTTTACGAAAGCGAGAACAATCACAACAATCGCACAGGGGTACGAGAGCATCCGAGCGAGGCGGCGAGAAAGCAATCTGACTCCGAATCGACTCGCCACAGGAAGCGAATCCGAAAATGCCACACGTTTTGGGTTGCGGAATTCGTTTTGGAGATGATTATTTATTTATTTATTATTTTTTTGAGCTGCTAACCCGAGCCGAAAGGACAGAGCGCGCTGACCGACGAATGAAAGAGGTTTACAAGTACACCTTGTAAACGCTCTTCAAAAGGATGCGAATAGGCTTTTTTTGGTTCCTTTAATTACGCGCCAATGTGCTAGCAGGCGCACTAACGCTCGTTATTTGTGCGTGTTTATCGGCCTCTGGTCTTCATCAGTGTGAGCTTCTGAGCACAGCACCGCTGGCGGATAAAGATCTTTTCCTTAATCTCAATCTTTTACCTTTCTCAACCCTGCTGTATCTGATCCACTGTGAGAAGAAACCACCATCCAGAGGTCACCTGCTCACTGACCGAATGGGTGCCAATACATCATATATACACCGAGAGTCGATAATTGTACACCGACATTGCGACCTCTGCTGCAGAGATTGAATATAAAACGTCAGAAGGCCGCGTTCCCGTCTCTGTACCTGCTCCTGGACCAGGATGGTGGTGTTGTAGTCCAGCGTGTTGCTGAGCACGTAGCAGCTCATGCTCTTGCGTGACTCGTAATCGAAGTACTCGAAGAGCGGCGGGAAGTGTTTGAGCTGCAGGACCGTCAGGATGTTGTTGTAGGTGTCCACGGGGATCTTCAGCAGCCTGGTGAGCTCCTTCGATACGGCGCTGCTCGTCGCAATGCTGCACAACAACAACAACAACACCACGCAGATTCATATTAAATCCAGCAATAAAAACCTCAACGCCTAAACTCTGAAAAAACCTTTCGTACTTTTTTTTTATTTTAGGACGTCACACGTGTAAGAACTGGGGCCAATTTTATTTCTTGAGTTGTCAATCTAGGAAACACTTTATTTCCTAGAACCAGAGACTTTTGAGACGGAGATATTTCGACCATTACACGATTTCTACAAAACAAAAATAAGAACCTGTCAAAATGGCAGCAATCTAGCGCTGCTTTCTCTGCACGACTCTGAGCCACCACTTCTTTTTCATTTCTTCTTTTTGTTTTTTTAAGAGAAAAAGCAGCATGCAAACAATGACTGCATGAAAAAAAAAGGAACCGTATTCCCTACAGTGTGTGGCATTTCCGAGAGGGGGGTGGGGGGCGGGGGGAGAGCTTTTATAAATCCGACGTGACCTTAGGCCCAGCGCTGAAGGCGTGGGGAGTGCACCTCTCTGCGTGTAATTAAAGGCGAGCGGGACGGAGAGCCTTTTCTTCAAAACCCCACCGGCTGAGTGGCACAAAGCGCTCGCCCTCTACATTCGCAACAAAGCCGCGATTCTTTTCCCTCCCCTTGCTTTAAATAACCTTCCTGCCGACATGAAAGGAAAAAAATTAATCTGACAGGGTAAACGTACAGGCAGTTAATGACTAACCGTCGAGATGCTTTCAAATCAAAAAATGCAGATTTTCCCCTTTACGTATACACGGTAATTGTGATCAGCTCGTTTATTAGTGTATTTACGGTAGATGCCATGCTTCACCGGTTACGGTATTTTGATAGCTTGGGGCGATTATTTGCAGTAATTGCATACCTCACCTGTACTGCAAGCAAAGCGATAGATCTTTTCGTTTTTTCTAGTCCTCTGATCTACTCACTGTTCCAGGTTGAGTTTGTTGAAGATCTCCACGGTGCTCTCGAGAACCTTGTCTACGTAGTCGACGCGCTCAGGGTAGCACTTCATAGCCAGGTTAATGAGGGACACCTGCAGAGACACGACGTCCTCCGACGGCATGTCCTGCCGAGACTGGAACAGCGAATCAAAAAAAAAACCCCGTTTATTCTGATCTTCCCGTATGTTGATATTTTGATCTTTTCCATGCAGGAGATAAATGGTGACGTACCTGGATGACTGTGGCCACTTGCTGGGAGAAAATATCAAAGAGTTTGATCTCAGCGGGGATTCCAGGTCCATCTTCTCTGTGAGCAAACAGAGCCAACCTACAGAGAGGTACGGAGAAGGTAAACAAGGATAAAATAAAAACAGCCTGTAGGGTGTGTGTGTGTGTCCGTGCACGTGTGTGTGTGTGTCCTGTGACCTGTCAATAAGAGCTATGATGATGTTCTTGACATTGACGTGCTGGTGGAGCTCAGCACACGCTCGGAGAAATGGGTTCAGGGTCTGGAGGTGGAACTCGTCTGGGAAAACCTGCGGAGGAAATGAAAGGCAGTCGGTCTGCGCGAACACACACACACACACACACACACCTCTCACCTTTCTCCTTTAACCGCTTAAAACACAAAAGCACTTTGTACGCTTGCGTGTCTGAACTGGAAAAAGCCCGGCGTGAGGCTCGAGTGAGTCCGAGTGCCTGAAGCAATCAGAGAGCTCGAGGCGACGGGGAAATAAAAACATCGGCGTGAAACGAGGAAGCTGATGTGCTTGCCGTTGCATGCTAATGTTCTCTACCTGTATAATACACTCCATGAGGTACTCCTGTGCCAGAGAATCTCTGCAGTTCACCACCTGCTCCAGGACTCCAGCCAGAACAATCTGAGAAGGAGAACACACGCAGGGTTTCAGTCAGCGCCACGTTCTGAAATTACTGCCAACGTTATTTTAAGACAACAAAACAGTTAAGATATTTTATGCTGCATTGACACCAGATAAAACACCAGATTTAACAAAGTAGGCTTCGACCTCTATGGTGAGAAAGATCTTTTAACTACGCTAAAAAAAATAAATATTACAGTTAGGGAGCTAATACATTTTGTGCTACACAAGCAATCCCCCCCCCCTCACTATTAAATCCTTATAGGAAATTCATGTGTGTTTAGGAAGCAGGAAGTTGAAATAACACTGGGAAAGAAGTGTTATTGTGTCATAAAATACAAGAGCCAATCACATTCCTGTATGCAAATTATAGCCAGGGAAAACAATCTTACTTGCAGATGCATATATGGGTTGTGTTTGTTTTGGGTTTTTCTCATCTCATGACACTTTGTTTTGCCAAGAGCACAGCTCAAGAAATAAGAAGAGCCATTAAAACACACAGCGTCTCTCTCCTTATTAACGAGGACAATTCAGGACTCGGGACTGTCTCCCCCCAGGCTGTGTTTACTACTTCATTATTTGATTTCATCAGCTGATTTAGTGCGTCTGCTTTATCCTGATATACTGTGTAGCGAATGTGTGAAGCATGCTCATTCATAGTTATACGACATGTTGCAGTATTTAGTATGTAGAATATATTTTACAAAACACAAGCATTAGCTCTAAACCTCAAGTACTGGTTCTGGTGAAATCCTCCTGATAAAAGAATTGATGATCTGACAAATGTTCGTGCAGTTTTATTTCGTCCGGCAAGCTCAAACTGCAAAACAAAAAACAAAAACAAACCCACAATGACGTGCATCACGCAAACTAAAGACACGTGGCACACGCTGGTAACGCGAATATCAACTGCAAGGAACTCCGGGGGGCAAAAACTTTTGGTTTCGGACCACTGTTGATCAAGTAGCCAGTGATTATGCAACATCTAAAACCTTGGGTTGAGTTTTATAAAATAAAGGGACGATCCGATTAGAGTGGAGACTTCGGAAATAGTATGAATCATGTTCACTTCACAAAGGAATCAAATGATGATTTGATTCGATTCATCAGCTGCTTGATTCAGCAATTCCGCCCTCCATAATGAACATAACATAATGCATTAAAAGTACTCCTAAAAGACTTGTCAAATTTTTTTCCACCACACTTATGACATGTTGAGCCCAATCCTTATGATTCAACCTTAGTTCAACATAAGATTCATGCGACTCGAATCGATTCACAGAAGAAAAAAAAAACGAGTGACTCGTTGATTCCTGTTGCTCCCTGCAGTAAACTCGATACCTGTTTGTATTTCTCGACGTTGACGCCCTCGAGCTGGCTGAGTCGGACGAGGTTTGTGCCGACGAGGATGCGCAGCTCCTGCCGCTCCTTCTCCCGCTTCTCGCGGTCACGACTGTGGCCCTGGTGCTGCATTCGCACCCACAGCTTATTCATCTCAGCAAAGTTCAGCAGGACAAAGTCGATCGAGTCGTTGATGTCGCCGGTCATCTCCTCCCTGCGATGAATAAAGAGCGAGACGTACAGCATATTACTTAATATACACGTTTCAATCTTTTGCTATAACTATACATACGGACAGTACACCGTGTGTCACGCTGTTAAAGGAAAACGATCAGTGAGGAAGCAGAGTTACGGTTTTATACCATTCCATACCACAAGCTGATTATTTTTCCAAGAAAAGCCAGCATTAATAAGTTACAGCTTCACCTCAGACCGCATTACGCTGACACTGGAGACTCCTTCCATAATTTTATTTTTTTTTATATATATATAAATGTCACCTTACAGAAATCATCACCATGACGATTTCACATTTTCCTTCATTAAATAATAATTATGTTTACAGTCTAAGACCGAAAACAGAGTCAGTTACCATAGAAACGATAACGTATTAGATGTTGCGAACGACTACTGTCAGAGCTGATGTTAAAGGAAATGAATCAACACCTTCGGACCAATCGGATTCCAGAATTCAGCAGCGCTGGGACAAGTTACATATTTATTTTACACATTTTAATCAGGAGGTTTAGTAACTTTTTTTTAATGAGAAAAGATCTTTTCTGGGAAACATAAACGTACGACATTCAAGCTTAACAAAAATAAAGAACTCTTTTTATCCCATAAGCTAAAAATGATGCCCGGAATTAACCGCAGGGACGGCGGGGTCATTTTATTAACCGTCACACACCTGAGGCCACTGATTATACCATGTATTAAGTTATTCTCTTCATTTGTCAAGCTGTCGGGAGAAAGGAGAAGGTTAACTCGGGTGTAGACGAAGCGCTTGGCTCTTACTCGGCCTGTTCTCCGTCGTCGGGCAGGATGTTGCGTGTGCACTGCAGCAGGTAGTTCCTCAGGAACAGACCTCTCAGAGGATGCTGAACACCTCGACACATCTCCACCAGATCCTTCAAAATGTCCTTGCGCGACTGAGGGAACGAGCGCACGTACACCACTCCCACTGTTATCAACAAGTACCTGGAAAGAGAAAGAGGAAAAATGAACGTGACGGAGCGGACGTTAACGTGGGAGCGGACGCCGGCCGTGCAGGTGCGCAAGCGGATAAATCGTCAACGTAAACACGCCAGATGTTTAGACTGGGTCAGAAAATGACAGCTGGGCTTTACGAGCACGGAGACGGGATCCGTTTTTAATGAGCCGTCCTCCGTGTGCTCCGGGTTTGCTTCTCGATTTAAAACCAGCCATTAATTCTGACGATCTGTCTGGACATCTGTCTGAGCGGATATTCCGAACACGCGTCCAACCGCGACGACTTATTAAAAGACGAGCGGACCCGAATTCAGAAGAGTGGAAAAACACACAGCTTTGCACTCCACTGCTTCACCATCGCTCCACTTCCTCCTAATTGAGGACAAAACAATGTTTGTGTTTGAGTTATCAAAGGCGTCTGTTCCCTCACCAGCCCCTCTTCTCTCTCTCTCTCTCTCTCTCTCGAAGTTAACACAAAACACACGCTTTATCACGTTTCCGAGAGGTTCAAATTAAAGTTATGATATGACACGTCGACGTGACGGAAGCGAATGACTGGCTGGAGACCAGGCTGCGACGCAGATCCTCTGACGATCCGTTCCCACTCGCGCTGGGAATGTTAACTTCACTTTAAACAACACGCAGCTCTGATCAAATATACATGAAAGAAAAGTCTAAAGACGTAAGACGCACTTTCAGCTCTAGTGCTGCGCTTCTCAAACTCTCAGCATCTGAAATTCCAGGACTTTCCTCAATACAGATTTATAAACACAACTCAATCCTACATCTCTCCCTCTCCTTCAGCTTATAAAAGACACGATGAACATATTTGTACAAAATGCTCCAAACAGGCATTTCTGCATTTTCTGCAAGCCCAAGCTTCATTACTTCCCCATCACACTTTTAAATCCATACTCAGTGGAAAGCGTCGAGCTAATTAAACGTGGCTCGTTTTAATTGCGACGTTTCAAAATAGCAGCACTCAGTTAGAGCGGCGTTCATAACCTCGAGCTGTAATACAAAAAAAATAAATACAACAAAAGAGAAACATTTGTTCGTTTCTTTCACGGCCGCATTTATAAAATCAGACGATCCCACGCGAGGTCGTGACCCTCAGTTTGTGAACCGCAGGGCTAAGAGAAGAAAATGTCTTTGTACAAAAGAAAAACCACAAAGAGAGTTACTAACTTAGCAAAAAGTTCGAGATTACCAAGCGAAATAATGAGAATTTTCTGAAACAGTGAGACACCAAGTCAAAAATAACGAGATGATGTCTTGAAAACATGAGATACGAAGTCACAAAAACTCTGATCTTTTTTTTTTTTTTTTTTTAAACAAGACTAACTCAAAATAAGGAGATAATATATAGCAATGAGTTAGTAAGTCAAAATAATCAGAGAATAGAATCAGATAATGAGAATTTGTTTAAACCAAGACAACAATAAGATTATAAAAATAAATAAATAAATAAAAACGAGACACTAAGTCACAATTATGAGATAATATCTTGAAATAACAAGTCAAAATGAGATACTGATTCAAAATAACGACACAGCACCTGAAAGAAATTTCACAGCTTGAGGTTCTGGGCTTCTGGAACACCACGATACAGTGATCTTGTTAGACTTGATTATTATAACGAGAATATTTCAAACCATAACAGCCCTAACTCCAGATCCACAGGAGAGAGACTAATTATGGAACCTGTCACCTGAGGAGTTTGAGTGTGTGTGTGTGAGTGTGTGTGAGAGAGAGAGAGAGAGAGAGAGAGAGAGACTCACAGTCTGGGGATGATGTTCCCGGCGTACTGTACGAGCTCATACAGGTCAGCCACTTTACGGCCCTTAGCGAACTCGTCAGTCAGGTAAACCTCCAGGTAGTGCAGCTCGTCCGATATGGCCATGTCTAAATCGCACACAGGCAACATTTTAATGCAGAAATTAAGCGCCGAGTGACATGAAATATTCCCATCACGACAATCAGTGAAGCTCAATCACGCTATGAGCAGCACACGGGAAAACCGGAGCAGTGTTCTGGGTTAGGGGCGGGCGATATTATAAAAACATCACATCACAATAGACTTTTATGATAGAATACATGTATGACGGTATACAGTTTGTTTCATTGGTTTTGATTTTGACTAAAACATTTCTACAAAAAAGTAGAACTTTTTTTTTTTTTTTTTTTAAAGAATATATTAGACCTCTGAACCACTCGAATATTATACACACCGTTATCCTGACTTCTGTTACTCCATTAAGTGTTACTCTTCCCGATCGAACTCGGCCATGTGCTTAAACTTTATAAAAAAATTAATCATTATTAGTTGTTGTTTTTTTTTGTTTTTTGAAGTAAGACATCAAATAACTTCAGAGCTAAACTGTATAATCCCTGTAAGTGTTAAAATTGTGCAATTTTGTTTTTTTAATTGTTTATTAATTAATTTTTATTAGAAGTCATTGTTTTGGATGTGAATGTTGATGTGAATTTGCACGTCATTTTGGGTTAATTGAAGCATGTAAAATCTGTGTTTTATAATAATTTATGCAAAAAAAAAAGTAAACTAAATTTGTCAACATAATAAAATGGGTCTGTCCTCATTTCCTTTATTTTATTTATTTATTTATTTATTTAAAAAGTAAGAGATCATAACTTCAGAGCTAATGTGTATAATCCTAATATGTGTTGACTTTGCTGTTCAAATTACTTTGTTTAAATTTGTAAAAGAATACATTTGATAATAATAAAAAAAAGTGTTAAATTGGTATTTTCTACATAAATCGAAATGTTCCATCAGTGTTGAGAAACTTTTACATAAAGTTCAGACCTAAAAATATCACTGAATACAAATTAGTCTGTATTTTTTCAGCAATAATGGTTTTTTGAGGCCAAAAATCCATGAATTTTTTTTACCGCAAGTAATTATCTTTTGGAACACTTTCAGAATTTATGTGAATTCGCATGTTATTTTTGATGAATAACTGCATGTAAAAATCTGTTTTAAAAATAATTGACGCAAAAAAATTTTTAAATTCAGTAAAACATAATACATCGCCAAGAAAACATCGCCTGTCCTCGTTTTCTTTCCTTTTGTCCTTAAGGAGGAGGAGCTACGAAGCGAGGAGACACTGTTTAAGAAACCGACCCGATTACAAACGCTGCCTATCATAACAATCCGAACGCATCACACGCCTGCATTATGACACGCCCCTGAAGCTGAACCCCCGGAGAGAGCCGGTTCGATTCCAGGACGAGGTGAACGGTGCTGGAACGGAGGTTAAACCCACGTACACAGTTCGTAGTAGCTTTTCGGAGACAGCATGGAGGTCCTGAGCTCCCCCAGCATGTTAGAGGCGTGCTTCAGTGCATCCATCAGCTTGTTCTTGTCCTGAAAAAGAGAAAGCAGTCTCAGAAACGTACACGTTGTTAGCGTGGAAGGAAACGGAGATCGGGGAGATTATTCTCGAGAAGTGGTGCACGAGTAAGACTGCTCATCGGTCTGTCCCTAACAACCACATTTAAGTTTTACCCTTACCTTATATTACTTCCCAATGACTTTGTATTCATGTAAAGGTAATTAAACGCATTTTTAAAAGGACGAAACGAATAGACTGTGGATTTGAGCGCACTTTGCTTAAACCCTTAAAAACTCACCGGTCGCTTTTTTTTTTTACCGTTTAATGACCGACTCCAGCTTTTACAGTCGCGACATTTCAACTCATTGACTTGCAAAACGCCTCACTGTCTGAACACGCTCCGCAGAAATGAGTCACGTGACTCCTCAGCCATATTTCAAGCTGAACACTTGCACTCAGAATGCAGTCATGCCAGACGATTCGGACCATTCTCTCCCCCCCCCATAGCAACGATAAAACTAAACTTCGATCTAGTCATAAAAGGTGAGAAATTCTGCAACGCAATGTGCGCACGCATGCATTATAATATAATCATAACATAATTACACAAATAATATTCTCAGAAATTATACATCAGAGGGTTTTTTTTTTTTTTTTTTTTACATTTTTGAGTCACTGATCAGACCACGCCATGCTTTTCGAGTCACGGATCGGATCAGCAAAACAACAAAAGCGGGGGGGGGACGGGACGACAAATATATCTTTGCTTTCCAGTTATTAATTAAAGAACACTTACAGACAGGACGTTCAGCATATGCATCGAATTTTAAGAAATGATTACTTTAAAAAGGAACACCGGCCGTAAAACTGTCTTGTGGTCTGTGACGGTTAAACTTTGCAGTAACCGGCGAGTCACACGCGTGCCGCAGCGTGGGCCGCGGTCCGTACGGATCCGTTACACCCCTATCAGTGAGTGTGTGAACAACCCGGCTCGCGCTGCCGTTACTTCTGCACGCGCACGCTAAATCACACGTCAGGTATAAAACAGAGCCTTCTGCTTCGCGTCACATCACCCCGACATGGATTACTGATTTCCTAAAACACCACAACCGACTGAGGGCTTAGTGTAAGACACGTTCCTTCGGTTTTTCGTGGCGTACGTTACACGTGCGTACGTTGGTGACGTAATAACGGCGTACAGCGAGTCTTACCAGGCAGCGTTTCATCTGGAAGGACTGCACTTTGACGGCCTGGATCGCCTCGTCCAACAGCTTCTCCTGCTCGTCCTGAGGTGACTGCTGAGTGGTCGGCTAGGAAACGGGGGGAGAGAGAGAGAGAGACAGAGACAGAGAGAGAGAAAGAGAGAGACAGAGAGAGAGAGAGAGAGAGACAGAGAGAGAGAGAGAGAGAAAGAGAGAGAGACAGAGAGAGAGAGAGAGAGAGAGAGAGAGAGAGAAGAGAGAGAGAGAGAGAGAGAGAGAGAGAGAGAGAGAGAGAGAGAGAGAGAGAGAGAGAGAGAGAGAGAGAGAGAGAGAGAGAGAGAGAGAGAGAGAGAGAGAGAGAGAGAGAGAAAGAAAGAGAGAAAGGATCAGTTGAGCTCATCAAATGACTTACCTAGCTGAAAAGCTTCAACATAGTTTTAGGAATTTCACTCAAAACAAGTTCAACAGAGAGGTTTGGAGAAATTAACACATTTTTTTCCCCCAAAAAGAAAACATTAGGCAAAAAAGTTTGCACGCCCCTACCTCTAATTTTACATCTAGGAAATTGGTTTAATCCAAGAATTCTCATTTAATGGCGTGTGTCATTATTCTGAATGTGAATCCTGTTCAAACTTGCACCTAGGATCTGATTACAGATCGGACATGATCTCTGCGGGGAGACGCTTCAAATAAACATCACTTCTATCATTTATCATTTCAGCCTTTCTTTTTTATTTAAATAATTACACATTAATTGGGTGAATAAACATCACAGACAAATACTGAAGCAAACAAGAACCCAGTCGATGATTCCTGAACATCAGCACCAGCTAAAACTAACCGCAGGACCCAGGTTCCTCCGTCTCATCTGTAATTAAAGAAGTAGTCTCCCTTATTAATATTCATGAGATTATGAATATTCATTAGCGGGCGTGACAATTAGGCAATGCAGCAATGACAGCCTGCTAGCTTAGCTTCCGTTATCCATTATTCCTCTCACGTTTCTCTCCACGTCCGCTCCGCTGGCACGACAACTCACACACCAAAATCAATCACCTGTTGATTCATTATAGCACATAATCCCAGCGCACGAGCCACAGCAACCGGGTTGTTTAGATCAGACGCCTAGTTTGGATGCTAACTTTCGGACAGGATTTCCAAAACAACAAACTAGCCGAAGGTTGTGCAACCAAATGGGGTAGAAATAAATACAAGCAGACATAAAACAGAACTCTGTAGTTTATAAAAGATATCAAAATTACCAGAGAGAGTGAGGGAGGGAAAGCAGGATTATCTTAGATTAGCTTATCTTAGCATAGCCTAGCCAGGCCGCTGTAATGCCTAACCCAATCACAGCTAGCTAACGGAATAAAGACGCTAACTCGGCTATTTGAGAGTCTTTAATATCTCGTTTGCAGTCAGTAGGTTGTATACAGAGTGTGTGTGTAAACACGACATGTTTATATATTCCTCTTTCACTTACCATGATGATTAATAACTGAGCTGTTGTCACTCTGCAGCTCAAACACAAAGCTCTCGGTCATGTGACTGCTGGAGAACCGCTTGGCCAGCGTCAGACAAAAGCAAGCTGATTGGCTGAGACGCGTACGCGAGAATGACGCTGATTGGCTGAACCCTGAACATTTGGAGAGCTCGGATTGGTTACACTAGGCACGTAACAGTTTGTGTTCCTGGGCTGGGAAGTTGTGTTGGAGAATGTAGTTAAATCAAATAAACAAACAAACAAACAAACAAACAAACAAATAAATAATGAATAAAGAGAATTTATAAACATTTAGAATGGGTGAAAAAGTTATTGTAGAAAATCATTTTCTAAAATATAAAGTTTATTAATATTGTTGTAATTATAATAATTGGTAGTAGTAGTAGTAAATATAAATAAAAAAAATTAGTATTAATATAATAATAATAATAATAATAATAATAATAATAATAATAATAATAATAATAATAATAATAATAATAATAATAATAATAATAATAATAATCCAAACGTGCAAAAGTCATGTTCTAAAACCATTTTAAAGGAGAATTAATAAACGTTTATAGTGGATGAAAAATGTACTGAATCTACAAGCAAATGATTTGGTAAAATATTATTATTATTATTATTATTATTATTATTATATTATTATTATATTATTATTATTATTATTATTGTTGTTATTATTGTCATTATTGTTGTTGTTACGTGTTACAACAACAATAATAATGATAATAGTAACGGACAAATATCGCCTCAACATATTCTATTTAAATTAAAATGCCAAATACTCTAAAATAAATATACAAAAGAGAAATAACGCAATAATTAGTTCAAATATATTCGTATTTTTAAATATTAAAAACTAAATTCTAACAAATTATCAAATGCGATTCAGGAAAGAAAACGGACAGAACCTTGTTACAACTTCCGCATGCCCTGTGACCTAGATCGAGTCCCACCAATCAGAGGGAAAATGGGCGTGGCACGGAGGCAAAATTCCCGCGAAAAGCGCTCAGCGTGTGTAGTTCAGCGGTTTTTTACTAACAAACCTAACACAATGGACGGTGAGCTATTCCGCAAACTCGCATCTAAAATGGGGATAAGCTCTCCTAAAGTCCTGAGGTAGGTCCGTGGGTTTGTTTACTTATAAAGTTCCTGTGCTAAACGTGTAAAAACCAACAAAAACGAGTTTCTGAGTTGTAAGAAGTGTGGGTGTTGGGTAACTCGGTATAACCTCCAGGTCGCAGTGTGGATCGGGGGGAAGCGTGGTGTGAAATGGGTGTAAATAGAGTAATAAAGTGTGTTTTTATGTCATTTCTCGTGTCCCAGTCAGGCAGAGGAGTACATGCGGCTGTCTCAGGTGAAGTGCACAGCTCTGGGAGGTTCTACAGCAAGCAGTAAAGCTGTGATCTGCCTGGAGCTGGCAGCCACGACCATGAAGTGTCCTATAGACAAGGTGTGTGTGTGTGTGTGTGTGTGTGTGTGTGTGTGTGTGTGTGTGTGTTCCTTCGTTCAGCCATTAAACCTACAGACCATATTTTTCTCTTTTTTAGGCCTTTACCTTTAAAATATGGAGTCGGGAAAGTATATTTTCCAAAAGGAATCATAAATATTGCTGATGATGATTAATGGTTAAACCATTCATTTCGTTCCTAATTTTATTGCACTATTTAAGGATGTTCCGATCCCAAAAACGTGCTCGTGTGGACGATGTTTTGCAGCTCGGCCGAAATAGCTGGTTTTGGAACGGAGGGCGCAGCAGGGAAGCTCGTGTCCATTAACAGTCGTTATAGCTCAGTGAGCGGATCCTCGGTCGGAGGGGGCGGCGTCTACGGCAGAGCCCACGGCAGCGCCCGGGAGGTTTTTCCTCCATGTTCGACTCTGAGCAAAAACAATCCTGGATCGATCTCTATGAGCTAGCGTTCGTCGCTGATCTGACTCTAGCATAGTTATTTGGGATGGGATAGTGATGTGCAACCCGTGGCTCTAAATCAGTCGGTTATGCTGAATTGATTTTCATCCATCCATCTTCTACCGCTTACTACTACTTCAGGGTCACGGGGGAACCTGGAGTCTATCCCAGGGAGCATGGGGTACAAGGCGGGGTACACCCTGGACAGGGTGCCAGTCCATCGCAGGGCACAATCACATACACACTCACACACCCATTCATACACTACGGACACTTTAGACACACCCATCAGCCTACCATGCATGTGTTTGGACTGGGGGAGGAAACCGGAGTACCCGGAGGAAACCCCCTGCAGCACGGGGAGAACAAGCAAACTCTGCGCACACATGGCCCCGGCGGGAATCGAATCCCGGACCCTGGAGGTGTGAGGCGAACGTGCTTATTTAACAAAAATAACTGAAAGAGGGGGAAAAAATCCTGAACCCCTCCTCTTCATACAAAGTGATATCAAAGTGGTGAAATTTCATTAAAGCTAACAAAAAGAATAATAATAATAAAAGACTTTTCCCAGTGTAGTTTTAAACAGTATGTAGTTGACTCTGGAATTTTTTTTTATCTCCTCTGAAATATTTACTAGTATACAAGTTTTTCCACCACCCGACTAGTCGACATTCCCATAGCATTCGTCTGTCCAGCCCCTTACTATATTAAATTGAATTCACCTTCGTCCTCGTATATCTGAGTGAATTCTGTCGCATCCAGTGCTGTCTGAAAGAGCGCATTCAGAGCCACGAGTTGCACTTCGCTATCCGATCCCACTCGGCTACTTCAGAGACAAAAAAAACCCCCGAAACCCATAGACACGAGCTTCCATGCTGCGCACTCTCGGTTCCAGATTTCACCCAAGCCGCCATTTCGTCCACACGATGTTGGAGTTGTGATTTTTAGATTTTCTGGTTTTGATTTTTGATCGTTCATGTATGAGGTTTGGTTTCTGACCAGGAGTACGTCGTCAAACTGTCGGGATTGAACAAGAAGGCGTATCAGAGCAGTCTGAAGGCCATGGAGTGTATGCTGGGTCTGCAGAGCAGTCTGGGGCTCCGGGATCTGGCTGTGCAGTACGGATGCATGGAGGCGGTCAAGCCGGCGTCTCAGATCCTTCAACGGTATTCGAGCTTTTAATGAGCTTCTCTGTGAGATTCCTGTAATCTAAATACCTTCTGCAGTTTATTCTCTCAGCTGAGACATGCTTGGTGTGTGGAGGGTTGGTTTTTATTTTGTTATAAAAAATTAGGTTTTACTCTCGGGCTACAAGGAAAATGTTTATAAGTAGTGGAAGATTATACTGTAGCTACCAGATTAGCGTTGAACATCCTGCATCTGGAGTAAGCAAGCAATAAAACCTTCAGGAATGGGGCTGATCATGCAGTGATGTTGATTAATGAACATTTAAACATGCCGTATTTATTTCCGTGTGTGTGTGTGTGTGTGTGTGTGGTGCTTTAGGTACGAGGCCAGTTTACCTGCAGCTCAGCAGCAAGACCTGGATCTGTCCAAACCCCTGTTCACTACGGCTGCTCTGTTCACTGCCTGCAAGTCAGTACTGAACATCACACTACTGCGTTTCTCCCTCACTTCCTCTCTGGGTGTAATAAACGGTGTAACATTAATGTAGAGTATAAATAAACAAACACACAACTTTCTGTAACTACAGATGATTGAAAAATATCACAAACATGTTGTTGGTTAATTTTTAACAAGTTAAAAATTGTATAGCTAAAAAAAACGCACACGCTATCTATCTATCTATCTATCTATCTGATCCAATCCGCTTTTTCCAATCCCCCCGAGACACAACCCCCCCGGCCTTCCACCTGGAGTAACCTGAATATCATATCTTGAACTGTGATGATCACTAGCTGCCTTAACTAATCTATCAGGATTATAAATGAGAGTATTTATTAATTATTTATTATTTAGCAGCGCTACTGCTGTAGAAACTTCAACACCTTCTGACCAATCAGAATTCAGTAACTCTGCTCCACATAAGTGAGGATGCGTTTCCATTTATTGCAGCATCCTGTAAGACCTCTGCACTTTTTATTCTGCATCTGCTCCACGCTGTGATTCGGGGAGGGAGGAAGGAGGTGTGGGGGATTAAAGACTAACACGGTGTCTGATATTTACTTTGAAGGTGCATGAAAATCCGAGTTGATAAGAAGTTGGCGTCATCCTCCGGAACGAAGAAGACCGTGTTCGACAGGCTGTGTGTTCAGCTTCTGAAGTTCGGCCAAGAGATTTGCAGTGAGTTGGTGGTTTTGGTCTTTTTTTTTTTTTTTCTTTTTTCTTTTTTTTTTGCCCTCGGCTATTCTTTCAGAAGAGAAATGTGTGTGTGTGTTTTATTTTATTTTTTTCTTTAAAACGCGTCACATGTGATGCAGTGGAAAACCATTCTTTTTTTTCTGCTGTCGTCATGGATACAGGACAAATAGAATTCGTGTTTTTAATTCCTTCTACAATTAAGAAAATGATGGGGATGTTGGACGTTAATGGAAAGTTGGAACTGAGCGTTGATTTTGTTGGGGATGGATTTGAAGATTTGAATTAAATGTATTACAGAGCGATACGTACTGTTTATCCGCCACAAGATCTCACTCGCGTTCGAGCAGCTGTTCATTAAAATGAAATTCAATCTAGCCCCTGAGATTAACTCCAGATCTTCTGTTTTACGCTCCACTGTCTTTAAAAGTTCTTTTAGGAATTTCGTTTAAAGCCACGATTGCAGTTCAGGGAAAACGCTTAGGATTTATACCTACACTTACCTACACGTACCCCTCTCTCTCTCTCTCTCTCTCTCTCTCTCAGGTGATGCATCTTCTGTGAGGCGTCAGATCAAATCAACACAGAAAAGACAGAAGACTCTCACAGAGACGCTGCAGGAAGCGGAGCAGGGTGAGGGGAAGAACATGTATGGGAGTCTGACTCTTCAGTGGGGTTTAATGATTTACAAATCAGTGACTACGTTTACATGGACAACGATAATCTACTCTTAATCTAATTAAGACCATAATTTGATTACGGAACTACCATGTAAACAGCAATCCTAATCTGATTAAGCAATAATGGAATTAAGACAGGTGGAGTACTCCTGTTTTAATCGTATTATGGATGTGCGTTACAGACATGTAAACACCTTAATCACATTATGAAGGTCGTGTGTGTGAGTCTTCACCACATTTTGTGACCGGACACGACCACACACACACAGCAGTTTTACGGCGAACAAGAGTTTGGCTGTGTCCCAAACTGCATACCTTCCTACTATAGTCCTGTAGTGGGGGGAAAACACATGTATCTCGGCTACTACACTGTACAGTAGGGAAGTATGCGATTTGAGACGCACTCCATGGCTTCAATCAGTCGTCTATTAGCACGTACAGCATGACTAATAATTAACTGCACTTAAAGCGTTCGTATAAAATGAAACAAAAACACCCAAAACTGTACACGGTCCCATAACGACCGGACTGTATGTTGAAACGTGACATTCTGGAGGGACGTCGGACGGCGTGGCGCGGTGACGTAATGACGCGATAATCTAATTATGATCTATAACATGTCAAACGGGAACATGACCGCGACTCATGTAAACACCTTAATCACAATATTGGGTTATTTAGATTAAGGTGAATAATTATATAAAAATGTATTATTAATATTCTCATAAAGATCTGGATGGAAAACCTGTAGAGTTATTCCATCACCACATCCCTGATGTACACAAACGTTTTGACTGAAGGTTTCCTATCTTTCATTCACTCATTCCCATCCTCCCTCTTCTTTTTTTTTTTTTTTTCTTCTTTTTTTTCCCCATTCTCTCTCATTTGTTCCTGGATTCACTCACTCATTTACTTAATCTCTCTCTTTCTGTCGCTCACTTGCCTATTCTCACCCACTCGCCCCTGGATTTTATTATTTATTTGTCACTGAGGGAAAAGTGTCTGCATAAATGAAGTCTGTATCTGAAGCAGCGCTCACTACAGACTAAAGTTTCAGAAATGGACTTGATTGTGTTTGGAATAAATATTATTCTTTACTGAAAATCTCTCTGTCTCTCTCTGTCTCTCTCTGTCTCTCTGTCTCTCTCTGTCTCTCTCTGTCTCTCTCTCTCTCTCTCTCTGTCTGTCTGTCTGTCTGTCTGAAGATGGCTTGCCAACATCTCCTAAGCAACAGTGGGAACCGGCACCGAGGGAAGACGAGTGTGAGGAAGAGACGAAACAAAATTATGAGGAGTGGAAGAGAAAAATCCTGGAAAATGCTCTCAAAGCCAAAAGCTGTGAATAGTGAAAGCTGCACCTGCTAGATTATTATTTAGATTATTATTTAGATTATTATTTATGTTTTTTAGTTTTCTTAGGAATAAGCAGTTGAAGATGGATGGATGGATTTTAGTTTTCTGTTACAGCCCTTTTCATCTATTTGAATTTCCCCCTGTGTGTGTGTGCGCGTGTGTGTCTGTGTGTGTGTGAGAGAGAGAGAGATATTGTTGGCAGATGAACCTGTTCTGTGTGTACAGATATTCAGTCTCCGGTATTGTTTTACTTGATTGCGTTTACGTGGTGTTACGAGTGAGAAGAGAAGAGCAGCTGTGCGCTGGTTTATATTCCGACGCGTCTGAGTGGTTTGATGATGTTCTTTGTTCATGTGTAGATTCGAGGCCTTTTTTTTTTTTTTTTTTTTTTTTTTTTTTAAATCAACTCCCTCATTAGCGCTGACTCGTTCACATCAAGTGTCTCGTGTGGTAATGTGAAGAGGTTCATGTGAGCATTTGTAGTCTCTCTGTGTGTGTGTGTGTGTGTGTGCGTGCGCGCACTCTCATCGTCTCTAAAGAAAATCATGCAGCATGATGTCTGACATACTGTACTGCTGCTGTTTTTAATAAAACTAAATGATCGTGTGTGTGTGCCCCCGATGTTCCTCGATTTTGGGAATGAATGCTTGCAAAAAAAAACAAACATTTATTTATTTATTTATTTAAAAAAAAAATTTAACAACGACCATAAACGTTGTTGCATCTTGCTCTGTCAAATTCTGGATCCTGATTGTTCAGAAGGCGTTTCTTTTAATGCACATATTCTGATACGTTATCGTTTCCATAGTAACTGCTCATTTACGGGGTCGATCCTCCTCACAACCTGGTTTTGAAACTTTGCAGCAGGAGACGTTTGCTTAACGTTTTAAGGAAGGAGTCTCCAGTGTCGGCGCTTTGTAACGGTGAGCGGTAAGCCGTCGCTGTGTTTCGTGGACGTTCCGCTACGTGAGATGTAACCGCGGACGGATAAAAGGTATGAATTGTCCATTCTTTAATAAGTGAATGTCGTAATCGAAAAACAAAATTGCTGTGGTATAAGAGGAATAAAGCGCAGCAGGACATAATGTCAGAGGACGCTACTGTTGATTTATTTTCCTAAAACAATGTGATAGTGTTTTTATTTACTTATTTTTTTGTCCTCTTATTAAATAGATTAGAGCCAAAAAAAACCCCAAACAAATTAATCCGTGCGTCATACTCATACAGGAAGAGGGAGGAGTGATGTGCAGTTAGGGGTGTGTCTAATTTGTATATTCATAGTGTTTGAATTTCTTGACGAGGGGAAAGATGTGTTTTTGTGCCTTGGAGTTGTGTAAAGACCTTGTTCGTGTAAATGTGTCTCAGTTATTCTAATGGTTTCCAATACAAATACCATTACAAACCGTCAGCTGTTCAGCATGCCAGCAGAATTACCAGTAGGGACCGTTACAGTTTCCATTAAAACCATTACAAATTCTACAAGTTTTGAGTTTAAAAAGAAATCTGCGGGATAAAATAAAACAATGCTTTCAGGCTGCGCTGTGAAAAGTATATTAAGGCGCCAGGATGTAATATTCTGAACGTACGGTGTGCGTCACTAAACTGGACGTCTTTTGGGAACGTGTCCGCTTCCCTCGGCTGCTGGCTGCGCCTGTGAGGAAGGACGTTTACTCCAGGAAAAAAATTCCCCACAGCAACTCCAAGTGCCAGAAGTGTTCACATGAGTTTATTGCATAACTGAACAAGTGTATCACAAGAGGCAAGAGGAAAAAAAAAAAAAAGTAAAAGGGGTCAATTACAGAAGAAGATCAGAACAAGACGAAAAAAAAAAAACCACCTTCACAGAAGGGAGAATTAGTTTTCCGTGTGAGTGTGCGACATGTACAGCAGCGACTTTACACTCACGCCAGATAAATCGGTGGCAGTTCTTTTCGGTTGTGTTTAAAACAGTACATCAAACAACTCATAAATAAAGTGAGCATTGAAACATTTATCACTACAATAAAAATGTCGTTTTTTTTTTTCAATCAGCTGCTGCTCCTTCGACTAACTAAAATGAAATTGAAATAAACACTCAACATGGTGCTGGTCTGTACCACGTTCATTACCCAGTCATCTTCACGCGCACTTCTCCACTGGACTCGAAGCTCAGTGAAGCCCAGACGAGCGTGAAGAAGAAAGGAATGTCCATCTTTTCCTCCCGGGGCCTGTATTTCCTGTAAGGATCACAGCGTGTTCACTGATCTGCTCTTCTGGAACTTCTTGAGCCGGTAGGCTGCCGTCACCGCGTGGAAGTGTTTCTGTAAAAACGATTGACGACGGGTCGTGATCATGGGCGTGACTCACGTTCGTTCGACATTTTCATCGCCAAAGCAGCTTATAAGTGAGCTGGAGTCTAATACAAATAATACAAGCACTGGGATGTGTAGTGAACACTGAACTACAGCATTAGCCCCCCACCAGCGTCACAAACGACTCGTTAAGTGATTCGTTCTAAAAGATTCATTCTAAACTCCTTCTGCCAGAGAGCATGCTCTGCTCTGATTACTCAGAGGTCCCGGTCTGTCGTGATTGGTCTGCGGCTGTCAGAGTGTATGCGAAAAGGAAACGCCCACTACCATAACGAGTTTCAGCTCCGTCTGTTAGTGAGCAGCCGATGAATACGAGAGGCGGGGCTTATTGTTTCAAACCTACGTAGGTTAGTACAGGAAGTAAAGTCTGGAGTCGCTAACGAGTCAGTTCAGCTGTTCAGAATCGGTTCCTTCTTTTGGGAGTCGATAATGGGACGGCGACTCATGTCGTGCGCTTTGATTTTTGAAACTTTGCAGCCTTTTTTTACGTTCACAAACAGCTACGTAGAGAACACGCTACATGAACGGTAATATTTGAAAAACTATAATAGGTGCACTTTAACAATACCACGTGATCTGCTACGATACGATACGATACTGTTGTACAGAATCGAATTATCTAAACAGTCTGTAGCAGCCCACACTCTTTAAAAAAAAAAAAAAAAAAACTTTAGCGCAGAAGGGAAAATCTCATTGGATGAATGGACATTATGTACAATATGTTTATAATGCTTACAGCGTATTACTCGTTATATTTTCTAAACCAAAGAACAAAAAGCTCAGAAATAAATCCTCCACGCCCTGATGTGAGCGTGTCACGATGCTTTTGGTGTGAAATGGACTTTACTCTTCTAGATAAATCTTATACTTATTTATGGGATGGAGGTTTCAGTGCGTTTCTGTGAATCAAATAAAAAACAGCGAACTACTGTCGGTCGGATGAGGTGTTCGCTTTCGGATACATCTCCTACAGCGTGACGCACAGGCCCAGAATGCAGAAAGTCGTGTCTACTGTCGTGGGCTTTTACACACAATGATGTAAATATAAATAAATAAAAAAAAAAACCATGCGCCATCTTTCCTTCTTTAATATATAACCAAGAAATGTACCGTGTGGGTTTTTGTTTGTTTGTTTGTTTGTATCGGTTTATTAATGTGCTAAGATATAAATAAAAAAAATTCAACTACTGAATTCTTACAGGGCCTCAGGGGTCCTTAACAGTCCTGGGTGAAGGATATGTTTAGATTTGTCATCATAATATTCATTGAATCATTTAATCGGAGAGGTACCAGTGCTCCCCGTGTCAGAGGCTGAACTGTGCGTACCTTCCACTGTCGATGAGCTGCTAGGTAACGCTGTAGTCTCATCTGGGATTTGAGACGGACTCGGTGTTGCTTCGCTTTTTCCTCCAAATTATTCAGCCAGCTGTGTTTCATGCAGCCTGAGGCGCTCAGTCGACTGCTGCCGCGCACACACACACACACACACAGACAGTGTTATAATGATACACCTTAACAGTAGAGAAGCAAAACATCGTACGCAAACATACATATACATATATATATTTATATATGGTCAGAGCATGTTTATATTAATGCGCTCGTTCTAATATGTCATCGTTTCCATAGTAACAGCTCATTCGCAGGGTGTGTGTAATCGTTTTCTCCAAGGGGATGTTTATCATTTATGGAAGGAGTCTCCAGTGTCTTATTAAGTCCAAGAGTGAAAAACAGAGAGGCTGGTGCGGGAGCGACTGTTTATAGCTGCTATAACATAAGTGAGAACAGGACATTCGACAACGTTAAATGTGACTGTAAATGTTCTTTTTTTTTTTTTTAATGAATAAATATGGAAACATCAGACTCGCAGGTGTATTATTTTCTCGCAAATCTCGCTCTGTGTGTGTTATAGTTATAATGTTGTAATGTTTCAGAATTATAAATAGAGTAAAACAACGTGGCAACACTAATTAAAACCTACTGTTAGGCTGCTGGTCTCTTTCCTTGGCGCTAATTAAACGTTGTTAATTGTCATTTGAATGGCAGCTCGGCTTAATTAGCCGTGTGGTATTTGTGAAGGAGCCCGAGCTGCCGATTGTGAATGTGCTGTTAGTCGTCATTAGCTAAAAGCATGCATGACCCTTTAACCTGAAACACACTGGTGAGAGAGAGAGAGAGAGAGAGAGAGAGAGAGAGTTGGCAAAAAATCCATTAAAACATATGTTATAAATCACACACTGCTGAACGGATCAGGGTGTACTGTGAGTGTGTGTTCAGGGGCACGTTTTCATATCTTGGTGGAGAACAAATGTTCACCCATCCATCTGACCATCAGTTCATCCAAGCATACATATATTGGTGTATCCATCAGTTTATCTACCCATCCATCCATTCAACCTCCATCCTTCCATCCATATCATTTATTTTCCATCCATATATCCATCCATCCATCCATCATTTACTATATTTATTTATTTGTTCTTTCTCTTGATCATGTGTTCATTTATACATTTCTTCATTGATGTATCGTAGCCTGGCTCTTCACTATTGTTTTTCTTGTCCCGTTTGTGCAAGAGCTCATATTGTAAACCCTGGGTTCGCTCATCCATCCATTTATCCATCGGTTCATCCAGTCCAGTGGTGCATCCATCAATTTATCTACCCATCCATCCCTTCAACCTGCATCCATCCATCCATCAATCAGTTCATCCAATCCAATGGTGCATCAATCAATTTATCTACCCTTCCACCCATTCATCATCTGTCCATCCATCCATCCATCCATCCATCCATCAGTTCATCCAATCCAACAGTGCAGCCATCAATTTATCTACCCATCCATCCCTTCAACCTGCATCCATCCATCTATCCATCAGTTCATCCAATCCAACAGTGCAGCCATCAATTTATCTACCCATCCATCCCTTCAACCTGCATCCATCCATCCATCAATCAGTTCATCCAATCCAATGGTGCATCAATCAATTTATCTACCCTTCCACCCATTCATCATCTGTCCATCCATCCAATCACATGAAATGATGCACCTATCTATCCATTATCTACCCATCCATCCATTCAACCACCATCCCTCCATCCAACCATCATCAATTCATCCATCCCTCCATGTATTTATCCATTTATATTTGTTTTTAGCTCAGTGTTCATTACTGAGCTTAAAGTTTGGATTAGATTTAGGTGTAGTATCCTCACAAGCATACTAAGACAAATATGTGTGTGTGTGCGTGTGTTGCATGAACATGATTCACACTTTAGACTTTGTAAACACTCTACACCATTTTCCTTTTTTCATCTCTATACTCTCTGTACTCTCTAATTACCCCTGGATAGCTAATCGTTTCATGACCATTGACATGCCATACAGGCCAGCGAAGTGTCGAGCCTCTCCTACAGTTACGGCGATTCACGGTGGCTCTCTAACTCAGCGACGGCAGCGACATGCCGGCGGAAATGATTTTGAAATGTCTGCTATACAAAAGCCATTTTCGACAGACAAAACACAGCAATTACACAACACCATCAAAAACGGATTTTCTCAGGCATGTCTCGTTAAAGGGCATCTGCGTGCATGAGAGCGGGTGCGAATGTGAAGAATGTTAAATGTGGGTGTGTGTTGCGTCACTAAGTGCACCCTGTCGCAGATCTGTATGGGATCATTAGCAGGCAGTGGAGGCCCTCGCTGGCCCCTGCTGCTAGACTCGCCTATTGTCTTATGCCAGATGAGCAGTGACGCTCGAGTGCCACCAAAAAAGCCCCCGCCTTACAGCTCAGCCTCATCCATGCAGTTAATTTCAGCCTTTTCATGAACGCATCCGGATGTTTGCTGAGTTAAATGTTCGGTTCCGATGAGAGGAAATATGGGGATGAAAGAATGAACTGCCAGCCTTACATCCTGTTACTGCGAAAATATGAAAGCGAGAAGTTAAGTGGGTTGATCTTTCCTTAAAAAAAAAAAACAACTTTAAACTTTCACTAAAATGTTCGTCATTTTAAATTAAATATTCTAACTACAACATTAAAGTGTTTAATGTTTTATTTTTTATGATTACACCTCATAAAAAATGTATATGAATGAAATGCATTTTAGAAAAACATGTCCAGCCTTCCACCCCAATAGCCTAATATCGCTACTATAACCTTACCTAATTGGCTAACTGCTAATAAAATAGCTCACATTCAACACATGTCGAGTGGGATTTCAATATCGAAGCTGGATAGATGTTCAAACAAACAGATAGATGAAGGAATCCATGGATTGACTGATGGATGGATGGATGAATGGATGAATCAATGGATGAAAGGATGGATGGATGAATAGATGGTTGGATGGATGAATCAATGGATGGATGGATAGATGATAGATATATTGATGGATAAATGGCTGGCTGACTGGAGGGATGAATGGATGGATGGATGGACGGGTGGATGGACGGATGAATTAATGGATGAGAAGAAGGTTTAATAGATGTAGGAATGTCATTGAATCAGTGGATGGGTAGCTTGGATGGGCGGACGGATGGACGGATGCATGGATGGACAGACGGACGGATGGATGGATGGATGGATTGATTGATGGATGGATTAATTAATGGATGAGTAGAAGGTTTAATAGATGGATGAATGTTGGGATGGGTAGCTTGCGGGATGCACTGATGGATGTATGGATGGATGAACAGATGGAGAGATGGATGATGGAAAACAAGTTAGAAAAATAGAGAAAAACAGTCATGCGACGTGAAAGGTGGATATATGAATTAAGTTGGATGGATTAATTAATGATCAGAATAGAGTAGAAGGTTGGATAAATGGATGGATTTATGGATTAAAGATGGACAATAAATGGATGGATGGATTGATTGATGGATGGATGGATGGCTGGATAGATGGATGCTGTTGAATTGGTGAATAGATAGATAAATCGATGGATACACCAACATATGTTGGGTTGGATGAATTGATGAATAGATTAGGTTTGAAAACATAGCGAGAAACCTCAGTAATGCGCGACGAAAGGTAGATGGATGGAATCAATGGACGGATGGATGGATGGTTGGATGAATTATTGAATGGATGGATGTGTAGATAAGTGGATAAGTTGGTGGATGGCTGGACAGATAGATACCATTTTGCAGGGATGAGTAATTTAGAGATGAAGTCTTTCGCTTCTTCAGACACGTTCTCAAATGCCTCTGCGTCAAAGTCCCAGTTGGCGTGAAGGATGTTGTTCATCGTCTCAGCGTCGTTTTCACCCAGGAAAGGTGACAAGCCACTTAAACTGAAAAATAAAAACACACACACACAGAAACACGCGAAGACATTAGGACCGTTATATAATACACTGCCTGATAGGTTATTAATTAAAAGCCTTTTTTTTACAACCATTCCTAAAAGAGACTTTTAATTGATAATCATTGGCAAAACTGATCAAACAACCTCGTCCAACCTCGTGATAAATGTTCTGCTAACACTCTGGCACACTGTTTCAGTTTGAAGGACTAAAATCATGCTTAAGTACTTTCAAAAGTGTCCATTTTGTGCTGTAGACTTAAAAACAAAAAATTCTTCAATATTACGAAGTGTGGTTGAAATGCCATGATAAGAAGAAGAGCTGAAGGTGAATCCCTCCACAGTGTTGCTGGATAAAGCAATCAAGTCAGAATCATCAGTTTGGCAGGTTGGAGGATCGCTGTGTGTTCTAGGTGTTTGCTAATGGTGTGTCATCATCTTCAGTAGCATTCATCTTCTTCACATGTGCAACTGTGAGCACATGTAGCCTTGCAAAACACTCGAGGCCGGCAGTTATTAAAAGTTATGTCCGTATAAAACGCACACACACACACAAAAACAACACATACACACACACAACACACACACACACACACACACATATGCTAACCAAATGACTCCATTGGTCCTTTAAATAGTAGAGCAATAATTGAATAATCAAACTGGGGCACCGAGTGGCATGAAAGTAGGTCATGACATAATATTCTAGTCGAAAAAAGATCCTGCTAGAGCCTCTCCAACACTTGTCATGGTGTTGGCGCTAATTTACACGTTACAGTAGGGCTAATAATAGTGCTTTGGAATTTAAGTCAAGTTACAGGATGAAAAATAGCAGCAATACCTACAATAATCCTGATTCTTGAAAAACAACAACACCTTTTTAGTGTTACTGAAGAGGAATACAATGGTGCTGGAAAGATTTTTTTTAATTTTCCAAATTTCTGCATAAATCTGACCTGAAACATCATCAGATTTTCACACAAGTCCTCAAAGCAGATAAAGAGAACCCAGTGAAACAAATAAGACAGAAATATTATACTTGATCATTTATTTATTGAGGAAAATGATCCAGTATTACATGTCTGTGAGGGGTACAAGTATGTGAAGCTTTGCTTTCAGTATGTGGTGTGAGCTCCTTGTGCAGTAATAACTGCAGATACACGTTTGGGGTAACTGTTGATCAGTCCTGCACGTCGGCTTGGAGGAGTTTTATCCCGTTCCTCAGTACAGAACAGCTTCATCTCTGGGATGTTGGTGGGTGTCCTCACATGAACTGCTTGCTTCAGGTTCTTCCACAACATCTCCATTGGATTAAGGTCAGGATTTTGACTCGGCCATTCCAAAACATTACCTTTATTCTTCTTTGACCGTTCTTTAGTAGAACGACTCGTGTGTTTAGGCTCGTTGTCTTGCTGCATGACTCACTTTCTCTTCAGATTCAGTTCACGGGCAGAACTCGCTGGTATCATTCAGAATTCATTGTTCCATCAATGATGGCAAGTCATCCTGGCACAGATGCAGCAAAATAAGCCCAAACCACGATACTACCACCACCATGTTTCACATATGATCTTTAGCAAACAGCAGATGGACAGCCATGTTCTTTTTGGAGAGCATTGGCTTTTCTCCTTGCAGGCCTGCCATACACACCATCGCTGTTCAGTGTTCTCCTGATGGTGGACTCATGAACATTAACATTAGCCAATGTGAGAGAGGCCTTTAGATGCTTAGAAGTTACCCTGGGTTCCTTTGTAACCTCGTGGACTATTCATTCCGTGTCTTGCTCTTGGAGTGATCTGTGTTGGTCTCCACTCCTAGGGAGGGGAACAACAGTCTTAAATTTCCTCCATTTGTACACAATCTCTCTGACTGTGGATCGGTGCAGTCCAAACTCTTTAGAGATGGTTTTGTAAACTTTTCCAGCCTGATGAGCATCAACAACTCTGTTCCTGAGCTCCTCAGAAGTCTCCTTTGTTCGTGCCATGATACACTTCCACAAACATGTGTTGTGAAGATCAGACTCTGATAGATCCCTGTTCTTTAAATAAAATCGGACGCTCACTCACTCGCACCTGATCGTCATCCCATCGATGGAAAGCACCTGACTCTAATTTCACCTTCAACTTGACTGCTAATCCTAGATGTTCCCATACTTTTGCCACTCAAAGATACGTAATATCGGATCATTTTCCTCAATAAATATGACCAAGATAATACTTTAAGACCTGTGTGAAAATCAGATGATGTTTTAGGCCTAGAACTTAGAACCATTTAGAATCTAGAAAATTCTAAAGGGTTCACAAACTTTCAAGCACCACTTCACTTCACATCACTTCAGTGATTTACTTACGGTCAGAATCTCACACGACTGAGACATGCCGGTTTATAGCAAACTTCACATCATGCGCTTAAGTCATTTAAAAGAGTCTATTCTTTTGCACGACACACGCATCGTCACACGCTAATTGTTAGGATGTAACACACGCGTACGTTACGCATACTGACGTTGCGAGGGGGGTCGAGGGGGATGGAATTATTCTAATTTTTTTTATATATAATTATTTCTGTGTCTGTGTTATTATTTCAGACATCAGATATTTATCATCTATATTAAATGTTTTATACACATTTTAGCATTTTAGAAAATGTTTGAAGGATTTTTACAGGCACCGCTGCTCTCATCAGACGGCACCCCAGGGTTCGCCGCGGCACCCCTGCTCTCATCAGATGGAACCCCAGGGTTCGCCGGATGGGAAACACTGCTCTAGTACACCATTTTGACCTTGGTAATCCAGGACCAGGAGTTGTAAACACTGTTTGTTGTTTTTGTTTTTTTTGCGTATTCATGTGAGTACCCAGGCCACGACCCATCTGTGAAGGGCTTCGTTGGTGGATTGTGATTGGAGTAAAGTAGATATTGTGTTTTCAGGACCTCTTAGCTGTCTCCCAGAGCCCAGAGCCTTTCATTAGAGGATTAGTGGATGCACTCATGCCTCAGGCTCTGATGTCTGGCTTTCATTCCCATTGCATTTGCATTTCCTTTTTGATCTCTCTGACATTAAAAGCCAGAAAGAGCGCCAGCAATATAAAATTCAGTTCAGTCAGATACTCAGTGCCAAATAGACTTTTTCTGCCGTTGTAAAATTCAGTTTCCGAGATGCAATGGCATTCTCAAATAGGTTTTAATGTATTCACTTTTTTTTTTTGTTTTTCCCCCCCAGTGTGCATGAATAGAAAAAGAAAGCTTGGTGAAAAAGACCTGTTGGAAATATCACATTTACATTTTAATAGTAAAGGCTTTACAGCTTTAGCTTTAGCTTTAGGGCACAACATGTACTATTATGAATTTGTCTCTGGATTTGAACCTACAGCATGTAAGTGATGACACCAACGCTCCACATGTCTGTAGGGAATGACACAAAGTCATAATTCACCACTTCAGGTGCCAAAAACTCAGGAGTCCCAAAATTGACCTTCAGCTTTTCTCTGGGTCGATATCTGCAAATCACAAGAAACAATAAACATCCAATGTTAGTATTAGTTCCTAATAGTTCCTAGATATTTAATCCACATATGGAATGACACATATACTTAACGATTTCCATAGATGGATATGACACGCCTACATACTGGGTTCCATACATGGACATGAACTGCCATCTTTCTGGTTTCCATACATGGTCATTACACGCCTATTTATTGTGTTCCATATATGGACAGGACACACATTGGGAATATTGGGATAGCCAGTCCAATTTATGTGTTTTTGTTGTGGACAGTAGACAACAATTTGGAATGTTATGAAAAAGAAAGAAACCACTGGTGTACTGAGCAACAGACACAAAATGGGTCAGCCAAGGAAAACAGCAGCAGCAGATGACAGATTCATTATCTCAATCAGAAACGGTATCACAATCCACCGTTCAAAGAAGACTTTAAGTACAGAAATATAGAACCCATACCACAAGATGTAAACCACTCATCAGCAGTAAGAGTCAGAAAGTCAGATTGGAATTCACAAAGGTTATACAGAGTTCTGGAACCAAGATGAACCTCTACAAAAGTGATGGAAAGGCCAAAGTGTGGAGAAAGAAAGGATCAACTCATGATCCAAACAAAACAAGCTGATCTGTGAAACATGGTGGAGGTAGTGTCATGGCTTGGGCTTGCATGGCTGCTTCAGGAACATTCTCACTAATCTTTATTGATGATGGAACTCATGATAGTAGCAGCAGAATGAATTCAGAAGTCTACGGGAACATTTTAAATTCCAATTTACAGAGAAATGCATCCGAATTAATTAACTCAATTACGCACTTTATCAGGGAAGAAAGTGGAAGAGGAGCCTGAAGAGAAAAAACCCCCAATACAAAGAACAAAAAAACAACAACAACAACAACACAAAAGAAGAAACCAACAGTTTGGAGATGATTGATCTGTTCCTATACTTTTGCTCACCTAAAAATTGGGTGTTCTCATAAAAAAGCTTCTATATTTAACGTTGTTCAACACGTCTAGATGTAAACACCATGAAATAAAAGCTGAAATCCTAAACTCTCGTCTCATCTCTATCTTTTCATCTCAACCCCAGATGTCTTCGTGTACACCACAAAAAAAAATGATCTGGCCTTGCCGTTCCATTAGTTTCGGAGGTGACTGTCTGGACATGACATGACAGGAGTGATTGAATAACACAAAGCAGTGCAGCCCAATGACTCAGAACTGCTGAAAAATACAACATTCATCTCAGGACGTAATTGTTGCCTGTGAATCTTTCGCATGATATCGCCGTGTCAATCTTTGTTATGAATAAGCGTGTAGGTGGAGGCGTGATGGCGGAGACGGGTTTGCTATATCAGACGTAGGGGCCAGATGATAAAGGCACTGTTGCCTGGTGAATCAGATGAGGATTGCGGAGAAGTATAATTACAGACAACTGGGGAGCTTTCTCTCTCTCTCTCTCTCTCTCTCTCTCTCTCTTCACACCATCACAAATAACTTTACAGACGTAATCAAAGGCATCTGTTTGATACAGGAAATTGTCCAACATCTACCAGAAAGAAAAAAAAGAAAAAAATCCCAACAACAATAACATCATTTACTTACTTTCTAGCAAGTCCGAAATCAATTATCTTGATTTGGTTGCTGGTGCTGCTGACACACAGTATATTTTCAGGCTGCGGTGGGGAGAAAAATATTTTTAAAATAATCATCATTTGTAAAATAAATAAATAAAACAATTCAACAAGAGCGTCTCACGTGTCTAGGACTATATAAGCGGTCACAGTTGGAGTATAATAGCTATGAAAGGTTCATGCCTTATTTTATACTGTGCTGTTTTTAGGTTCTTAGGGTTCTAAAGTCTAACATCACCAACTCATTCTTTAAAAAAAGATGTATCTTGTGTCTATGTATTATGCTCAGCTATTAACTAGAACATCTTTAAGAACAGGTTTACGTGTTTTGCTTAAACATTTTTAAATATCTTAGTGTACTTTAATATCAAATGACCAGAATCAGAATGATTATCATCGTGCACGAATTGTGTGGAGCGCACGGTGGTTTAGTGGTTAGCACGTTCGTCGGGGGTTTGATTCCCACCGTGCCCCTGTGTGTGTGTGTGTGTGGAGTTTGCATGTTCTCCCCGTGCTGCGGGGGTTTCCTCCGGGTACTCCGGTTTCCTCCCCCAGTCCAAAGACATGCATGGTAGGCTGATTGGCGTGTCTAAAGTGTCCGTAGTGTATGAATGGGTGTGTGAGTGTGTATGTGATTGTGCCCCGGGGTGTACCCCGCCTTGTGCCCGATGCTCCATGGGATAGGGATATCCACCCAGGTCCTTCTGGTAATTTCTAACAAGGTTGGAGACGCTTGAGGAGGATCTCGGACTCTCCTTCGAGCACGACATTTCGAGTTGCTCTTTTACAGTCGCAGGTTTGCACGATGAGTCTTAACCTCTGGACAGAGGCAACCGAGTTGAAAAAGTGATGGGAATTCCTGAAGCCATAAATCTTCACAAGAGGCTCTGAACCATCCATCCATCCATCTACAACCACTTATTCCTTCTTCAGGGTCGCGGGGAACGTGGACCACCAGCTATAATCATCAATAATCTGCTATCATGTTTTGTTGTGGATGTGGATTTGGGATCTTTTCCTTGAACAGGAAAAGGTCTATTTTTGGACAATGAAAAGATTTTGATTTCATCCGACTACAGCACACGGTGTTGCAGATGCGGCTGCTTGTAGTGGAATTTGATATTTAAAAGAAATTGTTAGAAGAAAGGTTAGGAGCTTCTCCAAACATCTGCATGGAAAATGTCAATAATTGTGTGTAAATGTCAATAATCTTCTTGTTTTTGTTTTTTAAATGAAGGGTGCCAATACTTCGGGAGTCGCATATAAGCAATCATAGAAGGAGTATTAGCATATACAGTCAGGTCCATAATTATTTGGACACACGTGGCCATAATCCCCCTCTCTTAGTCATAATGCAGGTATGCTTCAATGCAGAAATATAAACCAGAATTTCTGTTCATTTTTCTACAGACAGGTCCATAAATATTTGGACGGCGACACGATTTTCTTAATTTTGCCTCTGTTCACCAACACAAGGGATGTGAAATGAAGCAGTCGAGATGGCATGGATGTGTATGTGACTTTCAGCTTTAAATCAAGGGGTTTAACAAAAATATCGCATGAACCCTTTAGGAATTAGAGTCACATTTTTGTATACTAGAGTATTTCCATTCCATGATTTTGATCAGATGTGTACAGTGGCTCAACTCTGTATAAATTGCGAATATAGACTACCCCTGCTGTTCTACTGTACGTGTGTGATTTAGGTAATGTTGAAGTACGACTGCTGAGGTAACGCATCAGTGTGTGCGTGTGATGAAGTGCAGATCGTTTCACCTTCAGGTCCAGGTGCAGGATGTACTGCTGATGGAGGTACTGCACTCCCTCGCAGATCTGCCGCATGAACACGATGGCGTCCAGCTCCGTCAGCTGGTAATCTTCGTTTACGATGCGGTCGAACAGCTCGCCGCCCTCCACACTGATCAGGAAAAGACAGCCAAGCAGAAAAATCAAAAATAATCCCAAACCGTTTGTGTTCTTGTTCCCATTGTTCACACTTTCAGTTTAGTTTAGGTTTTAATGATAATAAACAGGTTCATATCTGACACAACACTCCGGTTAAATAGAGCGATTACATATCTATCAATAAAACAATCAATCAGTCTATCTGTCTGTTTATTTATCACTTTATCAATCTATCTATCTATCTATCTATATCTATCTATCTATCTATCTATCTATCTATCTATCTATCTATCTATCACTCTATCACTCTACATCTATCTATCTATCTATCTATCTATCTATCTATCTATCTATCTATCTATCTATCTATCTATCTATCTATCTATCTATCTATCTATCTATCTATCTATCTATCATCTATCACTCTATCTATCTATCTATCTATCTATCTATCTATCTATCTATCTATCTATCTATCTATCTATCTATCTATCTATCACTATCACTCTATCTATCTATCTATCTATCTATCTATTTATCTATCTATCTATCTATCTATCTATCTATTCATCCATCTTATCTACTATTATCTATCACTATCACTTCTATCTATCTATCTATTCATCTATCTATCTATCTATCTATCTATCTATCATCTATCACTCTATCTATCTATCATTCATTTATCTAATCTATCTATCTATCTATCTATCTATCTATCTATCTATCTATCTATCTATCTATCCATCTATTTATCTATCTATCTATCTATCACTCTATCTCATTCATTATCATATCTATCTATCTATCTATCTATCTATCTATCTATCTATCACTATCACTCTCTTCTATCTATCTATCTATCTATTTATCTATCTATCTATCTATCTATCTATCTATCTATCTATCACTCTATCACTTATTATCTATCTATCTATCTATCTATCTATCTATCTATCTATCTATCTATCACTATCACCTATCTATCTATCTATCTAATCATCATCTATCATATCTATCTCATCTATCTATCTATCTATCTATCTATCTATCTACTATCTATCTATCAATTTACTCATTTATTTATTTATTCATTTATCTATCTATCTATCTATCTATCTACTATCTATCCATTTATTCATCTATCTATCTATCTATCTATCTATATCTATCTATCTATCTATCTATCTATATTTATCTATCTATCTATCTATCTATCTATATCACTCTATCTATCTATCTATCTATCTATCTATCTATCTATCTATCTATCTATCTATCTATCTATCTATCACTAATCACTCTATCTATCTATCTATCTATCTATCTATCATTTATTTATCTATCTATCTATCTATCTATCTATACTATCACTCTATCTATTATCTATCTATCTATCTGTTTATCCATTATCCATCTATCCATCTATCTCTATCTATCTATCTATCTATCTATCTATCTATCTATCTATATCTATTATCTATCTATCTATCTATCTATCATATCTATCTATCTACTATCTATCTATCTATCTATCTATCTATCTATCTATCTATCTATCTATCTATTTATCAGTAACATGACGAGCTGAATGTATATAAATGGATAAAAGGTATGCTGTGCTGTATAATGGTGCAGTATAAGTGGAATGAAACCCTTCAGGACTTTGGGCTCATGGCAGTAACTCAGCACCCTGTAGTTGATTATTTTCCTGTAGCAGCATGATGCGGAGTTTCATTCCTCACCCACAGGTGCTTCATCATCCCTGAAGTAATGCTTTAGAGTTCGTACCACACATTCACCTGGATAATACCAAGAACTCTCAGGAAGGTAAAAGAAAGAAAGTGTTACTCTTTGTGTTGTTAGTCTAACACGTCTGATCTCCACGTCTGATGTCGTGTGACTTGACGTCTGCGGTTAAATTGTTTGGATTGTTTAATCGAACAGAAGAATTGTTTGTTTGAGTGATTATAATTAAACACGCAGAACCATAACCAGATCTGTCAGAGCTGTCTTGTCTGGTTAACGCTTACAGAAGTGAGAATGACACAGTGTAAAGGGGTGTGTGTGTGTGTGTGTGTGTGTGTGTGAGAGAGAGAGAGAGAGAGAGAGAGAGAGGGTGTCTCACAGTTCTTGTCAGCATGAACAGAGCTGCTGAAAAACACACTGAGTGAAAGGAAATTTGTCTTGCAAATGAATCTGTAATGGATGCAGTCAGAGCAGACCTCAAAGCCTTAATGAGTCGAGGTATACAAAAGAAAAGAAAAGAAAAGAAAAGAATGTGCCGATGTGAACAACAGGTAGAGAAAGACAGGCGTGTTTACTTCTCACCGCCGTGAAAAACACAACATAATAACCGTCTGTTATGAAAGTGTTTACTTACTACTCCATTATAAGGGTGAGATTGGTCCGGGACTCGAATGCGTCATACAGCTGAATGAGGTTTACGTGATTTAACTGGTTCATCATCCCGATCTCATTCTTCACCTCCTCCTGTTAGGGATGGAGGGAGGGAAAGAAAGTGCAGGTAAACATCATGGGATCCTCCGTTCTCTGGATTTGACCTCTATTTCACACCTAAATCCTGATCCAAAAACACTGGGTGTTAAAATTACACGAAAGAGGCTCGACGTCATCCAGATTTAAATGCACAACACACCACACACACACACACACACACACACACACACACAGATGATTTTTAAATTTCATGGTGAGTTTTTGGAAGCAAGACCGAGCCCAGAGAAGCATTTAGGGATGTTTTGCAGAGACAGAGGTTGACATCACCAGACGTGTGTGTGTGTGTGTGTGTGTGTGTGTGTGAGTGGTTTCAGTGGAAATGATGGGTCCGTAATTGTGTGTTGTCACAATGATAGTGTGTGGGTCAACTCTTCAAATCTTCTGGTCTCTTTAACAACAAGGCAGAGTCATAGCCAATGTGTGTGTGTGTGTGTGTGTGTGTGTGTGTGTGTGTGAGGCTTTTCTACAAATGCTCAAGAAAACATGTTGGCCATATACATAGTGTTACTTACACTACACCACAGCGTCTTGAATTCTGGACTGTGATTGGTCAGGAGGTGCTGATTAGTTTTCTAGAACGGATCTGACAGCAGCGCAGCTCCAAACCACAGCCTCGTTCTAATACGTTACCGTTTCTATAGTAACAGCTCACTCACAGGCGGACGCTCCGCATGAACAGATTGAAGTTTTCTGTAATGGTGTTTAATGGAATCCTTATTTGTGGAAGGAGTCTCCAGTGTCAGTGGGTTGTAACAGTCAGAGGTACAGCTGTAACTTTAAGGACAGAGGAGTTTCCTATAACAGCACAGTTTGGTCTCTTACTTAAAACATGGGAGGAAGTTTCATTTGAACACTGCACTGATAAACTGATAGTATTTTCACAAATCGATTAAGCGAACTCTCGCGTTTTATGGCATTTGACGTCGTCCTCTCGGCTAGATCTAATTCAGAAGTTGCACACGGGTACAGAGCTGCACTGAAAGCCACGGGAGCGGGATGCACAGTGTCCGTGTGTCGTAGGAGGAATCTTTCATGTTGTCCCGTTATGGAGAAGCCTACAGCTTCTTATAGCTCGAGTCACAGCGGGTGTTTATGTGAGTTTGTACAGCACTGCGGGCTAGTACGAGTTCTTCAGAGACATCAGGAATTATAAAGCTGGTCCGGGACATGACACGCACAGATTGGAGCAGAAGGAGAGAGACTGAGAGAGAGAGAGAGAGAGAGAGAGAGAGAGAGAGAGAGAGAGAGAGAGAGAGAGAGAGAACGAGAGAGAGAGAGAGAACGAGAACCAGAAAGAGAGAGAGAGAGAGAGAGAGAGAGAGAGAATAAAGGCAGGAGTAAGGCTGTACTACGACAGCTACTGGACTTTCACATAAAAGCCGCCTTTGAAAGTGAGAGAGGGTAGGTGTGGAGGTGGAGAGGGGGATGTTGTTTTGGCTTGAGCTTTTTTTTTTCCCACTCACCCTTTCTTTCAACCCCTTCACTTTTATCATCTTGGCAGCCAGAGTGAGACCTGAAGAGCGCTCAGCACACTTATGAACCTGGCCGAAACGTCCCCTGCAGAGACAGCGAGCAGAAAGCACACAGTGTTTAGAACAAAAGGCTTACAATGCTTTACCATCCACACTCCTGGGCAAAAACAAAACAAAACGCCCCAAATATCCAAATATTCATCTTTTAATGGTCCTAACACGAAATCCGAATGAAACAAATGCACTCCTGAGACTTCCTGTGCCACCATGTGATCAGCTGCTGCAGTGACCTGAAAAACAGGGAGATTCACTTGTACCGTGTTCTACTGCTCGAAGGTGAAACCGTGATAATGATTCAAATTCAAACGAACACATGTCTGGGTGTACAGAATTCAACTACAGTGAAAAATCAAGTCAATGAAATGAAATTTTAAAAATCTATAAAAAAAAAAGAGTAATAAAATGTAAAGCTAGTGTGCACCGAAACAAGGATAAAATTCGCCTTTATAATTTTCGCATCTCACGGATCAACACTGTTTATGACATCATTCTGCACTTCGGCTTCTCCTCAGATTTTCTGTCCAATCGAGCGCTCTCTAGAATCTGAAGTGTCCCGCCCCCCCAGCGTTATAAAAATCACCTTTCCGAAGTTGCCGTTGTTGAGCGAGAGAAATCACATCAGCAAGCACGAGCCGTAAATGTGTCTTCGGCGGTTCAAATGCACGCGTTTTATTCCGTTTTGTTCAATTCTCCAATTGTAAGAAGGAAATGGCTTGAACTTATTCACTTTCAATTTTGTTTTTTTTTATAAACCACTTTGTCTCAACTCACCCTGACTTCCTGTTTCCGGTGATACGATTACGTCAACACATCGAAAAAAAAAATATAATATATAAACATGAACCACCACTTGTTCTAATACAATATCGTTTCCATAGCGACAACTGACATGCTGGACGCTCCACATGTACCACCTCTAGGTCCCCGTAGGCCCCGCCCACCGACGTTTGAAGGTGGAATTTAAATGTAAATATATCACTGATTTATTTAAACACTAAGAAGCTTCACAAAAGTATTTACCCTCATATACTAGCCAAAAGGAAAGAAGCAAACATGTGTGTAGTGTACATTCAATATGTTTTCACTAGGAAAAAAAATTTTTCAGGCAAAAGCGGACTCTGTTTTCTTCTCGGAATAAAGTAGAGTGTGAGTCAACAACAGCCCAAAATAAACTCTGTCCATGACAAGTCAGAAGCAAGCCCAGCACTTATTTCTGCCCTATTGGGGGGAAGGGATTAGTCTCTGTACTCTCTCTGTGCTCTGTGGATGCCAGTTATTCAGCTTTGACCCTCCGCATGCTATCAGCAGCCCTCGGCCCCTTGCTCCACCTTCTCCCCCGCCCCCCCTTACGCCTGCATAGTTATCTCCGTATCTGCATTGCTATTATCATCGGACGCAAGTGGGCGAATGCCAAGTTGACAGTGAATCGATAGCACAAAACTATAATTACCCAGCGGTGAGGTCTTATCACACACTCTGTGGGTCTGAAAGGGACGCAGGATGCTAACGTACAGCAGCTTAAGAAGACGATCACAGGAATTTACAAAGGGTCACAGTAGCGCTAAACTCGACAAATTAGCACAACATTCATGTCAATCTATAGCTCTATAGCGGCGTTTCTCAACAATATTTCAGTCAAGGCACCCTTTGAAAACGTAGAAAGATTTCTGGCACACTACACTAACGCTAGACAGCGTTAGCTACATGAGCATGAAGTTGACGATCCAGAAGCATCTGGAGCTTTTCTTTTAAGAAATCTGTCCATATTCTTTTGCACTACACGCGCTAATTATGGGGATATAACACACGCGTACGTTACGTTACTGACATTGGCGTGCTGCCATCCACGCTCTCTCTATTAAAAACACAGCATAAATGTCATGACATTTTAAATAGAAAACTCAGCACGAGGAGCTGGTTGCTAGCAGCACACAGCAGCGATCAACATAAACAGAGCTAAATACAATGCTCCACGATGCTCGTGTTTGATAAACACTAATGCTGCGTCCCAATTCGCCTACTATCCTTCCTAAATAGTATCAGAGATGAGAATTAACCCGGCCCATTAGTGCGTAGTATGTTGAAACGGGTATCCCAGAGGTAACCGGATGGTGTACGAGTTCCGGTAGTTTGTGGATCCGTGGTCACTTTTTCACCTAACGTTACCGACGACTCCTTATGGTATCAGTGGCTATGAGTATTGATGAATACCAAAAAAACATGTACTCAGTCTGGGAAAAATTTTTACTGATTGATCCCCAATGTGGAAAATCATGTAAACTGAATCAAGTACAGCAGAAAATTTGATGAAGAAAGAAGAGAAATGATTTATAATCGCACTAGATGAGGATGAGGTTCCCCTTTTGAGTCTGGTTCCTCTCTAGGTTTCTTCCTCCTATCGTCTCGGGGAGTTTCTCCTCACCACCGTCACCTCTGGCTCGCTCGTTGGGGATAAATTTGTATTTTTTTTTTAATTAAAAAATAATACTAATCTAGATTTCCGTGAAGGTGCTTTGTGATCCAGTAAAAGCGCCGTATAAATAAAAACGCAACCGAATGTAATCGAATTGAACCCCATGAAACTGAACTCATGAATTCGCCTACATATAGCGGCTCAGTTCCCATGATGCCTTGCCTGTGCTGTAGTGCATTTTCAGGTTCGCACGTTTCAGGGATTTTTTGACCCCAGACTCTTCTTCGGAAACCGAAAGCCGAGCGCTGTTCGGGTTCAGGAATTCTTATTTATTTTTTAAAAAACGAGAAGTTTTGTTGCTGAATAAGTCTGTGGCAGCGTGTCTCGGGTCAATGCTCTTCTCTCCAAGTTTCCATCCAATGAGATTCATCCTGCTGCTGTGTGCAGTTTCATCACCGCTAAATCCACGTTTCGCAGATCAGCTTTAGTTAATCCTTCAATCATAAGGCTGTTAAATATATAATAATGAACAGAATTTTTCTGTTACAGATCCTACTACAAACATTGTTGTTGTTCTTTCGGCTGCTCCCGGTTAGGGGGTCAACAATCAATGTGTTTAATTTGGCACCGGTTTTATGCTGGATGCCCTTCCTGAAGCCACGCTCCCATTTAATCTGGGCTTGGGACCGCCACTGAGAGTACCTGTGGCTGGGTCGGTTCCCTTCCGGGAAATCCGAGAGTGCGGGATCCTAGCCACTAGCCCATCAGGGGTAAGTGTACACAACATAAATAAATAAATAAATAAACAAACAAACAATCAAATACCACCCCAAAGCGGGTTATTTCCCAATAACAGCACGCCCCAGTGTGTTTTACTTCTCTTATACCACAGCAATTTGCCTAGGATTAGAATTTTTTGAATGACACATCGTACATTTTTTTCTCATTTATAGTTTCTAGTTACATTTAATGTTGTGGAATATCTGCAAAACTAGTTAGGTCCTGTCCTTATAGCAGCTCGTTCCCCCACCGGCAGCCCCGAAGCGCTGACACTGGAGACTCCTTCCACAACCCTATACAGAAAACTTCATCATATCAAAGATTTGTTAAAAATTTCTCTATGTGGAGCGTCCGCCCTACAAGTCCCTGTGATTGAGCTGTTACTATGGAAACGATATTAACGAAAATTTATCAACACGTTCCGACCAATCAGAATCCAGATTTCAACCGCCCTGTGCATTCGATCTGTGCTACGAGAGAGCGCAGAATGATGTCTGTGGCTGATGTTAACACTTTTCCTTACATTTTATCGCAGCTACAAAAACTGTTCCAGGCCACCATAACAATTTTGAAAAATCCATATAAATAAATATAATACAAATATTTTTTTCGCAATTTTGGAAATGTATTTAAACCAGACACCCTTATTGGAGCAGTGGTGGCTTGGTCTTGAGGCTTTGGGTCATTGAACAGAAGGTCGGGGTTCAAGCCTGAGCACTGGCAAGCTGCCACCGTTGCACCCTTGAGCAAGACCCTTAACCCTCTCGCTCCAGGGGGTACTGTATCATGGCTGACCCTGCGCCCCGACCCCGACTTCCTTACATGCTGGGGTATGCGGATAAAAGAATTTCACATTTATGTGAGTAATAAAGACTAATAATGATCATTATTTAACCATAAGATTTATCTTTTGTCTTTTACAGGAGTTCTACCTACAAATCCTTTTTAATAGAGAAATATTCTTCTGTATAGTTCTACATAGAACCATTATGGGTTCCCCTGTAGAGTAAGAAATATACAGTACATAGACAATGCAGTAGACGTTTTCATGCTGTAGTCAGGAGGAGAGACGCTGACCCACACTCACCCTCCCAGCAACTCTTTGGGTTCCACTGTGTAATAGGAGCCGAGGGGAACCTGCTTGGCGCTGACGATGCGGTGCTCGAATGGGGCAGGTCGAGGAGGGCAATCGTCTGGGGGGAAAAAAACAAAGAAGTGAAGCGCAATAGGTGTGAAATAACTGACTGTGACTTGGCGAAGCGTGAAAGGTGAAAGGTGACACGTGACGTCTGCGACTCTGTTTACAACGTCTAATGGAACAGAACATTAACATTAACGTCAGGAGCTTTGGAAGAATCCTGCTGTCGTTACTGTTATACGAGTACACGAGCGATAACTCCGCTTCCAGCTAATGCTCTACAGTATCGAATGCTCGGAAGGTGCAGCTGCTAACAAAGTGGGCCAATTTATCTGATTCATCTCTGTCACAGCGATGTTCAAATCTTCCTTCTGATTGCTGGTGATTTATTTTCTATTACATTAACTCTGACAGTAGCACAGCTGCAAATCGCCATGTTTATATTGATGTTCTTGTTCTAATACACTTTTGTTTCTTTAGGAACTCAGGACATTTTAGAACCTGCAGTTTCTTCTTTGATCTCAGAATCTTTTTTAGGAAACCATTCTAGGAACCTATGTTCTACTGTAGGGAACTTTTACCTTCAAGAACCCAGGAGAAAAAAAAATTATAATTATATATATATATATATATATATATATATATATATATATATATATATATATATATATATATATATATAGAGAGAGAGAGAGAGAGAGAGAGAGAGAGAGAGAGAAATGTAGGACCTTTTAAGAACCTTTGCTCTTCTTCTGGAACCCAGAAACATTTTCAGGAACTCAGAAACCATTTTTAGAACCCTAGGTGCTTCTTTCTAATCTCAGACATTTTCAATAACCTTTTCTACAACCCATGAACTTTTCATGAACCCATGAACTTTAGCTACAATTCCACCGGAGGAACCTGAGCCAAGTTTAACACCAAATTGTGGCGAGGTAGAACGCAAGATCACGCACGACTCCACGACGCTGTTTGAGATGCTAAACTGTGCAAAATGCTAAACCGGTAGCGATAAGCTTCCTTTACTTTTTTAACAGTATTAGACTCGAAGCTCCAGCGCAAAACTGAAGGCGCAAATTCAAATGTCTCGGCTGATCGACTAGATTTGCTTTTGATTTATTTTTTGTATTTGCATGTACAGATAATGTGGAAAATCTTTAGAACATGATAATATATGGTGTGAAAATAACGGTGTGAGTCATGAGCTCAGCAGAACTGTATTACATGGCTGAGAAAACCCAATTAGAAGACCGTGTTATGGTCTGGATTGCTTGTGACTGGATTGTTTGTGTTGAAATGGACCCCCTGTCGGTCATTTTATAGACACTCCCGTTCACTCCGCCGCCATTTTAGACATCAGCAAGCTCCCAGCACAGCCTGATAATTCTCCTGTGAGCAAGCGGTTCAATCTGTGCTTTGTGAAAACTTCTCAGCTGTAAAACCTGTGGAAACCCGTTTCAGCCACTGAGAAAAAAAAAAAAAACGAAATAAAAAAGGTAATTGTGACTTTATTTCAGGAACCGTGTCAAGTGTATGTCTAATTTTTTTTTTTTTAAGTCAAAATTGTGCGATGTGAACTCGTAAGTGTGGGGAAAAAAGTCAGAATTGAGAGAAATCAAGTAGCAATTCTGAGATATAAAGTTGCAATGACCTTTTCATCTTTTTTTTTTTCTTCCTCTGCAGCAGAAACAGGCTTCCATAAAAACACTCACAGCACTTTTCCAAGATGGAGTCATTTATTTCTGATGAAGGAGATGCAGAATTTATGTTTTTTCCTGGATGGGAACGAGAACCAGATTTACACAACAAATCAAATGTGATAAGGAGACAGCGGGAACATCCTCAGAAAAATCATCATGCGTCTTTATAATGGTATAACGTGGCTTTCAAGCAGATGAACGGCAGCTCTTTTAGCTAGCCGTGCTAACATGCTAATATCGTAGCTTAGAGCTCATAAGAGTTTATTACGAGGAGAAAGAAAGGAAAGGAACAGAACTCGTGAACGGAACTCATGAATCATTATAACTCATTATAAGCAGGGATCTTGCTTATTTATAGTGTTAAAAATCGGGTTTGCTAATGCTAAGTCTAGTTGAACTACAGTAGGTTCTGGGGGAGGAGCTTTGTGTCCATGGGTGGGAATGGGGGCGTGGTCAATGTGTCAAATCAAATCATTGAAATTTTATTCGACTCCAATTATTTAAGTGCCACCGGACTAATCATGCCAAATTTGGACAAATCATACCTAATGTACCTTTAAGTGTTTTAAACACTTAAAAACCACCTCCAAAATGTATTTTACGCACCAATGATCGGAAACTGTAAATCCACGCCTGCGGATTTCGAAGGATCCTCACTCTGTGGTGCAGAACTCGCCACTTCGTCATGTTTTGAAGCCTCGGATTTGTTCTCGGGCGTTTTAGGCTTTTCCAGAACCACATCTGCAGCCTCAGTGCTGGTGTTCTGGGTGAGCCGTTCGGGTTCGGGTTCGGGTTCACGCTCAGCTTCTGTCGGCTGTGGAGTTTCCAGAGCAACGGTCTCCTTCTGTTCCAAGTTCTCCGTGACTGGCAGGATCGGCTTTGCGTCGTGACACGGCTCGGCTGCAGGGACGTCTTTAGTTTTTTGCTCACGTTCCCTCTTTTGCTTCGGCTCCTGTTTTTTAATTAAAGAGTCCACAGAGGGCAGGACAGCAGCTGCAGAAACATCTGTGCGCTCAGGTGTTTCTGGGGTTTCGGTTTCTGGGGTTTTGCTAGAAATACATAATCCAAATCATTAGTTTAATCATCTTTTAACATGGTTCTTGTCACATTCATACACATTAAAGCTTGTTCTTAAGAACACAAGGCAAATTGGACGAGATTGGCATGGTATGAAAACCAGACTGAATTGGGAACTGTAAATTAGTAGGAGATAGTCTGTCAGGAACTCAGAGCTTACTCCACCCAGCTGAAATTAGCTGTGGAGTTCCTTACACTCTGAACATATTTTAGCGTAAGTAGTGACGGCTCCACGCAGCAGCCCTGCTCCTTTCCTCTTACACTACAGCTAAGGTTTTGCATCTCATTAAACAACGGCTAGTCGAGACAAAACAGGCGCATTAACACCCAAAGGCTGGATGTTAAAGGTCTACATAATTCGGGCACCTTTTAGACACCCAGAAACCTTCAAAGAAAACATTTGAACTTTTGAGGAACGCCAGAAAATGTTTAAAAAGACCGGAACTTTTTATGGAACTTTTTCAGGGATCGGGAAACTGTGGAAGTAGGCAAATGGTTAGAAACTGTTTAAGGACACTTTTTCAGGAACTAAGGAACTTTTTTCGCTAGATCAGATGCCATTTTAGAAAGATGTTTTTTAAAACCCCAAGACACTTTAGAACCCATTAATACTGTATATATAGTACTCCCAGAGCTTTTTTTTTTGGAGCTCTGGCAACTTTTTAGGACACTCAGAACCTTTTTAAGAAACTTTTCTAGAACACCAGGACCATTTTGGTGCCTGTGTTCTTTTCTCAGCAACTAATTAACTTTAGTTGCATTTCTGCTGGAGGAACCTGGCCGATAGTTCTCTGCTGGAGAACTTGCAGTTTTTGACGTGTTTTGAAACGGTTCCTAATGTTTCTGCTTTCCAGATAAACGTTCCTGGGTTTCTGAAAAGATTCCTGTGATGGAAAAGCAGCAAGAGTTAGTGAGTTCCTGAAAAGGAAAACGAACCATGCGTAGGAGCAGCGTGACATCACGAGCGAACGGAAACACAGCTTTACACAGTTCCTGGAGTGAGATGAGAACGCAGAACAGGAACTCTGCCAAGAGTTCCTTTTCAGGAGACCCTTCAGTTCCTCAAAAACCTTCAAAAATATCAAGCCAAAGGTCTTTATCCTCTCAATCGGGAACCTCTAATTCATCTGACCCCAGGCTATGCTTGCCTGAACGTCCTTAAGTCTCACACTTCATAACAATGAGACACTTTGGCAGAGGATAAAAACAGACACGGGAGAATTCCATCCAATTCCAACTTTGCGGAAATTTTACGACGGTTAATTTACAGGCTTTGAAAGTTCCCCTGTGTTCTGAACCGACGGCGGCTTCAACATTAAACCTCTCGGTTCATCAGGAACCTGACTCCTGGCGAAACCGCATCCATCCTCGAGCGTGACTGAGACCCTTTGTTGTTCATACACAGCATCATCCGCACGTTTCACATTTCAGTAATACATCAAATAAAGGCATGCAATCACTCTGAGTGAGATGCGCCTCTCCAAACACTCCGAACAATGCAACAATACATCGCTGTGATCGTGTGAGTACGTGTATGTACGTGTGTGACAATGTGTCCTCTGAGATGATGCTTGCTCGGATTGTATTTATATTTCTGCATTCTTCTGCGGCGGAATGACAACACGCCTCTCTTGTACGCAATGTACGCAGCACAGCAGGATATTTCCACTGAATCTCCACCTTGTTGGATGACGTGGTCAAGAGGATGCACTAGTGAGGGTGTATAACAGTGGCGAGAGAGAGCGAGCGAGAGAACGAACATCTGAGAGTTGACTCGCTATTAAAATCATTTGCTGTCAACCTCACGGTAACCTGGTGGCTTTTCTTCTCCGGTTATTAGCGCGTGCTTTCACCTTCATCTTCTAATGAGTTGGGGGCCAAACCACAGGTTACAAAGAGACGGCGTTTCCAAATGACAGGAGCACAATGCTGACTCATTACCGTGTCTTTGAGACCAGTGTGAAAGCCAGAAATCATGCAGATACAGGTCGAGAGCTTCAGCTAATGTTCACATCGAACAGACGAGAACGTCAGAGGAGAACGTTCAGACTGGTTCAAAGTGACAGGAAGGCTACGGTAACTCAAATAACTACCGAGCAGAAAAGCATTGCCAAAGGCACAACGTGTCGAAGCAGATGAAGAACACATCGGTTTCCACTTCACTCAGCCAGGAGCGGGACTCGGCGGATACTGCAGACGCAGACGGACCCAAACTGAAGATCAGAAAAAAGACCAAGCCATGCTTTTCCAATCTTCACCAGTTTCTGTGACCGAATTTAACTATCGAAATATATCCAGCTGATCTTATGTGACGTGCTACTCTCATTTTTACTGACGCAGTTATTACACAAATGTTTTCCCCCCCCCAATGTTACCGACCCCTGCTTACTACAAAGGTAACACGGTCCTTGGAGTAGGACCGTGGAATAGCTTTCACACTATCTGTTGTTACCCGGATGAGGACGGGTTCCCTTCTGAATCTGGTTCCTCTCAGGATTCCTTCCTCTTAACATCTTAGGGAGATTTTCCTCACCACCGTCACCACCGGCTCGCTCATAAGGGATAAACTCATACACTTAAAATCTCTATCCTGTGTTTATATGTTTCTGTAAAGCTGCTTTTGGACAATGTCCGTTGTCATAGAAATAAAATTGAATTAAAATCCAATTTTTTTCGGACATTTGGCGGACACCCTTATGTAGAGTGACTTACATTTATCTCATCTATACAACTGATCAGTGGCAGCTTGGCAGGGCTGGGATTTGAACAGAGCGTGCTGTGATGTAACTGCGCAGAAAGTCCCATTAATGAGAGTTTAAAGGTGAAATGCCCTTTTAGACATTTCTCAATCCCATCTGGGAGGAAATCTCTTAAACTCTGTTCGGACGTTCCTGACTGAACACATGAAGGAAGCAATTAGGAACCCAAATCCCTGCAGCACCGGGGTTTAGGTGAATCAGTTCCACAAGACTGAATCGTTTCGATTTTGAAGGCTCACCTCTCGAGCTGAGAAGCTGCAGTCACGGAGACGCTCTCTGCAGGCAAGACTTTGTCATCTTTGCTGACTTCGAGCACTTCGGACTCACTCGGGCTCTCAGGAGCGAAGGCCTGAACTCGGCCCGGCTCTCTGCTCTTCAGCGTCACCTCCTTTGGCCTGCGCTGGGATTTAGGAGCCGGAACTTCTCCTGTCAGAGCTGGAAAGGAACCAAGGGCTAGAGACTTGACTTTATGTTCTTGATGCTTGTGTGAGACTGTAGAGGGAAATCAGTGGCAGAGTTTATTATTAATAACACATTTATTATAACGTCAATGTCAAATTGATTTCACACAAAGATATCTCATTCGAATCTCGGTTGTGAGCGAACAAATCAGTATGAATGCAAATCCAGTTCCAAGTATTTTACATGAACAGGTGTAGACGTCAATCCTGTTACTGTACACGTCAATGCTTTTACTGTACACGTCAATCCTGTTACTGTACACGTCAATCCTGTTACTGTACACGTCAATGCTGTTACTGTACACGTCAATCCTGTTACTGTACACGTCAATCCTTTTACTGTAAATGTCAATCCTGTTACTGTACACGTCAATCCTGTTACTGTACACGTCAATGCTGTTACTGTACACGTCAATCCTGTTACTGTACACGTCAATCCTGTTACTGTACACGTCAATGCTTTTACTGTAAATGTCAATCCTGTTACTGTACACGTCAATCCTGTTACTGTAAATGTCAATGCTGTTACTGTACACGTCAATGCTTTTACTGTACACGTCAATCCTGTTACTGTACACGTCAATCCTGTTACTGTACACGTCAATCCTGTTACTGTAAATGTCAATGCTGTTACTGTACACGTCAATCCTGTTACTGTACACGTCAATCCTGTTACTGTACACGTCAATCCTGTTATACACCGTCCATGCTTTTACTGTAAATGTCAATCCTGTTACTGTACACGTCAATCCTGTTACTGTACACGTCAATCCTGTTACTGTACACGTCAATGCTGTTACTGTACACGTCAATGCTTTTACTGTACACGTCAATCCTGTTACTGTACACGTCAATCCTGTTACTGTACACGTCAATCCTGTTACTGTACACGTCAATGCTTTTACTGTAAATGTCAATCCTGTTACTGTACACGTCAATCCTGTTACTGTACACGTCAATCCTGTTACTGTACACGTCAATGCTGTTACTGTACACGTCAATGCTTTTACTGTACACGTCAATCCTGTTACTGTACACGTCAATCCTGTTACTGTACACGTCAATGCTGTTACTGTACACGTCAATGCTTTTACTGTACACGTCAATCCTGTTACTGTACACGTCAATGCTGTTACTGTACACGTCAATCCTGTTACTGTACACGTCAATGCTGTTACTGTACACGTCAATGCTTTTACTGTACACGTCAATGCTGTTACTGTACACGTCAATCCTGTTACTGTACACGTCAATGCTGTTACTGTACACGTCAATGCTTTTACTGTACACGTCAATCCTGTTACTGTACACGTCAATCCTGTTACTGTACACGTCAATGCTGTTACTGTACACGTCAATGCTTTTACTGTACACGTCAATGCTGTTACTGTACACGTCAATGCTTTTACTGTACACGTCAATCCTGTTACTGTACACGTCAATGCTGTTACTGTACACGTCAATGCTTTTGTTGATGTCCATTCTCGCAGACACTGAAGATTGCTTAATTAACCCATTAGAAATTCATTTGAAATTATTTTCATATATTAAAATGACTTTTAGCTCATAAAAATGAACTTTATTACAGGAATTAGATTACAATTTAGAAATCTAGGGGTTTATATCAAAGATTGCTGCAGGCGCTGATTCAAGAAAACACCCCACATATATTTTATGCTAAATTCAATATACATTGTTTGTGTTACTACTATACTGAGTCCAAAAATAATAATAAACCTGCCGCTGTCCCAGTCTCTATAATTAGCTCCGTTGATATGGATGTGCTGCAGATTGTCTCATTTTTGACTTTCAGAAGACGTTAAGTGTGAGCGGGATGTGAGCGACAATAAATCCGACTAGATGCTAGAAATCTTTAGCATGTGGCAGATCTTTTTAGCAGCTGAGCTTAAAGCACCTTTACACGTAGATGTGAAGTTTTCTTCTCCCCGTGTCAGTGGTATCCAGTTTCCCCTACTGTAGCAGTCACGTATCACATGCCGAATTCCAACCTTTCAGAGGACCTGCATCGCATGCAAAGATTCCCGTCGCATTTGTTTCTATCGCCCACCTCTCGCATTATCACTGGGCAACTCAGCACATATGGAGAGCAGTATTAAAGTCTCCGTTCTGCTCAGTATCTGACAGATGGTTATGTAGGACACTGCTTTGTAGAAGCTCTGGTACCGAATTCTCTTTATAAGATACAAGGAAAATGTTATAGCGTTGATCCTCGAATCGAACATCAATTTGTCAGTCAGAGTCTCAGAATTAAGTACCTTAGATGGTTCCTTTACATTTGATTCTCAATTAAATAGCTTCTAGTATTGTGGCCCACAGTTGTATACCTAAATTTCCAACATCGTTTAAATTACGGAGATATTATTATTATCGTCGGTATATTTGAGCCCTTTCCAGAGGCGCCTATATGATGTCGAGATCCATCTTTTCACACCGAGGACGACTGAGGGACTCGTACACGACGATTACAAAGGCTGCAAACGTTCACTGATGCTCGAGAAGACAACACAGGATACATCAAGAGCCGGGGGTAAACTTTTGAACAGAATGATCGGTGTACATTGTTATTTTGTTTAAAGGTCTTATTTCGTTCATCTAGTACCGCCCTTCAGAAGCTACAGAGGATATTTACATGTTTTCCAGAAGATAAAATGACTTTCTTTTTTTTTTTTTTACAACGATCATCCTGTTCAAAAGTTTACACCCCCCTCTGGCGCTTAATGTGTTAGTCGTGTTGCCTTCTCGAGCATCAGTGAACGTGCGCACCTTTTGTAATAGTCGTGTACGAGTCCCTCGGTCGTCCTCGGTGTGAAAAGATGGATCTGATCATCATATCGCCGCTGTCGGAAAGGGCTCAAATGTGTAGAAGGCGCTGGAAAAGTTAAGAATGTGCAGGACGGAGGATTTTTCTGAAGAACAGTGGGCAGTTTAACTGCTCAGGACGAACAAGAGACTCATGAATAACTATTATAAAACATAAAAACAGTCGTTGATTATCCAGGTAACGACACTATAATCTATTCTATAATCCCTCTTATTTTTTATTAGTATTTATTATTATTATTATTATTATTATTATTATTATTATTAACATTTTGCAGATTCTGCAAGGCGTATGTAAACGTATGTAAACGTGTCCAGTTCATGCCTCCGAGGTTGCCAGATTTTCTTCGAAGCATCCAAGACGGGGTTTTTCAATAGTGCCTTTAAACAAAAGCACTCGCCTTTAAACCCCCAAAATAATCTGTGTTTCTTTATCATCACAAATGTTTTTTTTAATAACGTGTCAAATTATTGAAACGATTTCTGAATGGGACATATCTTTTTGTATATATATATATATATTGTATATATATTTTCCATATATCTTTTTTTTTCCCCCTCTAAAAACTTCTAAGCCCAACCTTTGATCTTTGCCTGTTCTATCTCTTACAGATCAGGGCTGGAAACCCCAAATTTTTTTTGCCCCGCAACTGGATAACAATGTTGGTGTCATAATGTACACATCGCGGCTTTAAATAACGGATTCCATCGCTATTCCATCATCGACACGTCTTATTTTCGACCCAAAATGCCTCGGCTGAGCTGTATTTCTGGCGGATGAAGAATATTCTTATGGAAGCCGTCCAGGTTGATGATAAAACTCTGCCTTCGAGAAAGCCGACAGCGCAGCAGACTGCGCTCAGAGACTCGATCTCCTACCTGCAGGTTGCTCATTAAGTTCCTCCGGAGCCTGAGTTCCTGTGTGACAGAAAGAGCTTTTGGCCTTTGTGGCATCACCGTCTGATGTATTTTTCTGGGGGAGAAAAAAAAAAAGTGAAAGGTAAAGGTGTCAGATTGTTTTTGGATGAAGCAAAAAACCTACTGCTGCGTTTCTGGTTCTAAGCCATGGTGACGGTCTGATTCCAACCCCCCCCCCCCCCCCCCACCCCCCCTTAGGCTGTACGTTATACGAGCTAGGATCTTCATCCATTTTTTTCATTCAGCATCATTTGAATTAAAATGACCCTGGAGGCGTTGGTTTAATAATATCTGTACTAGACTGTCACAGAGATGTCACAACTTCTCACCAAATGAACACGAAACAGAAGGAAAACCGAACAAATGCAACTATTCTGAATAGTGTTTATATATCCGTGCAAATCAGAAAACAAGACATTCTAAAACAGTGTGAACCAAAATAGAAAGAAATGTGAGTATGCGTGTTTAAATCTGCAGACCTTTCAGTAATTATTAGTTATACGCCTACAGTTATTGGTTGTGAGTTCAGCAGCAAAAACAATTTCCCTTTTCTTTCAAAAGCATACATTGTACTGAGACTGAGCTACAAATTTTGTGCCGTCACAATTCCCGGTCACATTCCTACATCATTTTTCCCCTGAGTGTTTATAGAGCTCCGGGCGTTCCTTGTAACACGCTCCACTGAACCATGCGGCTACGCTGTATGATCACGGATCAGGCGATTAGAGCAAGGCCTTTTGCCTTTCTTTCGCCAAGATCAGACCAAGAGAAAGTACAATATGCATGGAGTAATTAGATCAGCATGTGGAGAGGAACTCTGAAATCTTTCTTTTTTTCTCTCTCTTTTTTTTTAAACAGATCTACTGTAAGTGGCGTCTTTAATCGTTAAAAAAAAAAAAAGCAAGTGTAGAAACTTTCCTGAAAGAACTGTAGAACTATAAAAAGAATTAGCATCTCGGAAACAGCGGAGAACTTTTCAAACCATTTCTATATCGGATAACGCATTATCTACGGAATACAACACCCAGTGCTGCGCTGTTCTAGGTAAATAATCAACAACACGGTGGTGTGATGAAGCGGAGTTTCTGTTATCACCCTGAAGTTGATTACTTTCCAAGAACGGCACATCCGGAAGTGTTTTATTCCACTTCTGTACATCGCAGTAGTTTTCCAACGTTTACAATTTTTTATTTATTAAATAATGACGTCATGCGGCTGCGAAACAGGTGAACTCCTGCTCTCGGTTACGTTATAGCAGCTCTATTTATATACCTGTTCCCTCACTTTCTCTTGTAGTCAGCTAGTTATTGAGAATTCGCGAAGCGTAAACTCATCTGCCCTGGAGATGTCGGAGAACTGAAAGTTATAGCTTTACATGGAGACTCCTTCCTTCCATAAACGTCAAATAGACAGATTTCTTCACACAGAAAACAGACGCTGTTTATGTGGAGCGTCCACCACCTAAGTCCTCGTGAATGAGTCGTTACTATAGAAACGAAAACGTATTATAACAAGAGCATTAATATAAACCTGTGATTTGAAGCTGCACTACCGTCAGAGCTGCTGCTATTCATTTTCCCTGCCGCTTATTCTACAGGGTCGTGAGGAACCTGGAGCCTATAACAGGGAACTGGGTGTGGTACAAGGTGGGGTGCACACTGGACAGGGTGCCAGTCCATCACAGGGCACACTCACGTACATATTTCTACACAACGGACACTTTAGACACGCCAATGAGCCTACCATGCATGTCTTTGGACTGGGGGAGGAAACCGGAGTACCCGGAGGAAACCCCCGCAGCACGGGGAGAACATGCAAACTCCGCACACACACACAGCGCTCAGACCCAATGTTATAGAAAATGAATCGACCTTCCGACCAATCAGAATCGAGAATCCATCAGTGCTGTGGCTTGTCATATTTTGAATATACGGTAAAGGGTTTTCGTTTGGACAAATGGGTAGGATAACTAGATCTCTCTCAGTACTGTTACAATAAAATACATTTTAAAAACGGCTGGAAAGAAAATGGTACAACCGATCGCTTTCATGGTTGATGTCTGGAGACTTGGGTACCGGTTGAACTCCCAGTAATCCAGGTCAAGAGTCCTTAAACAACACATCTTGCACAATGACATATGAAACCTGAAGCTTCCTTGTGGACACAGCAGTGACCTGGGAAACATGTTCCAATCGAACCTGGACCCGTTTACCAAATCTCAAGCATGGAGCCATAAGTAAGCCATAAGCATACTAGCTTTAGATCACAAGATATATATATATATATATATATAAAAATTTAAAAACAGATTTTCCTCAAGTATAATTTTTCCTATGAATTGTATTGACATTCAGACAAAAGTTAGCCGATAGCAAACCCAGACCTGCACAGAAATGACTCAATGCAGCAAGAACTTTCATACAACCCAGAGTAAAGCCCTTAAGATTCGCAGACGCTCACTAACCTGATCCTCTGTTGTGTCCAGAAGGCCTTGCTTCCTCCAAGGCACGACGCCACTGAGAATGAACTCCACTATCTTTGAGCTGCGGAAAGCATCGCCCACGTACCCGAGCACTTTATCCAGGGTTGAAACTGAACTTTCTATCCCCTCGATTTTCTTTCTCTGCAGCTGGCCTTCGTGTTTCAGGCTCATCAACAGTGCGACCGTTTCTCCACAAAGGGATTTGACCTCCGCGATCGCAGCTGAATCACTCACGCCTTGTTCTGCATCTCTACGACGAGGTTGTATAAAGGATTGTCCTACAGCTTTGTCTTGACTGGATTGTGCAAAGTTCTTCTCCAAAACGATCATTCCCTGACACACTGACTCTAATTTCTGAAGCACTAAACTCTGTGTATTCGTGACCTGTTCAACTCTTCCTTCCAGGAGCTTTATCTTCTCTTCAATGTGGCCCAGACTGCCCAGAAGAGTCGAACTGGCTTTCTTTGGTGATCCAGATGCTGCTCCGGAGTTGTCCAGCTTTGCACCTTCGTACATCTTGGCAATGCAGGTGGCCAGAGTCACCGGTTTACTCATGATTGGAGTGAAACGCAGTCAGGATAACAGCTCAGGGGCAAGACAAAAGGTAAGAGAAAGAAGCACCACTAATCCTTGGGTCACTGTGAGCAAAAGTTATCAGAACAGCTATTTCGGTCCCTCCTATCTTACTCCTCTTAAGGCTTCTCTCAGGTGTCGTTGTGCCTCCCACCAAAACGAGCAGCTAGTCCAGAGTGGTGTCAGTATGCACCAGAGACATGACACCACTTAAATAAACACCTCCATTTTGGTATCTTATCGCGACACTTCTATTTTCCCTCCCCCTTCTCCGTTCCACTCTATTGAGCTCGCTCTGTTCGAGTTCGTGCTTTTTATACAGGACCTAGAGCTGCCAAAGTTCCAGCAGTCCCTTGACGTCACAAAAACATTTAAACTTAACACGACAGATGCTGTTGACAAGCATACATGCAAGGAATGACCTTTCGTGAAATGCAAAGTTGGACTGAATTAGTTGGAATGTTGCACGTGCCTTGTTCTAGGATCGGGATCGGGATGTCTTGTTTGCTTAAAGATGCACTGGTTCAAATCTGCATAATGCTCTGTGGCTGGAACGTGCCTTGACTTTAGGTTGACACTCCTTGTAAAAATAAACCCCTCTAGACACTGGTATGGAGATTAATCGTGAACTGGAATGCTAGATGTGTTCCCGCTTCGAATAAAGAATTCAATTACGCTGTGTCCTGCCAGGAAAAGATTGCTTAAATAAGGAGAAAAAAAAAAAACAACAACTAATACGTGATTCAGGCGCTTTGTCACGTTCGCAATAGAGTACAGGTATAAAATAATTGGACAGTAGCACAGTTTCTTGTTTTGTTTGTGCAATTCAGCACACAGGATGTGAAATGAAACAGTGCGGAATGTTCCCGAGTGGCACAGCTGTTTAAGGTTTCAGGTTTGTAGTCAGGACTCATGAGATTGAAGCTGGAATCCTGACGACGCCACAATCATCCATTGGCGAGAGTCCAAGAGAGCATATTCAACCCGCTGGGTGAGAAGGACGGGACTTTATTCTCTCTGTCCTGACAATCAGATGGACGTTAGCCAATCTGTTAGCCCATGTATACATAATACTGCAGTTGAGCAACAGTTTCAAATTTACAGTGGCTTCTTGTGTACACGTTTAACCTTCACTGTCTGCTGTCGCTTGCTGGCGTGCAATAGAGGCATGGTTGCCAAGTCTCCATGACAAAACCAGGCCAATACCAAAACTCAAAATCTGACCCTGAACACTCTAATAAAAATCAGGGCAACTGTCACCAAATGTATTGTAATATTTACAAAGCAACATCGTGGAATACATTTTAATTTTAGTCTAGGGTTGGGGACAACGACTCTAATGTGTGCAATGTGTACCGCAGCTACCTATACAATAGAAAGCTGTACATGTTGCTCCTGAGATAGCAATGGGCCTGACCCGTTCTACTCTCCGGGCCGGTCTGGACCGTCCTGGTGCCCTGCTTCTGGAGTCGCTTGAAGGCCAGTCACTGTTGCTGAGGTTGGTCCCATATGTACAGCCTCGGGACACTTGGAAGCTGTGGAACTGGCATTTGACTGCAATTGATGCGGGCAGCTTTGGTGCTGTCTCTTGGGACTGCGGTTGCGGTGACGGTTTTGGACTGCAATTGCACAAACAGACATTGTGCTCGGGTCTCCATCGGTGGACAGTTCATGATTTCAGCGGAATAGACTTCATGTTGAGACTGTGGTGAATTTCCTGATTTGTTTTATCGTATAGTTATAGAAGGGATTTTTTTTTTTATAATTACGCTATCCAGTGCCACCCAGATGAGGATGAGTTCCCATTTTGAGTCTGGTTCCTCTCAAGGTTTCTTCATCCCATATCATCCCAGGGAGTTTTCCCTCGAACCGTCGTCTCCAACTGCTGATTAGGGATACATTTATCAACTTAAAATTTTGATCTGAAATTTATACATTTCTGTAACGCTGCATTGCGCTATACAAATAAAACTGAATTGAATTGAAATATGTAGCCCAGTTCCATGGGGAATTCCATGCCATCCTTGGATAAACTCAATTCAATTCAATTAATTGGGTGGAAAATATTTGTTATCCTCAATATCACACAACCTGACTGGCCATGCAAGACCGCAGTATCTTTCCTGGTATGAAGAAATCCGTTGAACAGATGTAGGCACAGAGTGTCGTCACATCCGAGCCAAACCACACTGAACTGAATTTCACTTCCTGAGGACAAAACTGAAGGTAACTCAAACAGGAAGTGAAAATGGTTGCATCCAAATCTGTTCCAGCAGCACATCATGTAATGAACATTATTGTGCTATTTAGGGTTTGTGATTCATTTAGGGAAGGGGTTCTTGAACGTTTTCCAGCCATTATAGTTAAAAAAGAAACAACTATTCAAATATTAGACAAATATGTACCACCTGATTGATTGATTGATTGATTGATGATTGATTGATTGATTGATTGATTGGAGCCATTTGAGGTTTTTATTCCAAAACTTTCCACCCAGTTCAAGTGAACATTATTTATACTTCTTAATGGACCTATTTGATTAAATTAATGAGTCTTATAGCTTATAGCAGCGTCCATCCATTTTCCACACTGCTTACACTGGGTAATAGGGAAACCTGGAACTTATCCTAGGGAACTCGGGGCACAAGGGAGGGGATACCCTGGACAGGGTGCCAACCCATCACAGGGCACAACTGCGCACACTTTCACACCCCATTCACATCATGAGTTCCATCATTTGGAAATGCCAATGAGCCTACAACACGTGTCTTTGGACAGGGGGACGAAACCAGAATAACCAGAGGAAACCCCCAGGAGAACACCCACGCACACAGGGCGGAGCCGGGACTCGAATCCCGAAAGTGCTAGGCAAGCGTGCTAACCGCTAAGCTATCCAAATAACAACTATAATAACTTTAATAATCCTTGATTGTGATCTTCACTTTTCTCATTTCAAAAACAGACACCACCAGGCTATTTGTTTTGTAAATAATATGGCTATAAATAGTCTCAAAATGAGATGCTGGCTGTGTTTACATGTACAAAGCAATCTGATTAATTGGGGGGGTTGTATCAGTTATAACACTGTGAAACATCCACACGGATTTCACAACATGGAAAGTTCTGTCTCCAGACTGTATGGAATCATAACACCGCCACACCGACTGCATTTAAAGCATCGTATACATACAAGAGTGCACAGAGTTAATCAGCCTTTTCTACATACTACATGTCTCACATGTACCAGCGAGTGGCCTTTATTTATAAATCCCTCCTCAGAGGGAGTATGGTTTTCCACCTTGTATTGGTGCCAGATTCTGAATGTGCACTATAGATGCGAGTTATGTAATGGACAAACAGTGGAAAGGTACCAGTGGGGTGTTTTGCTTTCTGTCGTTGGAATCTGACTCCATAAAGGCCTTTCCACGGAGAGCATTTATAGTGGCTGGAATTCACCATTACCAGCTGCTGTCAACCCAATTTCCAAGTTCGCACGTTGTATGCACGGGTGTGTTAGTGAGTCAGAGTGTTTGGGAGCATGGAGGATATGGGGCTGGCAGTGAGTGGGCTCATAAATGGATATTTCCTCACCTCAGCTGGGACTGTCCACACATTTACATGTGATGAAGGAGACTATGAATAGGAGAATGAAGTGCCAAAGTCTCTTCATTCCACCCAGAGAAATGAGGTTAACCATGAAAATGGTCTAAATGGATAAAAATGGACTTCTCCACTTGAATTCCTCAGCAAGCAGAGAAAGGGATCAGTAAAATATGTGCAGGTCTTAAAAGGAAAATCCTATTCCTGCTCTAGAAACCATCTTATGCGGCAATGTTTTTTAAAATGTTAGCATTTAGCACGTTTAGCATTATGGAGACGTTATCTATCGTTAACGTCCGGCGTCCCGCAGTGTTGTGGGAACGTTTGTAAAGATTCTCCTAACCTGTAGAAACCCTGACAGACGGAACGAACGAAACACATTCGTACAACCACGACATTCAGAAAACGTTCCGCTAAGCTAGATTTGTGAGCTGGCGTAATATGATCTGATTCAGGACCTTGACACGACACTTTGGGGTTAGTGGGACACATTCATCTGGACGGTAAGGGACAAAAACAATTTCATTGAAATTTGATCACGTCGAGGCTTTTGAAGCTGTAAAACTATAAAGCTGCCAGAAGAAGCACAACCCGGTGAAAATACTGTTCATTTTAAGACGGTGCTTGACAATTATAAGCTTGTTATATGTTTACAATTGAGGACAGTGTTCACAGGTCTACATAAGCCCTACATAAGCCCTTCATGACAACTGACATAACCCTGAATCAACATTTATAGCCTAATTGACAATTTTTCATGTCAAATTGACATTTTTGTTTTCGTAGGTCTACATAAGCCCTTCAGGGGGGAGATTTTTGTTGACATAATGTTCCATTATGATACTTTTCCAGGCTGATTTATGTTACAACGTTATAACAACTGGCGTTATGATCTCAGTGTACAGCTTACGTACGTTTCTGAGTTTAATGCAAAGTTATAACTAAGCTATGATACCATAATGACAGTATTGTGCATATTCTGATAGACCTTGACTTATAAAATATTTATTAATCCTTATGGCAATGTCATAACACCACAATCACAGAATTATGTATAATAATCTCTTGTCTCTGTGTGAATAAGTTTAATTTGACTATTTATTCGATTTTAACATAAATTCATAACAATAATATGACATGGTAATATCAGACTTATGTGTATGTATACATATATATATATATATATATCAAATAAAACATCACTGCAACCATAAATGTGTTTGCTTTGGATGTTTGAGATGTTATAACCAGAAGTCAGCTGTTATAACATTCTTAACATCACCTTATATCACCTGACTCAGGTGTTATGTCATCCTAACATCAGAATTAATGAAGAATTAATAAATAAAAAGATCTAATATAATATACAGTGGTGTGAAAAAGTGTTTGCCCCCTTCCTCATTTCCTGTTCCTTTGCATGTTTGTCACACATAAGTGTTTCGAAAAAAAAAAAAAAAAAAAAAAAAAAAAAAAAAAAAAAAAAAAAAAAAAAAAAAAAAAATTAAAAAAAAAAAAGGTGTTTATTATTAAAGGTGAAAAAAATCAAACCATCATGGCCCTGTGTGAAAAAGTGATTGCCCCCTAAACCTAATAACTGGTTGGCCCACCCTTAGCAAGCAACAACTGCACAACCAGCGTTTGCGATAACGTGCAATGAGGCTTTTACAGCGTCCTGGAGGAATTTTGGCCCACTCATCTTTGCAGAATTGTCCTAATTCAGTTAAATTAGAGGGTTTTCGAGCATGAACGGCCTTTTTAAGGTCATACCACAACATCTCAATAGGATTCAGGTCAGGACTTTGGCTAGGCCACTCCAAAGTCTTCATTTTTGTTTTTCTTCAGCCATTCGGTGGTGGACTTGCTGGTGTGTTTAGGATCATTGTCCTGCTGCAGAACCCAAGTTCGTTTCAGCTTGAGTACACGAACAGATGGTCGGACATTCTCCTTCAGGATCTCTTGGTAGACAGCAGAATTCATAGTTCCTTTTATCACAGCAAGTCTTCCAGGTCCTGAAGCAGCAAAACAGCCCCAGACCATCACACTACCACCACCATATTTTACTGTTGGTATAATGTTCTTTTTATGAAATGCAGTATTCCTTCTACCCCAGATATACTTGGACACACACCTTCCAAAGAGTTCCACTTTTGTCTCACCGGTCCAGCAGAATGTTGTCCCAAAAGTCTTGGGGATCATCAAGATGTGTTGTGGAGAAATTGAGATGAGCTTTGATCTTCTTTTGCTCAGCAGTGGTTTTCTCCTTGGAACTCTGCCATGCAGGCCATTTTTGCCCAGTCTTTTCCTGATGGTGGAGGCATGAATGCTGACCTTAACTGAGGCAAGTGAGGCCTGCAGTTCTTTGGGCGTTGTTGTGGGGTCTTTGTGTCCTCTTGGATGAGTCGTCGCTGCGCTCTTGGGGTAATTTTGGGCGGCCGGCCACTCCTGGGAAGGTTCACCACTGTTCCATGTCTTCGCCATTTGTGGATAATGGCTCTCACTGTGGTTCGCTGTATCCCCAAAGCTTTGGAAATGGCTTTATAACCCTTTCCAGACTGATAGATCTCAATTACTTTCTTTCTTAATTGTTCCTGAATTTCTTTGGGTCTCGGCATGATGTGTAGCTTTTAAGGATCTTCTGGTGGACCTTACTGTGTCAAGTAGCTCCTATTTAAGTGATGCCTTGATTGTGAACAGGTGTGGCAATAATCAGGCCTGGGTGTGGCTAGAGAAATTGAACTCAGGTGTTGACAACCACAGTTATAGTATGTTTTAACAAGGGGGGCAATCACTTTTTCACACAGGGCCATGATGGTTTGGATTTTTTTTCACCTTTAATAATAAACACCTTCATTTACAAATTGCATTTTGTGCTTACTTGTGTTGTCCTTGACTATTGTTTAAATTGGTTTGATGTTCCGAAACACTTAAGTGTGACAAATATGCAAAGGAACAGGAAATGAGGAAGGGGGCAAACACTTTTTCACACCACTGTAATTCTGGACTAACAAGTATGAACATGGTGTCCGCTGTTAACAGCATATTTCTAAAATAAACGAAGATGCCCAGCAGAGTGAATGCATTCCATTCATGCGTTATGCAAAAGGTCAGTCAGTCATGCGCAATCTCAAGAATGCATTATGATCAGACGTACAAATGACTAGTCTGTAAGTTAATATCCTGTCACAGCTATTCGCACCACAGATACTGCTCTAATGCACGTGCTGTGAGTCAAACCCGGGCTGATTTTCCATCGTCCTGGACGACGTGGAGGACATCCCACTGTGTGTTCATAGCAACGTTTAGCCTTGACCTATAGACTGTTTACAGAGACCTTCTCTCCATCCAAGGATGCGTGACATGGCGGGACATGGCAGTACAGCTCACATGCAGTGAAATGAGCTCCTGTAATGCCTGAGCTTCAAACCAATTGACTAATTACATTTCACTTCTATAGAATGCTTGTCATCCCGCCGGGGCCCTGTGTGTGTGGAGTTTGCATGTTCTTCCCGTGCTGCGGGGGTTTCCTCCGGGTACTCCGGTTTCCTCCCCCAGTCCAAACACATGCATGGTAGGCTGATGGGCGTGTCCAAAGTGTCCGTAGTGTGAGTGTGTATGTGATTGTGCCCTGCGATGGACTGGAGCCCTGTCCAGGGTGTACCCCGCCTTGCGCCCCATGCTCCCTGGGACAGGCTCCAGGTACCCCCGTGACCCTGAAGAAGGAGTAAGCGGTAGAAGTTGGATGGAGAAGGCTTGTCATTTTATTATTTATCCCCCATGTTAACATTTTGGGCTTCCCTTTGTGTGGTTGTGTAACAACCATGAGTCATTTTCCTGAACACCCAAATAGCACCGAGTCTCTTGCTTATTTCAAGGTCGTGCTCTTAGAAGGAGGTTTACTCATCCAGGCGGTAATACATTTGAGGATGATTCACAGCTCAGGAGTGACGGAAGGAAAATCTACAGCGGGGAAAACAAAGAAACTGACTCAAAAGAACACTTTAAAGAAGAAGTGAAGCAAAGACACCAGTCTGAAGATCTTCTCCCATGTTGTGGCTTTCACACAAAGCAGTGGCTTGAAAAGATCAATAAAGAGACTGAACAAGAACATTTTCACGCCGGCTCCGGCTACAAAACCCAAATAAATAAATAAATAAATAAATAAATCGATAAAAGTGAACTTTTGTTTAGATTTACGCTCTATTCCAAACCCCGTTTTCTCATTTAAATGCAAATCCCGGCGTTTCACCAGCTGCCTGTGTCTCAACTCTTTTTAGGGATGCTCAGCTTTCATTGTTACATCACCGTAACGCGCAGAGTTTTCCAAATGAACGGAGCACTCTCTTTTTAAACTCTCTCATTATCTGGTGCTGAAAGGCTCCGCTTGCGTAAAAGCACGGTCTGTGCTCGATTGCCGTCGTGCAAATCGTGTTAAAAAAAAAGAGAAAAGGTTGCATTTAGTTACCGTGAACTTGCGGATGTAGTCGGACACGCTGAACCCGCTGGTGTTGAGGAGCAGAGATTTGTACAGTGACGTCCCCATGTCTTGATGTCTTTACTGGAGATCACAACAGCGGCATTCTTTAAATCTGGACTCTCGGGGGACCATGATCATTCTGGACCCCTAAATGAGTTCTGCCTTCGTTGCCCAGTTCCCTGTTGTCTATGTTCGCGCCCCTCCTGATACCAGAGTCCCCTCAACGCGGCACCGGGCCCAGAGCACTTCCTGCACAGAGATAGCAGCTGCCTGAGATTAGTCCGGTATGCTGGAAATGTCAGGGTCCTGTTTTTTTAACGGGGTACAGATTTGTTTTTATACATCGGAACTGTCCCTAGAGAAGGGTTTGAGTGTTGTTTCCGTTATTACCGCGGATCAGAGGGCAGGACAGGACACTCTGGTCTGAAATGAAGATAGTGTGATTGTGCGTGTTTCTCACAAGTTTTCTCTCGCCGCATTGTGGCGGCATCAGGCTCCAGAGCAGATCCGTCTTCTCGTCCTGGTCGCTGGATATGATTCATGATTTATACATCCGTAAAACTTTCAGATTTCCTCCGTTATAAAAGCTTGGGTTGAAGTGAAGGTCTTTATTCTGGGATGATGGTCAACAAGCTGTGATATGTGATGCGTCAAACTCACATACCAGATAACAGCACCGACGCAGTCATCAGGGCAGACGAGGTTCTGACTAACACTGAATTCTTCTTCTTCTTCCTTTATCTTCATTAAGTGCTTTATCCTGGTCAGGGTTGTGGTGGATAGCGGAGAGTGCTATAAGCAAGAGCTGGGGACACACCCTGGTTGAGAAGACAGCAGAGTACAATCAAAACATTCACACACTCATGCACATCTAGGCAATTTTGAACAGCCAGTCCAAACAGAGAACCTGGAGGAAACAACCAGAGAACACAGGGAGAACATGCAAAACTCAAGGACACCAGAAACCCTGGAGCTGTGCCAGCGTGCCACCATTTACATTTATTTGGGAAACTTTTCTAGAGTGAACTTTTATCTACAAGACATACATGGAATGAGTGTGTAAATGTGTGTGTGTGTGTGTGTGTGTTTAATTTCCTCAACATTAAAACATTAAAACATACATCTTTTTCCATTTCCAGCAATTTTCATGGACCTTGGATGAAGTTAACTGTTTTCTAAATACTGTAGGTTTCTACCTGGAAACTTTCTGAAAAGGCAAACCTCTTTCAAAGTTCCACATAGAACCTTCACATGTTCTCCCAACCGGACAAACCTGAAGAACTCTTCAGGAGACCAGATTTGGCAGTGGAAGTTTGCTAGCACAAGATGCGGAGTTTCTGAATCGACAGGCAACACGATCGACAGCTGTTTAAAGACGCCTCCTTGTCCTTACGGGTTGAATGTTCTCTCTCCTCATTGACAGTACAGAGTCTGCCAGAGTTGCGTGGAGTTTCGGAGAAACTTCACCAATAGAGCTTTAGCTCAAACCATCGCTCACTGCTCCTTTAAGACTGTTCGAAAATCAGGTAGAACCTGAGCAGAGGTTTGGGTCCCAGGTGTGTACCCCACTCTACGATATCTCCGCATGAAGCCCTTTATGTTTGCGGGGAAGAAAGACAGCAGGGAGCCATCCTTGCACATGATTATGTATATGATATATATTACACACTTGGCTGTAGAGGAGAAACTAGCGATTAGTGTTCTTATCATGGCTGAAGATGCGAGACAGAAAGATATAACACGGTAACGCAAATGCAGAAGAAAGCCCAAAGGAAACGAAATGCACCGTATCGGTGAAGGAGAGATGTAAATTAGGACTGCTTGGTGCTAAATTGGAGGAGAAAGGATATGAAAATGAGAAATATTGCATACGGAGGAGAGTGCAGTCTCTCATGCTGCACTTACACCTTCGGTTTCACACAGTTGATATTTACGTAGCGATAAGCCGAAGCGTAGAAAGCCGCTAGCTGTGTGTATTTGATAGGAAAAGTAGCTTGGAGACTCTGTTGCTCATATGAGGTTTGTGTGTGTGGGTGTATTCTTCTTCTAGGTGGCACTGTAAACACTTCAGTTTGTTCTTACTTGTTAACAGTCTAATAAATAATTGTGTTTTCTGATGGTCTGTTGTTCCTGGCATTGCAGGTGGTATATCAAGTGTGCCAAGCCACAGACACAGGCATGAGTGATTTGTCTGAAAGCGAGGTGGATTTCAATGACTCGTTTCTCTCTCTCTCTCTCTCTCTCTCTCTCTCTCTCTCACAGTTCCTGCGGTGTGCCAACGATGAGCAAATAAAAACATGAGTCCAAACAACACATGCATAATATAGCGTATTAAACGTGGTGTCACTGGATGTTGAAACCTTTCCTGCATAATTGAAATGAAATCAGGTGAAATGCACACTGGATAGAATGGTTTCATAAAAAAATGTCTCTGTGGATGAAGTTCCAGAGATAGATCTTAGGATTTGGCTGCCATCTGGTGGTTAAATACACAACCGGCTGTACGTGAGGTGAAGCAGATATTATTCTCAAACACAGCTCATAAATTCAGAAAGATAACTGTGCAATATTGGGTGGAACTCGCGATTTTCCACAGATTTGGTCCAAGACGCCTCGTGTGACGTCATCACGACGCGCAATCGAGCCAAAGCCGTCTTTGGTTCACGCGTGTCGAACATGAGTACAGCTAAAACGTGTGAAAGACAAACTGCGCAAAACAATTCGGTGCAGTTGCAATTTCGCCGATTCAAAAAAAAAAAACGCACAAATAATTCTGTAAATCGAATCGCAAATGTTGAAGAAGGCCGCAACAGACTCAAGCATTTTTGGCCGCAATCGTCACATAAAAACTCTGCATGGACTGAGATATATATATATATATATATATATATATATATATATATATATATATATATATTAGATAGAATGGTAAACTGAATAAATACCTCACTTATTAAAGGAATAGTTTTGGGGGACAGGAAACAAATATCAAATATACATGATGTCCCACTTAGCAAAATGTAAACAATGTAAACAGCGCAAAGTATCTTTCAAATCCATCCACTTTTCATTTACATAATTGTATTCCGTTATCATTGATCTGGGTCGTGTTTTCATAGACGTACGATCTTCTAATAAGCACATATGCGCAGCATACAGTATATAGACACAACTTTAGAAGTGCACTTAAAAGATTTCTTGTCGGGTTAGCGTACACTCGCCAGCCAAGTATAGCATCTGCAAAATTGACAAATTTGTGAAAATGACCTACAAATTCTGTCAGAAATCTTGTCAGAATCGCTCTTGTTAGCTAGCTGGCTAGAGTGAACAATATTTATTAATGTGAATTGAAAGTCCTTTCACAAATCCTGTCAGGTTAGCTCATTTTAGATAGGGTTGGCGTGTGTATGTGTTGTGCAGATGTATGAACATGAGCTAAAGATCCTGTTAGGTTAACCGTTGTTGGACACTTCCGTAGAGTTAGCAGTGTAGATTATGGATGTTTGAAATGAATTCGAGCATTTCCTTTCAGAAATCCTGTCAGGTTAGCTCATAGTGGCTAGCTTTCTACATTTAGCAGCTAGCAACTAGCATTGAGCGTGAATGCGTTTTTCTTTCGAAGAACAAATGTAACGTGTTTGTTAGTCTGTTAAGCCTAATGTACAGCTTTATGAGCTTTAAAAAATAAATCACGTACAGTTTGCCAGAGTGAATCAAAGTGCATCAAGTGAACTAAGTTACATATTCACAAAAGTTTTAAATGGTTTACAGGGAAAAATGGTTTACAGTGATTTTTTTTAAATCACCAAAAACAGGAACAGATGTATTTTACAGAGGTGTAAGTAAACGTTTGCTGAATGAGTCGCATTTGCATGCATGCATATTCATGAGGATATTTTAATCAGTGGTTTAAAAACAGATTAACAGTGTTTACGAAATAAACATGATTGAACCAATAAGAACTATGCAATAGCAAACTCTTTTCCAACAAAGCTGCGTAAATAAGATCAACTAATCAACTATAATTTTCTAATTAAAATGATAGAGCTATACATTTAAAATAATAATAATAATAATAAAAATAACAACAGTAGGGTTTATACTGTATGTGTGTATACAATGGATGAGCACAATATAAAAATGTATTGTTATCATCATTGAGAATGATCGTATGATCTTAGTTTTAATTAAATGAGGTTGATTTATTATCCACACTCAGACATAAAGGCAGGAATGTGTGTGTGTGTGTGTGTGTGTGTGTGTGTGTGTGTGTGTGTGTGTGTGTGTGTGTGTGTGTGAGTGTTTGATCCTGCCCATCCCCAGGGCATGGAGCAGGAGACTGTATATTATTCATACAGATGATGCTCCGGAGCAAAGCCATGAATTTAAATCAGAGCATTTCCTGCTAGAATGTACACAAGGACCAAAATGTGTTACATCATCCTCTCACGGAAGAATGGGAAATATTTCCCATGAGTCAGGTTTGAGGTTTTCCGTTATTAAGATTAATGCAGGATGCGGATGCATGTTTTATTTGATCCTATTTCCCTACATCTATGCATTATTTATCACAATGATGATCAGTATTAACATACTGACGAAAGCGCCATCCCTTCCCCATGCTCAGGGCTTCTCCTGATGGCAAGTAAGAATAAAAATAAGAAATGCTGTGAGCGAGATGACCATAAAGGCATTTTATATTTTACGGTCGTATGATCTCCATATTATGAATATGATTTTTTTTATTTTTTTTTAATTATGATCTTTATCAGAGGAGTTCAGCCAAGCAGTTAAAGTTTCATACATACAAAAAATGCTAGCATTGCAAAAAACAACAACAACAACAACAACAACAACAAACAATGTAATTGTGAGATTAGGATTGGAAGAGAAGGGTTAAGAGTGCAGACGGCGTAACGGCTGACTCTCAGCTCCTGCTGTGCTCTTGATGGATGTGACAGCCGTATGCAAATAAAGGTGCTGAAACACACACGTTTGTCTTACTATCTTTGTAAGGACCTTTTCTTAGTAACCTAAAGTAAACCAGTTGGTGCTTTTATTTTGTTTTCTTTTAAATGAGGACCAGCCAAATGTACTCAAAATGGCCAGATATTCCTTCCCTTGTGAGGGGAAAGTTTCCCGCCAAGATATAAAACACACACACACACACACACACACACACACACAGCTTGACTCATGTTGGAAAATCCCCATTCCAACCCTCATTGAGTCTAGGGTTATATACACAACAGAGATTATCTTACATTTCTGTTGTTGTTATCGTTATTCTAAATGCAAATTTTGAACTTTACTTCTCCCAGTTATTGTGCTTTTTTTTCCCCTCTGAACATCATCACACATTAGAAGTAATGCAGAAGTTAGTGGACTTATATACTGTATATTCGCACCGAGTACCGAGTGCTGCTTCACAGCTCCAGGGTCCTCGCTTTGATCCTGAGCTCAGGTTAGGAGTGTGTGAATGTTTCCCAGCCAGGATGTCGAGGTTTTTTTTTTTTTTTTTTTACCAATATACACTAGATTTCCAAAGGTTTGTGGACACCTAACCGTAACACTCTTATTGCTTGTCAAATGTCCTATTGCAGATTGATTCCCCTTTTATTGTTTTAATAAGCTCCACTCTTCTCCAAAGGCTTTCCACTAGATTTTAGGGCGTGGCTGTGGGGATTAGTGTTCATTCAGCTCCAAGAGCGTTAGTGAGGTTGAGATCAGGCGCTGATGTTGATGTGAGGAGACTCCATGTTCCAGTTCATCCCAAAGGTGTTCAGTAGGGTTGAGGTCAGCGTTCTGAGCAGGTCTTATACATTCTTGTTATACGTTCACACACCACGTCTTCATGGAGCTCGCTTTGTGCATTTTGTAGCATGCTGGAACAGTGTTTTGGCCTCTTAGTACCAGTGAAGGGAAACCGTAATGCTGTAGGGGCGGCTGTGGCGCAGTTGGTAGAGTGGATTGTCCACTAATCGTAGGGTTGGCGGTTCGATTCCCGGCCCGGGTGACTCCACATGCCGAAGTGTCATTGGTCAAGACACTGAACCCCTAGTTGCGCCCGATGGCAAGCTAGTGCCTTGCATGGGTATGGGTGAATGAGACATGGTGTAAAGCGCTTTGGATAAAAGCGCTATATAGTTGCACATTTTTATGCTACAGCGTATGGGTGAATGTGATGTGTCCACATACTTTTGGTCATATAGTGAATATCATATTAAGCGAAAAGCAGAAATGTGCACAAAATTCAAGGATTTTTCTTCTAGTTTATATTCCTCTACAGACTTTTTTCCAAGTCTCCTGTTGCTTTTTTGTTGTATTTATCTCACTAAACACTAGACCTTTTCGTTTAAACTCTCACTATCATTTTATCTCTGTGAAAGTTATTTTTCCTGGCTTAAGGTGTCTGAGAGGTTTAAGGTGTCTGTTTTTCTGATGCCCAACTATTACCAAGTTAACTGCTCACAGCATGGAGGTCTGAGCCTGCATGCCGAGTCCCATTAAATGAATAATGAGTTGTTTTGTAGACAAACTGTAAAACAGAACTCAAGTGTGAAAACTCAAGCGTTTTATTTATAGATATATTTTTCTGACTGACATACATGCAATGACCTGTCCGTGCAAAACAGCCCCCCCCCCCGTTCAGTTAAAAGTTAAATAAGGACAATAACGCCTACTCAGCGAGCAAATAACAAAGTTAAACAAACCATCTCTCATGGGCACGCTTTACATTATTAAACACACCCGGTACTTTGAGCCAGTCCTCTGAACCTCAGAGATCATTAGAGCGCTGTATTATTAAGAGCTACGGAAGCCACTAGACTGTATATTTTAATCTCAGTCAGGAATAATGTCACATGACTGTAAGTCCGTTACTGATAATCGGTGCTAAAGGAGATAAAGGTCCACACTGCTCCCTGGAGACAGCAGGAGATTAGTCCCGAATACTTTTAAAATCCGATCCAAACGCAGAGCAGTTGAGGACTGAGGTCCTTGAACAAGACTTTTGCCAAATGTGGCACCTGAGATTTAAAGTCACAACCTTCCGGGTTACTAAAGAAAACAGAAAAAAAATCAACCCGAGTCCAGTTTTAGCCCAATAAATTAACAGGACATCATTTAAAGGCAGGATGTCCTTTAAGGATGGCATGTGATGATGTAATCTATATAAAAATCAATGATGATGATCATTTCTCCCAAAAAAATAAAAAAAATAAACCATGCATGAATGTCATACGAAGCATGCTGCTTCACAATCCCTCCACGATTTCACGTTTCTGCGATCGCAGAGATGAACGCAAAATCAAGCGAACTCCGCAATATTTGGAAGAACGTGCAATTTTTTCGAAATGGCCGCAGATTTTCCAGATCCGAGGCCGTGACGTCAAGGACACGCAATCGACCAAAGCTCGCTTCGAGTCACGTGCGTCGAACACGAGTACGGCTAAAAGGTCTCATTTACCAACAAACATCTCTGCGAAAGACCGCGCGAAACTATTTCGTGCGATCGCAACATTTTCTGCCCACAGACATCACAAAAAAAAAACAACAAAAAACAACGGACTGGCTTCATAAGATTTAATTACATTCCGTTTTGGATAAATAAAAGTATTTATATTCTTTTTGTTGTCTTTTGGCCGATATTATACAGCAAAATGCTACCTTTCTGGAACGTCTTTCCAGATTCTGTGTAAATCCTAACCTTGGTCATTATCTCCCTCGTCTGCATGTTGTTTAAACAAATGACTCTCTTTGACTGATCTGGGAACTGGGAGAGTGGTAGGCGTGGCCTGTAAAGGCATTCTGTGAAACCAAACAAAATATCTTGCCACAAATTACATTCGTCTTCTTTATCTAGTACTAGATAAGCCCCTAGTATTAGTACTAGATAAAGAAGTGACAGACACGGAGACTGAGAAAGAGACCAAATATCTTGGTGTAAATTACAAGTGCTGTCTCGATCTTTTTCTAAGGGCATGCAAACTTTTTCACTCTACTTGCACTGTAATATCGCCGAGAGCGACATTTTGAAATGACTAAGCTTCAGTCCTAACGTTCGTGAGTGAGAAAGAGACGACGGTTTATATCAGAGCGAGACAGAAAGGGAACTGGAGCTTTCACAGCTGAGCTAAAGGGACAAGGACCAACTGAAATGTGAGCAGCCATTTGTTCTGTAGATGAAAAACAGAGAGAGAGAGAGAGAGAGAGAGAGACATGAATGGTTATGATTAACTTCCCCTTGAAAAAACAGCAGCGAGACTTGCAAAGAATGTTTTCCCTCTGATGTTTAATATAGTCGTGGTGATTATTACACTTATGTACGCTTTAACCATTTGTGAAATAAACGTTAATAAAAAGGACATAAAATAGACGATGCACTTAAATAAGAGTGGAAAAGCAACCAATAAATAAAGTAAGTTCCCCAGCATCAGCTTTGGAGTCTCCTTGTTGATCAAATGCATTTACAAGAGAAAAATGGCTCACCGGAACGTTAAAATTCATTAAAAAAGAAATAATAATAATAAAAAGTCGTCGATTGGCTTACAACAAGGTTGGTGTGAGACGCACAGCATCGATCATCTGATAAAACGGAGCACTCTTTGGAAAGGTTTAGGATCAGTGACCTGGATAAAGGATATTTAACTTGTGTGCTCAGTACTTTACGGCCCTGTTTACGCCTTAAATTAACGTTCATAATGAACGACTGAACGACGATCGGATGCAGCCCCACGGAGAAAGTCACACAAGCGTGAAAGAAAGCAGGAAACCTGGACTCTGCCGAAGCAGGGGCATCCTCCCTCCAGTCTGGGGTTCCCTCTGCCCAAGCAGGGGCATCCTCCTTCCAGTCTGGGGCTCCCTCTACTAGGTCTGGAGCTCCCTCAATCCAAGCACGGGCTTCCTATGTCCAGTCTGGGGCGCTTCTGCCCAAGCAAGGGCCTCCTCCGTCCAGTCTGGGGTTCTCTGGTACTACAGCCACACACTATTGGCCAAATCCAATCTCACTCTGTGTTATACCCCATTTCTCTTCCACAATATATAAATATGTTATTTAGCATATAAAAGTTGTCCATGGTTCCCATCAGGTTTTGTATTCTGGTTTTATGGAATAAAATGAGAACACACACTACAATCACAGCTCGAGCCAGACCTCTGGAGGCTCTCCAGTCAAGTTGACACTTGTCTCCAGTGGGACATGCCGCGCAATCATAACCGGATTAACAGAAATGCTCGTTAATGCAAGATGTAAACAGGGCCTGTATAGCAAGCTCAATATTTCACATTTCAGAGTTAAAGTGAAAGTTCAGCAAATAAAAACAAAAATACAAGCAGCTGAGACATGTTTGGTGTGTGAACTCTGCATCTGGAATTTTGCACTGGCTAATGTAGGTGACGTGTCAGAAAAGCCTCCAGTTTAGCATTGTGCAACTACTATGTCTAAATCATGAGATTTGCCGGTGTGGTTTCTCACACTGCATACCACACTGTGGCGGAGCTAAAAACACTCGCATTTCGATTTCAAACCCGAATGACTTTGTTCCGTCAGACTCAAGCAGGGGGGCGTGGCCTAAAGATTGGCGGTTGAGAAAAATACTTCACATTTGTTATGATATATTTAATATGGATGTATTCTGTCATGCTTATGTTACGTTGTGTGCATGATGCTAAACTGGTAGCGATAAGCTTCCCTTAACTGTTCCGCTAGATCTAGCGGAAGTACGAGAAGCTTTAAACTTTAAAGTCTTAGCTGGTTAAAAAAAAAAACCTGTTGATCTTTTTTATTTTTTTTAAATAACAAAAGAATAGTGTGATGTGAATGAGAACGTGTGCATCATGTTGACAAATCGCTTGGATAAAAGGGGGGAAAAAAACCCCACAACAGTCCTCCTGAATTAATACATTCCATAAAATCTGTTTAAAGATAAATAGAGAAGATTCCTACATGTCCATGTTTACAATATTTAAATAATCGCCGCGGTGACCGTTCCCTCGTCCACGTGTGACTCCACAAACCATCAGCCACCGGAGCCAGACGCTCATCAGTCCCGACTTCACGCCTTCCTCCCGGATACACACGTCACCCGGAGGGCCATGCAACACGAGTCCTGACCTTTCACCTGGCAATCATGTGTGGCTCCGCCCCCTTACAGGATCAGTCTCTGGCCCAGGATCTTACGGTTGATCTCGGCTAAGGCCACGGAGAAAACGAAAGCCTTCTCGTCCGACAAGTTGGCGTAAATATCGACCTCCCGCTCCTGTTTTTCTGGAAAGAGTGTGTACAATGTCAGTACAACAATCTATGAATATACAGGAATATACAAATTAGAAACACACACATATCCATGTCATCACTAACAAGCTAATATACTGCTTAAACACTAACTTAGATCTGGCTAGCTAACCGCTATAAAACTAGCAAAGATTAGCCTGATGAAATCTGATTTTACCATGACAACCAACATCTGTCACCAACTTCTCACTAACAATTAGCTAAATGGTAAAAGTGGCCGGGTTCCATTTTCATCGTCTAAAGTCACGTGACTGGTCCAAATCCGTGGCAATTATTAGTTATCGTTGTGACCCGCACCCAAGTCCATTTTATACAGAAATATCACAGAAAGTCTGTTTTTATTGGAAAACGTGACATTAACAAGGCACTAACGAAGCCCCTTTGGACTGTGCGAGTGCAAATAAAGGATATATGAATATTTTTAAACTATTTTATTGCGGCTGCAAAAAAAAAAGAAGATCATACGACCTTGCAAGGCAAATGAAGGTGAGATCAGTATAAAGAAAAACACATCTAAAGACAATGACTAATGTGTTCCTCTTCTGTGTATAAAACTCTGAGCTAAGAATAGGTTTAAAGCTGAGAAACTGAAATTGATTGGCACAGTGTGTGTGACTCAGACAGGAGAGAATGACTGCAATGATAGAAATATGTCTAGAAATGAGTGAAAAAAAAATATATATATATATATATATATATATATATATATATATATATATATATATAAAATAAATCCAGATGAATCATCACATTTTCCATAAATGACCTCATGAGTACTGATATTTACAGCACAGAGCATGTTGAAACTGATAAAGTGCCAGTTTAAATGGCAACGGGGGAAAAAAGATTCAAATGACCATGATATGGAGCTGTGGAACGGTTCTTGAGAGGTTGGTAACGGTGCAGAAAATTTCTCGTTTTTGTTATCAGACCACTTGTTACGTCTCTGTGGTTTCAGTAAGGTGTTTACAGTAAAAGAGGAAGATGTTAAGGAGGAAATAAAGCACTAAAAGCACTAGAGTGTGCAAAAAAACAACAACAACAACAACAAAAAAATCCCAACAACCTGTCACTGGGTATAATGATGTGTATTCCAACTTTAACATCAAATATTTACCAAATTAAAGAGTCGCAATAAAAAGAAATGTTTTCCTCTTTTAAGAATATTAAACAGAGAGGAAGAGAGAGAGAACGAGACATTACGAAAGAGACAGGGATTGAGAAACAGTGACAGTAAGATTGTGAGAGAGGAGAGAGAGAGAGAGAGAGAGAGAGAGAGAGAGAATTAGATATTAAGAAAGAGACAGGGATTGAGAGTGAAAAAGACAGGGGAAAAGAGTGACAGAAAAAGACTATAAAAGAGAGAGGGATTAATGGTGAGTGAGAGAGAGAGAGAAACAGAGAAAGAGAGAGGGAACGAGACATTAAGAAAGAGACAGGGATTGAAAAAGAATGACAGAAAAAGACTGTAAAAGAGAGAGGGATTAATGGTGAGTGAGTGAAAGAGAGAGAGAGAGAGAGAGAGAGAGAGAGAGAGAGAGAATTAGACATAAAAAAGAGATAGGGATTGAAACAGAGTGACAGAAAAAGACTGTAAAAGAGAGAGGGATTAATGGTGAGTGAGCGAAAGAGAGATTAGAGAGAGAGAGAGAGAGATATTAAGAAAGAGATAGGGATTTAAAAAGAGTGACAGAAAAAGACTAAGAGAGAGAAGGATTAATGCTGAGTGTGAGAGAGAGAGAGAGAGAGAGAAAATTAGACATTAAGAAAGAGACAGGGATTGAGAAAGAGGGACAGAATAAGACTAAGAGAGAGGGATTAATGGTGAGAGAGAGAGACAGATTGAGAGAGAGACAGTGTGTATGTGTGTGATGCATGGGGAGTTTTTTTTTTTTTTTTTTTTAAATACATAATTTTTGTTAGAAGAGACGGAACATCAGAAGCTAGCTCACCTTTGTCCTCCTCCTGCTTCTTCAAGCCGACGGTCTTCGGCCTGCCCCGCCCTCTCCGGATGGTATCCGATTGGCTGTTGGAGCGGGACCGCCTCCTGTTCTCCATATCGTTGGTGGAGGTCAAGTTGATCTTCTCCCTTCTTATTCTTTCTGGTCGTCTTCTCTTGGCGTCTGATTTGTCTGTCAGGAGATTGGAGGAAATCATAATCAGACGCACATTAAATAAAAAAAAGGGTTAAAACTTTCATATGTACTGCTAGATAAAGGAATACAGTTCAGAAAAAGAATGAGCTCACAAATTAGAGAAACTCATTATTATTATTATTTATTGATTATTTTATATCATTCTCTTTTATATAAACGATATTTCGGTCTACTTTAGGAGGCAATATTACACTATTATTAAGGAATTATTATACACTTTCGTGTTTTAGATTCATTTTTATTCATTTACCCACAAAAATGCTTTCTCTCTGACTTTTCATTTCGTACTCTGAACCCACGTAAGAAATCCACCGAATCCAAAATGGCTTCCTGTTCCCTAGACATGCTCACTACAAAGAGTACAACATAAGTGCACTGTAGAACGTATGTAGTGGACTAGACACCTTATAAACTAGATTATATATATATATATATATATATATATATATATATATTATATATATATATATAAGACGACTCATATTTCTCATATTTTAGCTCCTCCTACTTTCAGAGGAGTAAATCATATTCGCATATTTAAACAAAGTCCAAGTCACACATCTATAACCTTATTCCATAAAAAAAGATGGATAAAAGTATCAGTTAATGTCTTATTTATTTTCTTATTTAATAGAAATGTATTTCAAAATACTTTCGATTAAACAAAATATTGTAAACTGCAACAAAAGGTCAAATAAATAAATAAAAATATATATATATATATATATATATATATATATATATATATATATATATATATATATATATATATATATATATATATATATATATATATATATATATATATTAGTGCTTCATAGTTTAATACTTTGAATACTTGTATATTGTATTCTATTGCATTTCTTATCTGGCAAATTATATTAATTTAAATATTATACATTGAATTTTTTTTAGTTCTTTTTTTGAGGCATTAAATAAAAGAAAATAATATATACGTATGCTGTATAACTAATTAATTAATGCATTTTTAATGCTGCAGTGCTGCCAGTCCGTCAGAAAGCATAAATATTATGCCGCATATAAAATTTCTCCCGTATTGTGAAACGGATGAGCACGCTGGTGTTTTATTTATTCATTCATTTATTTATTTATTTATTTATTTATTTTTAAACATGGCAGCGCCTTGTCTCCTCCCTGTCTCACTGCAGTGTCTCATTTCTACACAGCACTGCAGGAATCCTGATCTTGTCAATAACCTGCCCTAACAGGAACGGCTCTGTCCTGCAGCTCGTTCGAGCTGTGTCCTCCTTGACGCTGCTTTCTGTCAGTGTCAGAATGGGTACTTGTTTAAAATCCCTGAGAAACGCTAATGCACCGCTCACGTCACTGTTTAACCAGGCAGCCATAATGGAAACGGAATATCTATCCGTAAAGATCAAATCCAAATCCAATGCAGATTTGAAACCGTGAATATAATCATGCTTTACGCTCTCAAACCGAGCGAGGGCCGGTCAGCCTAAATAAAATCCTGACCCATTTGAAAATCCAGCAGTTATTCTTAGCGTAAGCTCGGTATAAATAGTCCATCCTGCTTAGAGAACAAGCAGCGAACACTGAAACCTGAGCACTCAAAGCAAAAAAAAAAAATAAAATGATCAAAAAAATCTCTCAGAACACACTTCCTCTCTTGAAAAGGGGAAAAAAATAAAACCAACCCTTCACTAGTCATGTGAAGTCGAACTTCTGCTGTACGAAGAGTTCAGTATCAGTCACTCATAATCTGGACTGCATTATGTAAACCAAAAGGCAGAATTTATTATGCAGTTGATCGGAGTTTAAAGCTCTGCTACAAAGAGGCCTGTGTTTAACATTCCTCTCATAACTGCGAGCCGAGCGTCAGCCAGCGGTTACACACTCAAAACACCACAAATATGCTGCTACAGTAAACTCTTTAATGTGAAACGCAGACTGTAGCAGTGTTCTTGTGCTTCTCAGTCAATATATTCATACGCTCGATCGAGTCCCAACGTGTGTCACGGAAAAACCCCAACATGATGAGAATGTAGATTTTAATCAATCTAGATATCCATCCATCCATTTAATATATTAGATATGTGTGGGGTTTTGTTTTTGTTTGTTTGTTTTTTTTAACCATTTTTTAAATTTTTATAAAGATGGCACCAATCTGATACCCAAGATCAAGATACTAGTCCAAAAAAAAGAAGAAGAAAAAAAGTAGATCAGATATCGAGGGGGGAAAAAAAGAAGAAGGAATTTCACCCATCATCATCTGTAAAAAAAAAATAAATAAATTTTTTAATTATAAATAAAGGAAAAGACTAAAATTGAATTTGGAATATTTTGCAACTGGGAATGTTTACATATTAAGAGACTTGGATCTTTTCTCTCCCCAGGATTAATTTTTAACATATATAATTTTACTTTTGAAGTTTGTTGTGTTTCAATGGAATCTAAATATTTTTTGTATAACCGAATAATCAAAGCGTATTGTATTTTTAGCCATGCAGCCCCCCCCCCCCCTTGTAGTTTAACAAGAAATAATAAAATATCGGATCAGTATCGACATCAGCTGATACTCATGGTTTCAGTCTCAGTATCAGAAATGAAAAAGTAGTATCGTGCCTGCTCTCATTCTTTATTTTAACTGCCTTCATTTTCCCTACCATGGTCTAGGTACGAGCAAATGGAGAAATGCTAACAGTTACAATGTTTTACAAGATTTCATTTTATTGTTCCAATCTAGGTCTAATCTAATTGGATAAGTACCAAACTGGTACTTATTGGCAATTAACAAACTGATAACAATCAGACTTTCTGCCTTATTTCAGTACACAAAATTCGACTTTTTCACATCAGACCTGAGCCACTTTCTTATGTAGTCCTAGATCTGATACATATCTGATGTGTAGCGACGAGACCTGATTGAGAACGCCATATGCGCGTCCACATCATCACCATCATCAAAACAACAAACCAACGCAACAGCGATGGAGGAGAACAACAGCAACAGAAGCGACTATTCTCAGTGGAAAAATCGGGGCGCGTGAAGGGCATTGTGTTCAGGTATGTTCATATTAAAGACAGACACGCATCACTTCCTGTTATGAATGTGAACCGTCAAGATAGACGGATCCTAGCTGATCGAAACAATCCCAACCGTCCGCAGAAGAACGTAGCCGAATCACTTTCGAAACCTAATATCACAACACGGATTTATGGTTCACAGTTAATACTGGCGCTGACTCTGAGGCGTTCATCTATGTGCATGACACCGTTAATCGCCTTTAATCCGTTAATAACTGACTCATTTCGAGTCGCATTCGAGTCCGACACCGAGCGGTTATTAAATTCCCCAGCGATACTGCTTTCAGTAATTATTCGCTATTCGCGATCACGGTCTTTCTTCTGTAGGAACAGTGAATAAAACTCACGATTAAACGTAATTATTGAAGATAATCGGAACGACCGCGTTGAAACGATCAGCGCAACTCTTGATGACGTCGTTACACGGAAGTAACAGGAACAAATACCTGGTGTGGATTATAAACGATATTAAAACAATACTTACTAAATAATATTGTCTAAATAACACGCCATCGTGGTTACATTTTTCTTTTGTGAATCCGATGATGATGTCCTGTGATAAGGGCTGCAAATCACAGGATCTTTTTCTTTTTTATTCCTTACTTGCTACTTTATCATCATCATCCCACTGAAGTTAAATGTTAAACACGACCATTAATCGATAACTATAACCAAGGTGAAGCTTTACCGAAAATAATTCCAACGCCGTCTCAAAGCAACACCTTTTCACACCCATTTTGCAATTATTAATATAAAAATACATAACCATATTCGAGCAGTACGCGCCGTATCCATATTTAGTGCCCTTTTATATCGCTATTGCACCAAAAAAAACAACAACAACGGTCAGTTCTTTCCTGCAGACAGCATTTCCTCCCCACACTGTCCTACACGGTTTACCGTCGTCCATTTTGAATAGTTAAAGCTGCAAAACGGATAGAAATGATTCACCGTTTATCAAACCGCCGCGACTGAAACGACTCATCACCTCGCAATAATCAGCCAAAGTTGATCAGAACGAGTCGGTAAGGACGGAGTTCTCGTTTTATATCGAGCCGTTACGGAGTTAATGAGGCTCGGGAGGCCTAAACGCTCTGCGCTGTACGGGAGGAGGCAGTGAGAAAGGGAAGGGAGCGTTTTTCAGGCAGGAATTAGTGAATTAGTGCGCCCTTCCCCCCCTTTTCCACTCGACGTTACTCGCTGAAGCGAACAGCAATTTCAGCAAGAAGTCATAAAGCACTGCGGAGACGCTCGAAATCCTGCAGCTACACCGCTGACCGGGAAACTTCCAATTTACACCCACTTACTCGTGCATTCAATTCACACAGCAATACAAACGCAGTCTAAACGCCATATTCTTTTCAAATCATGAGCTCCTTCGTACGAATTATAGACTTTAACTGCTCGTTAGCTCACACTGCTTGATTCATTTAGAGTCTAATTGTGACACCCCCCTGATTTTCATTCAGGGATACATTCAAGTGAAAAGACTTTTTTTTGTCGTCATTTTAAATAAAAAGCACAGAGCGCAACGGCGCTTCGGTTTCTAGCCATCGAAATAATCGCCGTTAATTCAATATTCATGATTTGACAACATTCTGAGAGACTCACTAACGATAGTGTCCTTCTTCTTATCTTCCACGTTGGTCATTCTGAAATAAACTTTTTTTTAAAAAACCCGATCAAATAAAGTAAACAATTAGAACGTCAACTGTACAAAATGACACTTTAAAAAAATAAATAAATAATAATTAAAAAAAAGGTGTTATGATTAAAGCAGAATACAAAATTACAAACGCACACTCAGATCTAACGATGATGTCTGGATAATAAATTATAATAGAAATATGCGTGTTAAGTCTATGTTATTATACAATGGACACTAAATGTTCCCTTGAACTAAAAGTAATCCAAACAGGTCTCTACGAATATATTTTCAGAATTATTTTAAATGTCATAATCTAATGACTCTTATCTAAAGCTTCTGTAGAGAGTTTATCAAGGACTGCGAAAGAAAGAACACTGTACTTTTAGTTATTGATGCGTTTTCTAGTTTTTACTGTACAGTTTGCTTCTGAATCATTCGAAGTAGGCGGGACTTTGGCAGCGGTGACATCAATGCTACCCGAGCGCCAATCAGAATCAGCCATCCGCTTACGTCTGTGCCCCTGATAAGGCCGATTAATTTAGACTTGCTCTTAACTACACGAACGCGTATTCAAGATGGCCGCCGCACGTATGCTGCAGTCATTGGGCACGCGCGTCGCCGGTCTTCGGAAACGAACGCACCCTGGCACCGTATGAGACCGTGCGTCCGCAACTCCATACACAAACTTAACACTGTGTCTCAAATCTCACGCTTGGCCTCACACATTTCTGGGATCTAGGTTTTCCTTTTACAGCTAGTGTGTGAAGTTTACAAAAACCTCTTACCGAAAGCTCTGTTCTGAGTACTAGTCATTTGGATATATTTTCGATTGTGCAGCGAGAGTTTAAAAAAAAAAATTCATTCCATTTTAATTTGAGATGCCGACAATCACGCCGCCTGCAGGAATGGAGCTCGTCTTGGAGCTTTATTGGATCCTGAAGAGATACTGTACATAAGCTACGCAAGCGAGTATCTCGTCCTTCTTGTGCCTGAGCGGGAGCAAAATTGCTTAGAGTTGGAATATTTTCCGTTTGATCAGCAGTCGAGTACACAAACTGCAATCTTAGCGGATTTCCCACTTGAAATATGTACTCCGAAAATACACCGATGCAACTCGTAAACAAAAACAAACACCCACAAATGCGCATGATGTAATGACACAGAAGTGCAGTGAAAGCACTACTCCGTCACTCCTGCATGCTTTTCTGGAACTAGAGCTGCGACAGGATTAGTGACTGCGTTGCCTTGAACACGCTGCTGTCAATCATTACGCACTGACACACCCACACCTACACCTACACAGATCTGATCAGGAAGAAAATCTTTCATTTAGTAGTGTATATATATATATATATATATATAAAGTTAGGGATGTATTCCTTAGATCTAACATGAATAAATGTTTCTTTAGCAACAGACCTTTGATATAACAAAGATTGTTTTCTTTCTTATTAGCATTTGAAACTGTGTCGCCGAAGGCTTAAAATGATTCATTGTTTAAATTTCCTGTGAAGTCTTTCAGTGCAGATTAAAACTGCTCATAAAACTGGGAGAGGCGCAATACCAGCACTGCGACACACCTCCTGTATTCAACTGCAATTTATTTTCAAGCTTTTCACGGCCGAGCCATTATATCCTACACGTCCAATCGGGGGCAGGAATAAAATCCCACATCATGACTCTAACGTTGAGTGATAGTTTTATTCACTTGGAGGTTAACTTACAGGTTAAAGGAACAGACCGGCGACAAACCTGCACAAAATCTGAACTAAAGGTAGACCAAAATACTTTATATACTAGGACATATCGAATATCTTTAGTTTCGCACGGGAGTAAAAAGAAGAT